>JAGDYQ010000089.1:2819692-3151515 GCA_021962125.1 Bulinus truncatus
ATCATATTTATATAAACATATTTTTTTTACTCCCAGCTACAATATTTTTGCAAATAGGGCGGTTGTTTGCAGGCAGACATTTTCTGATAATTTTTTGAAGGCCGTAGCAAAATTTACATTTGTCTCCCCTATGTATAGGTATAGTGTGCGAACACGTGATACCAGCTGAGAATTAATTACTTGTAACTAGAGAACTTGAAGTTAATGTCATCTTTTTGAATTCCCATTCAAAATGGCGCTTCCTTTGTTGATAGGCCTAATATTCTTACTATCAGGCAACAAATGCATTTTATTTTTATTAATATATTTTATAGTTTTGCTAATATGTATTATTAGTGAATCATTAGTGAATCCTATAAATATATAATTCGATGATGTAATTTTTGTTAATTAATAAGGAAAAAATATACGCTTAACATTTAAAAATATAGTGTTGTTTTTTTCCTAGAAATGGTCATAATTTAGTTTAAAAACAACAAACAAAATGTACTATACAACAAACTAATTATAAGTTATATATATATATATATATATATATATATATATATATATATATATATATATATATATATATATATATAAAACTACCTAAACACGCAAGTAATAAAGTGTTTTTTCTACAAAAAATTTTTATGTATTAAAAAAGCAATATTAATGTATTGTTTACAGAGTTGTCTGAGCAACAACATTCTATCTCATGGATGGAAACAGCAGAGAAAATTGGCGGCTCATGTTCATGGAGACCTGTCTTTGAGAGAGACAACGTCACACTTCACAATAGAATAACAATTGGTCATCTGGACCAACATCCCATAATTACCTATGTTGTTGTAAAACGTGATTACATTTATGTACGTTATTGTTTGTTGTTTTTATTTAATTTTTTTCATAAATATTGGAGATTTTATGTTTTTTGTCATAAATTTATATTTTTTTTTTATGTGGTAATATCTTCACCTGATGTGGAAATAAGGAAAAACATTTATATTTTTAAATAACAGTCTTCTTGGTTACTTCATACAAGTGTACCTCAGCGAAATACAATATTTGGTATTTAGGAAGACAAAGTCAGTATTTAAACTCTGTCATATATATATATATATATATATATATATATATATATATATATATATATATATATTAACAACGATAATCACCTGTGTAAATAATAATTATTTCCTGGTGAATAGTTTCCCTTTATTCACTATTTATATGATTTGCACCTTTGAATTATATTATAATAAACGCAACAAGAGCGGCAGAGTCAATAAAATTTAAATTAACTGAAATGTGTTAACTGGAATATTTTAAATCCTGCATATTTTAAAACACTTCCCAGTTACTATTTTTAAAGAGATCGTGGTTTTAAAACTAACATATATTGATACAACGATACATTTTACTCAATATAAATACTGGGAAGTGTATCAAAATATGCAAGATTTAAAATATTTCAGTTATCACATTTCAGTTAATTTTAATTCTATTGACTCTTTTTCATTCTTATTTCAACAAAATAAACAAAAATTTGTTTACTTTTTATCTCTGATTATACATTAAATAGCTCAGAAATTCGCAGATGTCATTAGTCTAAAGGTCATCTTGTTAATGAATGTTAAGAGATGGTCGATACAGTGTTTTGAAAATGAAAAATACCTAAATCGACATAATTGAAAAGAAAAGTAATTAGTTAAGAATATTTTAATTGTAATAATGAACTTTTATGACTCCGGATATTTGTAAGTAACTAACATGTTGCATACTAAAAACAAACACGGTTCCATTATATATATATATATATATATATATGTGTGTGTGTGTGTGTGTGTGTCTAATTTATGAATATAATATATATATATATATATATATATATATATATATATATATTTAGATAGATAGATAGATAGATAGATAGATAGATAGATAGATAGATAGATAGATAGATAGATAGATAGATAGATAGATAGATAGATAGATAGATAGATAGATAGATAGATAGATAGATAGATAGATAGATAGATAGATAGACAGATCCAATTTTTAAAATTGTGAGTAAAATATGTGTGTAAAACTGCTTTAGTCATAGTCAATCATTATTTCTTTCAGCCATTCAATGTCTATCCTGTCATCTGTAAGACCGATAAAAAAGAAGGAATTACTTTGATATGCCTTTGGAATGAGAACAATTATGACCTCACAATAAATCTGACAGCACAAAAGTCTATAAGTGAAGCTACAGTAAAAGCTACTTTGCATACATCGAGCAATGTAATTTCATCCACTGATGAAATAAAGCTTCCAGCTGTCTATGGTAAAAAAGTTTAATTCTATAGATACCCACAGCAATTAAATTAATTTAAAAATTAAAGGAAAAATTCAGTAATTTTTTATATTATGATGTAATGTGATGTAGTGCATTTAAAAGAATTCAATCTATTCTTACAGACACATCACAGACTGATATGGAGATTTTCATAAATGATAACAGTATGAGTACCAGCCAATGTATAAAAAGTATTGATGGAAAAAGTGCCTTCGTTTGGCTCAAACCTGTTGAAAATATCCACATGCCTTACTTGTTTGCTGTTAACGAAAAAAAATCTGGGAAACTGCTGAAAAATGATGTAGATATTTTGACTTACAGCATTGAAGAGATTGGGGAAAATTCACTTCTGCTAAGTTATGAAATCGAATCCATTCCCGGAAGTAAACGAAACTTTACCTGTTTGATTCATACACGTAAGGGAATTAAACTCTGATAACTGCTATATCGATTTAAGGGACGGGTCGACCTTAGGGATCCTGGTTCGAGCCCCGGTGATGACAGATGAATAATTTAGGTCATGAGATCGATGTATTCCGGAAGTAAATGAGTCTTTACCTTTTTTATTCATACACTTAAGGTGAGGACCAATGGATATTTCAGGCCATGGCTTAAGTCCCCGCTATATCTCACGTGGTAAAATGTAGTAAAAGCACGTGGTGCTGCCTCCATATCCATTGCGGTTTGACTTTTGTGGGGGGGGGGTGAAAGAAGGGAACCATAAAAAACTGTTCCCTTTAGCAGTTTATAAGATCATCTCATCCTTACATGGCCTTCACACACTCCATCTATTCACATTGTGAGTTTCTTCATATATATAAACCTCAATAAAAAGTTACTTTGTTCTTTCTGTTTTAATTAATTAGGTTTCAATCGTAGAATAAAAAAAAAAGATGAAAGCTAATATTGCACGTTTTTTAAGCCACAAAGGCCTCTTCGGGCCAGATGAAGTGTGGAATTCATCTGTTGCAGTAACCTCGGCTTATAAAGGAATTGTGTAGATAGCACAACGCCCAGCAGCCTTTACTCCCCCCTACCGAAACTTAAAGTCAAATACCCATTTAATGCTGGCTTGACTTGGGGGCTTTACACCAGGACCTGTAAAAAATTCCAAGGTTCTAACTAAGGTTCGAACCTGGGACCCATCTGGTGGACAGTCCAGCGCTCTACACAGCACGACCACCCTTCCCCTTTTTTCTATGCTTGTGATTAAATTATGAATGTATAAATATTTCTAATATGTAACATAAAAGTGGGTAAATAATAAAATCTTCCATTTAGTCCATTTAACAGGCATCCACCATTTTATTTTCAGTTAAAGGACGTACAGTATTGTATGTGGGGAAATCTAATTAATATTTACTCATTTATTAGTTAATATGCCTTAAGTTTATAACCTTAGATTTGAAATGACAATGTAATAATATAAAGGATATCATTAGTTCATTTCTGATATTATTCATGTGGTGAAGTTAAAAAAAAGAAAGTTCATTTTTGGAACTCTGCTTGGATGCATTGCCTTTGTTATCATTACTCTTGCAATAATAAAAACCAACGGTATCTCTAGTTATGGACCTATTTGTCAGCCATTAAAATCACCTTTGATGAGATATCTCTACTTAGAAAATTACTATTTCATTAACGAATTATTTTCTTAAGTACCATTCGTTTTTTTTTTTATTTTAGGACGACATCATTTCTTTATAACCAATTTTTTTTTTAAAATCGATTACAGATAAACGTATGACATAATTCAACTATTATAGAGAATAAAATCTATAAGTTACATTTCATATGTTTTTCTAGATGATGTATGTATTGACGTTCAGAGAAGGATGTATGTTTTTATTTGTCTTTTCATCATCATTATTTTCTTCGTTATTGGTACAATCCTCATTATGCTATGGTAAATAGATTTATTCTTAAAGATCATTATCATTAAAATTGTTAAAAAATTATCAGATAATTGTTTATAAAGTAAACAGATAATTGTTCATATATGTGTTTCCTTATCCTCCGGATAAAAGTCACAAGCAAAACAATATTTATGAATAAAGCAATTATTTTTTTTAAGATTTATTTTTTTCATATTCTAAACATTAATGCAGCATTTTAAACTTCATTCTAAAAAAATAGTAAACGTTGCAACAGCTACAAGCCATTTAACATGTTTTATTATTGATAATGAGAACCAACCTAACACAGAGCTTTTATCTTTTTTACCAGTGTTAAAGCTAAATATGTCCTAGTGTTTGGCAAACAGAAGGTTAGATAATCTCACAAAATTTGTAAATTAAATTAATTACTGAGTTTACCTTTAATTCAACGATCTATTTATTGGCTAAAAATTGGGGGAAAAACGTGATAAATATTTTTGTTTTATCTTTATTTAAAAAAAAATCTAGAATTTGGAAGGAAAAATGGAGGAATGTGTATCTGTACAGGATAAGAGAAAAACTTTAGCAATAGAAGTATGTATAATAGATTATTAATTTCATTCGTTATTCTTTGTTAAATAGATTTAGAGTTTGTCGTGAACTATACAGAAAACGTTGTTGTCTGGTTTCTACTTTTTATTTTCTCTTCTCTGTTGGACATAGTCAAGTAAAAGATTCTTCTTAATCACTGTTTGTTTATTTTTACACTTGACTTGTTAAGTTTGTTTACTCTTTTACATAACTGGGAAACCACTACAGCTTATGACAATTACCTGCTCTTTAAAGGAAGTTAGGCCCTTTTGAAAGGACGGTGATAGTGAAAATAAAATCGAATTGTAACGTTTTGAGCTCTTGGGGCCCTGATGTTAAATCCGCCCCTGCTAAGCATACATTTCATTAGTTATAGATCTCTACAGGTATTATTTTTTTAGCTTTACAATTTTAATTTTACCATGGTAATTTAAATCAAGGGTTATAACTTTGTCTGTAAATCTTTACATGTAGACCTATATGAAATGTATAAGATATATTTTAATAAAAACTTACTTTTTTTCTAGCACTATCTGGTACTAAATTTCTATCTGTAAAAATACACAAAATTTAGCATGAAACATTGTAATAATTGAATGTCACAAATGACTGCTTGGTGTCAAAACTATTTTATTCGTGTCATTCTTTAGCTTATTCTAAATAATCAAACTGTTATTGAAAGAAATATGTGTTAGCCATGTCCGCTATTTTAATATTAATTATGTTTGTATACAAAACATTTATTACGGTCAATTATTATGTGTAAATGTTTATTTTAGGTGGACATTAAGGTTGATGATAAAAAAAGTACTGTGCACTCTAAAAATGTTGGTAAGTCTAGTTTTGAAATGAGTAGGGCTGTTTTTTATTCACTATTTGTCTAGAAGTAAAAAAAAATTAGAAAAAAAAACTTATGGTTACATTTGTAATTAAAATAGTTTCTTGGATCTACAAGTAGGTAAATTAGTTAAGACAGCCAGTTATAGCATATAATGGAATTCAAATTACTCTATCTGTCGAACTAGCTAATGTTATTGTGGTCATTCCGTTCACGGTCTTTTCCGTCTACATGTGATTTCATAGTTTGCAAATATTGTCAATACGTAGGTTTATTTTCAATTTTTACACATTGTCAATACAAAGTAGTTTTATTTTCCACTTCATTTCAGGTTAATAAAGTAAACATTCATAGTTTAATAAACAATTTGAATTGATCCAGAAGAGAGAGAATTTAGTGAAAAGTGTCAAGACGTTTGACCTATTTTGACCTATTTTCTATCCCAACCACCTTTTATCCCAGCTGTACAGCTGTTCAAAGTTTAAGATGTTAGTTACTTACTATCTTTTTTTGTATCTATGTTTAAATATTATGATGCTCGTATGCTTTTATTATAAATACCCACAGATCAAGAAACAAATGGCCAATTGTTACCGACAGATGTAGTTAGTAAGTATCAATATATTGCAGGCATTGTATAAATGAAACTTAAGGATTTAAAAGTTTATTAAAAGAAAATTTCCTTAAAGTGAAATTTAAAAAATTCGAAATGAAATATAATTTATTTTTAGATAAATAATTATATATTTGTGGAAGATTTTAGTATTCTGTACTTATTGCTTTAGAGCTAGACATTATATATTTACTCATTTTCATACTTTACAACACAATATTAATATCAATTCATTTATAAATACTGTGACGATTAAAGTAATTGAGATATTAAGTATAAAATAAAATGAGTTGATTACCCATCACCCCACTCCCCCTATAAAAATGTAAAAAATATCATGTACCTATGAGTGTATGTAAACTTTTTCATGCTGCAATTTACAATAGGTTTTTTCGTTGAAAGAAATGACCCTTATTAATAAACGAAATACCGAGAAAAATCAATCGATGGATTTCGAGACGAATATCGTCTAGCATTTCGTTTTCTGTTAAACAATAAATTATTATAAGCTGATCCACCCCCTCCCCTCAAATGTAAATAGCAATAATGTACATATGAGTTTATGTCAACACTTTGTATTGCTATTTATCCTAAATAATATTTGAAGTGAATTTAAAGGCTATAATACTCTTTTTTAGGTTTAATCCCTGAAAAAGAAGTTGGATTTGTAAAAAAAGCCACAGTTGAACTAGAAAAGTTTCCCAACAAATACCGTCAAGTTATTCATTTTCATTTAAACAATATGGTTAAAATAAAAATAAATAGAACCAGCAATAGAAGACCTAAACATTGGCCAGGTGAAACACTCCCGTATCCTTACTACATTAGTGGAGGATGTGATACAGAAAGACTCGGAGTTGGCAGGATAGTTGATGTCAAACTAATTAACAAAGACAATAGAGAAACAAGTCTTGTATGGAAATCACAGTATCCTAGGTTTGATAAAACAGAATGGATTGAAGTTACAGTCTACACTTCCAGACATGTTGTGTTTGATGACATTGAGGCCAAACATACAACATGTAGTTCGTTGTTAAATGATTTTGATAGTGATGATATTGACACAAATCTTTCAAGTCCATTAACTAACTACACAGGTGACAGTAGTATCAGATTTAAAGGAGAACTTGTAAATATGGCGAATATCGACGAGAACTGGATGTTGTTTACATGCACCAGCAATGACATGTTTTGTTTCAATGACTTAAAAAACAATCTTTCTGATTTTAACCGTAAATGGAGAAAAATAATGCTCGATCCTTTGCTGTGTGAAGATGTACAAAATAAAGGATTTTTGGTGGAGCTACATAATAAAGAGAGAAAACAGATACAAGTTGATTCAAAACAGATTAAGGATTATTTACAACAGACAAAAGATTACTTAGAACACACTAATGAGTATTTAAAAAAGATAAAAGATCATTTAAAACCGACTGAAGTTCATATAGAACAAACGAAGGATTATTTAGTACAAAGGAAGGATTACTTAAAACTGATAAAGGATTATTTAGAACTGAAGAAAAATAAATTTAAACCGACGGAAGATCATTTAGAGCACACTGAAAAATATTTCAAACAGACGAGAAATCAATTAAAAGAAACGGAAGATCATGTTATACAGGTCAATGATTATTTAAAACAAACCAAGGATTATTTAAAACAGTATAAAGATTATTTAAAACGGACGGAAGATCATTTAAAACAGATGGAAGAAGAAAAGAAGAGAGACTTCTTAAAACAGACGAAAGATTTTTCAAAAACGACGTATGATTTTTTAGAACAAACAAAGATTTATTTAGAACACACGAAGTATGTTTTAGAACGCTTAATAAGTTATTTAAAACACACAACTTATTCTGCAACACAGGCGGAATTTTCAGAACTTCTTAATGCATATTCCCAACCGACGCGATTGAAGCAATTGTCTTACACATTAAATACTTACTTTCCCAAGCAAAAACTAGTTATATACTTTGAAATAAGCAATGACTACTATAGGAGACATTACCAGAAAGAAATACAGCAACAAGAATACTTTACACAAAAAAGTTTCAATTTTACCTCATTGTCTGTTGTTCTAAAATTCTCCGATGAGTTTACTATATAAATGTTTTAAGAATTTATTTCAATCTCGTGTGTGATAATTTGAACTACTATTCAACTTTATGTCGTTAAAGAGCTAGATAACTTGTTATAAAAAAAATATTTTTTAAATGTATCCAGTATTTGAAAGTTTTGGTGTACGATAATACATAAATGACTATAATCAACTATCATTAAAAAAATATTGTACATGTATAGTTCATATTGTGTTTTAATTACGCTCAAATTAATTACTTGCTCTCTTATTGATGTTGAACTGATAATAAATTTGTTTAGAAATTGTTTCAATAATTGTATTATTGAACAATGCTGGGGGGGGGGGTGCATTTTACTCGTTTCGTTTACTTTCATAATATGGGAAGTTTTGTTTTTTTAGTAGCTTTAATTATTTTTGTTACATTTTATTACACATTACTTTAATACTACTGGTACCATATACTAATACTGATAGTGCTATAGACTATTACATTTACAAGACTTACCTGTTCTTTTCTTCGTTACTATAAGAAGTATTGCTAGTATTATCATAACACATAATATCACGGAAATAACCCATATCACGACATTTTGGCTGATTCCTGACAAAATTAATTGAAATATTAAAATAATTAATGCACAAAATTTAAAAAAAAGTATATCTACTAACAAAACAAACTAATGTAACTTGACAGAACTATGTAATGCATTCATTGTTCTGTTTTTCGTTCATTGGCACTGTGCTATTTACATACTATCTTTGGTTTGGGATTTTCCAATTTAAATTTAAAAATAAGCAAATATAGATCATGTTATTATTGAAATCAGGCTTGCGGAGCTGCCATATTTTTTCCGCACGGCTCCGACTCCAAAAATTTCACTGCTCCGGCTCCCGGCTCGGCTCCGGCTCCCTATTAAATTTTTGTAATTGCGCCACGCTAACATGCCGCTGATAAAAAGTTATGCAAATTTTTTTTGCGTTCACCCCCATAGTCAGGAACTTGAAAAATATACGCATTGTCGGTTTTACTAGAAACAAACCATTTCTGTGCATCCAGAATCATATCATTATTTTCGATCGAGGTTTGACTAGTCGCCTTCTTCACAAGTAACAAAAAGTTATTTCAATGATCAAATTAGCAAATAGTAAAATTATACATTATTTAAAATATTTTAAAGACTTCAGTATTTATATTTATTATTTATAAAATCGAAGTGACTATTCGGATCCGGGTACCAATAAACTCCGATTTTTATTCAAACCCCGTCCCAATAAAGTCTGGTTGTTATTCGGACCCGTGGCAAACATGCACTTAGCTTAGCTATATATAAACTTTATTATTGTTTTTTGTTTTTTTTTAGATAATTGTTGGAATTGTATGATTTAATCGTTACTCAGTGGCTAGGGTTCCGACTAAGTGGAACTAACTAACTATCTAAGTGCATAATTGCCACGGGTCCGAATAACAATCGGACTTTATTGGGACCCGGGTCCGAATAGCAACAGCCTTATAATTTATCTACTCTATTTCAGCTATTCTGTTTATAATAAAATTGTTAAATACAGAAAGCGACCATTTTGTTTTTAGTCTATTACAAATTCGCGGTCAAATAATATACGAAATGACGCGTTCTATTTGTCGTCTTAGTATTTTTTTTTTTTAAATGATTGATACAATTATTCTATGAAATAAATTTTTTTAACTTTATATATAACAAAATAACATGCCTATAAAAAAATTCGGAATATAAACAAGATTTAAAACGATTCCCCATTAAAGATTTCTTGTGGTGATGTGCGTGCACGCTATTATTTAAATGTTGTTACTGTTGTGGCAAAACATGACAACATTTCAAATTGTAGGACGCAAACAATCAAACAAATTTGGAATTTTAAAGCTAAGAAAAATAATTCTGCTGTAAAAAAAAACATTTGGGAGCCGTGGAGCCGCAGGATTTTTCCGGCTCTGGCTCTGGCTCCAGCAAAAAGTAGCCGTTCCACGACTCTTCGGCTCCGGTTCCGGCTCGGCTCCGCAAGCCTGGTTGAAATGTCACATTTGGTTTGAAAGTATACTTTGATGTATTATGCAAGTAATTCTTTACTGTTTTTACTGTTATTTTCTAAACGTAAATATTTATCTGACCAGTTAGAAGTATAACGAAAAAAACATGGAAAGGTGTTTAAAAATACATGTTTTACAGTTTATTCAAAATATGTTGATATATTTTTTACACTAAAATTGTGTACACGAGTATGATCTAATATCTTTTAATATCCTAAACTGAATCTATATTTTCTTAACTATAGATTAATCCCCAAAAAAGACTATTACATATTACAGTGGCGTCACTAGGGGGGGGCGGGGGGTGCGGACCGCACCGGGTGACACCCTCACAAGGGGCGACACCAAAGTGCAAAATATCTAGTTTTAGGCCTATATTCTTATTTTGTAATGTCTATGGGGTGTCATGAGAGGGGTGACACCATGAGTTACCGCACCGGGTGACACCAACCCTAGTGACGCCACTGACATATTAAACTATAAATGCCAACTAATTGTTAATTTACATTTTTTAAGTCAAATAGCGATGTTTTAATTTTGTAGTGTTTAATTCAATTTTCTTTTTCTTTCAAATTTATAAAGGTTTGTTCTATTCCTTTTAATATTCATGACTAATATATGAAATTGTGAGATATTGTGAAGAATTATTGTTTTTAAAGTTTATCGTCTGACACTAACATTTGTGTACAAGCACAAATAATAACATTTGAAAAATGAAAAGAAAACCAACTGAAATGACGCGAGAGATCGGCATTGATTAGAAAAAAGAAATAATGATATAGAGAAAGAATTAGTGGCCTATCTTGTGAATAATAAAAACTATAAACTTACGATTATCATTTTGAATAAAGAGACATGCATAGATGTCAATCGGAAAGATAAAGAAGATGTCAAAGGTCAAAGGTATCTTGTAATCCTAAGTAGTTCTTATAGGTAAGCAAACTGAGCACATTCCAAGAGCCCTCCAATTTCTATAGAGCCCATAAATCTAAGCACGCCTTACTTTTGGGCATCTATATAAATTGGGCCCGTCTACTTCTATGGGGCCTATACTAAAGGCCCTTTACTTCTATAGAACTCCCAACTTTAATGGAGGGGGGAAGGTCTTCATGTGAAGATCTTTGTCTTAACCTAAGGAAAAATTATTTAATAGAATCTGTAAGTACTTACAAATATACATTGGATCTTTTAGTACTTACAAATATACATTGAATCTGTAAGTACTTACAAATATACATTGAATCTGTAAGTACTTACAAATAGACATTGAATCTGTAAGTACTTACATATAGACATTTCTCTCAACTATTTCGAAACTCACGAGGATTAACGAGCTCTAATAAAAAATGCTTTGCGCGAGTTTTAAATATCTAGTCAGGCCCTTTTCCAAAGTCTGTTCCGAATCCCCTCCCCTCCAAAAAAAAGTAGCTAAACCTTTGTGCGCACCTCTGAAATGATGATTGATTTCTTTTAAATTTCGCATTTCATGATGGTCTTACTTTGATTAAGAAAAAGATAATTGTTTCAATTTTTGTTCAGTTTTCACTTTTCAACGAAATAAATGTACTCAATCCTCTATGTATTTTATCACTTATTCATTTTCACATAGACCTCACTCATTTACTAGCATTACAAACAGTTCACTAATTCTCAAAGATTCCTAGATCAATATACAAGTGAATAGACCAGCTGTATATAATAACCCCGCTGTAAGTTTTTACATGTCAGGGGCACATTTTTGTTTTCATCAACAGTTGTTTTCCAAAAGGGGAATAATTTAACGGTCAAACTAACACATTAAGAGTTACAATCCTTGAATGGATAAAGTGTTCTTAGTGACATTTCGGCCCGGACAGAAGCCTCCCAGTTTAAAGTTATTCAACCGTATACCAGTGAGATCAAAGTACTTGACCTGAATGGATCATTTGGATCTTTTCGCTCCAGCTATGATTTTTTCAGAGTGGGGTGCAGATTGGCTTGAAAAAATAATATAAATTGATGAAATGTGTAATTCTTTTATTACGCTGTTAAATACCTATGACACAGTTTTTTTTTTGGTAGTTCTTTTGCTTCTTTCATTCTCATCTATTCTCAAGGGTACCATGGCTATGGAGGCACTACGGTAGACAAAGACAGGTGACGCTCGTCACTTATACAGGTGAAAGTTTTGCTGAAATTTCCCCGAATACTCACGGGTTTAAATGGGTACTGATTTAAATTGGCGGAATAAAAGCGGCTGTCCAATGTGGATTCAGCTAACGAGGACTAGGTTTTCACCCAGAAGCCCCGCCAACTATTGTTTATTGAGCGGTGGGGCGGGGGAGGGGGGGGGTCCCAGCTCCTCTGCCAACTACTGTCTAGAGATTATCATGCTATTTCAACCAAAAAACAATTACTTTTAAATGTATTAAGATTTTGTAAGTTTTTTTTAATGATAATGCATAAATAACTATAAACAAAGATCATTATACAACTTTAGTTTATATGGGACTGTTGGGGGAGGGGGTAGTAGTAGTCTATAATATAATACTAGTAGTATTAAAGTAATGTGTTAAAGATAGTAAGAGAAAAATTAAAGTTACACAAATATAAAAGAACGTTCTCATATAATAAACGAACATAATTTTCACCACCTCTTTCTCTCTCTCTCTCTCTCTCTCTCTCTCTCTCTCTCTCTCTTTCTTTCTCTCTCCCTCTCTCTATCTCTTTCTCTATCTGAACTATCTCTCAAACTGCGGTATGAGACTTAGTCTCTTTCACAGATTAGTTAAAGCCCGTGAGATCAAACTTGCTGTGCTCCTGCCACAAAGGACTATGATAAGCAACCATCTGGTACTCCTTGTGGTCCCGGGCACTCGATTAGCACACGATATATTGACTAGTACTGCTAGTGCTATTAAAACAGATTTTAAAAAATCATTGAAAACTAAGGGAAGATAATCTAAAACAGATGGAAGAAAACACAGGAGGGATTTCTGAAGACTTACGAAAGATTGTTCAAAAAAGACAGAACGCTATTTATTTATTTTTTCTCAAAGAAAATAGTTAAATAAAAAAACTGAAGTTTCGAGTTAAGAAAATGATTAGAAAAATAAAGTAAAATACTACTTATAAAAGATATTCATCCAGGAATATGCTACTGATATCTATAAAAGCCTCATTTTAGTTTTTCACGCTGTAAAAAGGCTACGCAAAATAGGTAGCCCGCCAAATTGGGCTAGCGTTACAAGATAATTTCGAGGGGACCTGGTTCGATCTTCGGTGAGGACCAAGGACATTTTTCATGTCTTGTCCAAGTTCCCGATATATCTCCCGTGGTGCTTCCATGGCCATTGCACTACCGGCTATGGTGGGGATGAAAGAAGGGCACCATAAAAACCGTCCCATTAGTGATTCATAGGTTCTAAGACATTTAATCTTATCCTTGCAGGGACTTCATACACAAAATAATATTAATATCCTAAAACAAAACTAAACTTTGTGTTTTATTAACGGCTACGTTGAGTGGGGAAAGCAGTGTAAGTTATTAAAAGATGAATTGACCAGAATTTTTTTGATAATATTCATTGTGTGATGTTATCTAATGACATTGTGTTGGCCACAACAAATCTTAATATACCTCTGGCTTGCGAAAACGTCGTATCAACATTATAAAAAATGCTAAAGAATAATCTGAAAATAATGGTAATGGTACTTGTGGCGAAAGGGAATAGACAGTTTGATGACGCCATTGGGTAGAATTTGTTCACCACAGCTAATATGACGTCATATCAACATATTTTTGAATAAACTTTAATAAATTTTAAAAAATCTTTCCCATTCCATTTTTATTTTATAATGCATCTAACTGGTCAGATAATATATATATATATATATATATATATATATATATATATATATATATATATATATATATATATACGTTAACAAAATAACAGTAATCAAAGTAAAGAATTACATATTATACAAACAAGTATACTATCAAATAAAATGTGACATTTCAACATTAACATGATCTTTATTGGCTTATTTTTAAATGTAAAATTGGAAAAACCCAAATCCAAACCAAAGATAGTTATCAATAGCACAGTGGCAATGAATGAAAGAATGATGATATATATACATATATTAAAGTTATACATCAATTATTTAAAAATGACCTTTAATTTTTTCAGAAATCAGCCAAAATATCGTGATAAAGGTTATTTCTGATATATTAGGTGTTATAATAATACTAGCAATACTTCTTGTAGTAACAAAGAAAAGAACAGGTAAGTCTTGTAAATGTAATAGTCTATAGCACTATAAGTACTTGTATATGGTACTAGCAGTATTTAAGTAATGTGTATAAAGTTAGTATAAACATGTAAGAAAAAAATAACTAAAGTTACGAAAATAAAGAAAACGTCCCGTATAATGAAAGTAAACAAACGAGTCAAATGTACTCCAACCCCCTATTGCTCCGTAAACAATTATTTGAAACAATTGGCAAACACTTTTAATATTAAATCAACAATAAGAGAGCTAGCCATTAATTTCAGCTTTATTAAAAACACTATATAAACTATACATGTACAATATTTTTTTTAATAATCGTTGATTACAGTCATTTATGCAGTACCATATATCAAAACTTACAAATACTGGATACATTTAAAAGTAATTTGTCTTTATATATTCAATTGATCTAGCTCTTCAACGACATAAATTTGAATAGTTCACATTTTCACACAAGAGATTCAAATAAATTCTTAAAACATTATTTTACACAATGAACTCTTAAAAGAATTTTAGAACAACAGGAAATGAGGTAAAATTTAAACTTTTTTGTTTAAAGTATTCTTGTTGGTGTATTTCCTTCTGGTGATGTCTCCTATTGTAGTCATTGTTATATTCTAAATATATAACTAGATTTTGTTTTGGAAAGTAAGTATTTAATGTGTAAGACAATTGCTTCAATAGTGTCGGTTGGGAATATACATTAAGAAGTTCTGAAAATTCCGCCAGTTTCAAAGAATAGGTTGTATGTTTTAAATAATTCCTTAAGCGTTCTAAAACATTCTTCGTGAGTTCCAAATAAATCTTTATTTGTTCTAAATAATCTTCCGTCGTTTTTGAAAAATCTTTCATCTGTTTTAAGAAGTCCCTCGGTTTTTCTTTCACCATTTGTTTTAAATGATCTTCCGTCCGTTTTAGATGATCTTTACACTGTTTAAAATAATCTTTAGTTTGATTTAAATAATCATTGGCATGTATTAAGTGATCTCCCGTTTCTTTTAATTGATATTTTGTCTGTTTGAAATATTTTTCGGTGTGTTCTAAATGATCTTCCGTTGGTTTTAATTGATTTCTCTTCTGTTTTAAATAATCCTTCGTCAGTTTTAAGTAGTCTTTCCTTTGTTCTAAATAATCCTTCCTTTGTTCTAAATGGTCTTCAGTCGGTTTTAAATTATCTTTAATCTTTTCTAAATACTCATTAGTGTGTTCTAAAAAATATTTCGTCTGTTCTAAGTAATCCTTTGTCTGTATCGAATCATCTTTAATCTGTTTTCTCTCTTTATTATGTAAGTCCACCAAAAATCCTTTATTTTGTACATCTTCACACAGCAAAGCATTCAGCATTATTTTCCTCCACTTACGGTTAAAATCAGAAAGATTGTTTTTTAATTCATTGATACAAAACAAGTCATCGCTGGTACATGTAAACAATATCCAGTTCTCATTGATATTCGCCATGTTCACAAGTTCTCCTTTAAATCTAATACTTCTGTTACCTGTGTAGTTAGTTAATGGTCTTGTTAAATGAATTGTGCCAATATCATCACTATCAAAATCATTTAACAATAAACTACATGTTGTATGTTTGGCCTCAATGTCATCAAACACAACATGTCTGGAAGTGTAGACTGTTACTTCAATCCATTCTGTTTTGTCAAACTTAGGATACTGGGATTTCCAGACAAGACTTGTTTCTCTATTGTCTTTGTTGATTAGTTTGACATCAACTATCCTGCCAACTCCGAGTCTTTCTGTATCACATCCTCCACTACTGTAGTAGGGATACGGGATTGTTTCACCTGGCCAATGTTTAGGTCTTCTATTGCTGGTTTTACT
The DNA here is from genome assembly GCA_021962125.1 of Bulinus truncatus. Lineage (NCBI taxonomy): Eukaryota > Metazoa > Mollusca > Gastropoda > Planorbidae > Bulinus > Bulinus truncatus. The sequence continues at coordinate 2,836,191 of JAGDYQ010000089.1, forward strand.
GATTTTGATTTTAACCATATTGTTTAACTGAAAATGAAATACCTGACTGTATCTGTATGGAAATTGATACACGTCGTGTGTGGGTTTTAATAAAAAGTTGACTTCTTTTTCAGGGATGAAACCTAAAAATAAAGTATTATAACCTTTAAATTCACTTCAAATATTATTTATAATAAATAGAAATACAAAAACGTTTAATATGTACATTATTGCCATGTACATTTTTGGGTACAAGGAGGGGGTTGAGTTTCAGATTATTATACTTCATTGTTTATCTAAAAACAAAATGTTAGAAGATATTTGTCTCGAAATTCATCAATTGTGTTTTTTTGGGTGTTTTGTTTATTGATAAGGGGGCATTTCTTTCAATATATAAACCTAAAAAAAAAAAGGGAAGAAATTTTAAGCTTTAAAATAGACATAATATAACCTATGAAATAATTCGGAATATTATATATTGTAGATTGCAGCACAAAAACGTTTCCATCCACTCATAGGTACATGATATTTTTTTTACATTTTTATGGAGGGAGTGGGGTGATCAGCTCATTTTATTTTATTACTTAATATCTGAATTACTTTAATCGTCACAGTATTTATAAACGAATTGATAGTTTTATAAGCTATTATTGAGCAGTAAAAAATTCAAAATATATAAATAATGTGCAGCTCTAAAGCAATAAGTAAAAAATAATAGAAATAATTAATTATGTATCTAAAATAAATTATAAATATGATTAGAATATTTCGTTTTTGTGTTTTTATTTCACTTTGAGGAAATTTTGTTCTAATAAATTTTTACACTCCTTAAGTTTCATTCATAAAATGCATGCAATATATTGATACTTACTAACTATATCTGTCGGTAACATTTGGCCATTTGTATCTTGACCTGCGGGTATTTATGGTAAAAGTGTACGAAAATTATAATATTTTAATATAGTTAAGAAAAAATGGATAGTAAGTGACTAACATCTTAAACTTGGCGCCGCTGTACAGCTGGGATAAAGATGGTTGGGATAGAAAATAGGACAAAATAGTTTTAAACGTCTTGACACTTTTCACTAAATACTCTATCTTCTAGATCAATTCAAAATGTTTATACAACTATATCGCCTGAAGTGGAGTGGAAAATAAAACTACTTTGTATTGACAATGTGTAAAAATTGAAAATAAACCTACGTATTGACAATATTTACAAAATATGACATCACATGTAGACGGAAAAGACCGTGAAAGGAATGACCACAATAACATTAGCCAGTTCGACAGATGGAGTAATTTGAATTCCGTTATGGAATTTTATTTCTTCAAAATATAGTCTACAAACTGGCAGTACTGACTAAATTACCTACTAGTAGATCCAGGGAACTATTTTAATTACAAATGTAACCATAAGTCATTTTGTTTTCTAAATGTATTACTTCTAGACAAATAGTGATTTTAAAAAAAAAACTGTACTCATTTCAAAATTAGACTTACCAACATTTTTAGAGTGCACAGTACTTTTTGTATCATCCACTTTACTGTCCACCTAAAATAAACATTTACACAGTATAATTGATCGTAATAAATGTTTTGTATACATAAATATTTAATATTAAAATAGCGGACATGGCTAACACATTTCTGTCAACTACAGTTACATTTTTTTGGTTTAGCTAAAGAAAGACCCAAATAAAATTGTTTTGAGAACAAGCAGTCATTTGTAACATTCAATTAATACAATGTTGCATGTTAAATTTTGTATATCTTCTACAGGTAAAAATTTAATAACAGGTGGTGCTAGAAGATAAAGTAAGTTTTTATTAAAATATTTCTTATAAATTTCATTTACATTTAATAATTTAAAAAAAAAACGCCTTTAACTTGAAATGTGTATGTATAATAGGGGACGAATAATCCAATCACATTAAAACATTTAGTATTTGTAGCAGGCAGTTATTTATCGAGCAGTAGGTAGCCTTTAATAATAATGTATTTTATTTCCATCGTATTATGAATATATGATTATATCGGATGATTAATGTAAGTTCTCTAAAATATCCTTAGATAGTTGTATAAATGGTGGAATTTTAATGGGATTCTCACTGAGTGAAAAGACCATTTAAACGAGTATATTAATCCGATGCCTACTACAATCTTGATTATTTCAACATAAAAAAACCATCAACCAAGTGAAGATTAAAAATAAAATGACTACACACAACACTGACCACTAGTAAAAGGGACATTCAATTCCATGAATAATAATAACAGTATGGAATAGATTTACTCTACAAACTTATATTTTAGCCTTGATCTGAAATATCCGGAGATCGAACTAAAAACCTTCAGGTCGACAGTAGAGCGCTCTATCACACGACCATACGCCCGTCTTAGCGTTATAACCATTGATTAAATTTACAATGATAAAATTAAGATTGTAAAACTAAAAAAAATACCTTTAGAGATCTACAACAAATGAAATTTATGCTTAGCAGGGACGGATTTAACATCAGGGCCCCAAGAAACCCCAAAAGTAAAAATGTGACTTTTTTTCACAATCACTGTCTTTTTAAAAGGGCTTAAGTGCCTTCAAAGAGCAGGTAACTGTTATAAAATATAGTGGTTTCCAAGTCATTCAAAGAGCAGGTAATCGTATAAGCTGTACTAGTTTCCCAGTCATTCAAAGAGCAGGTAATTGTTATAAGCTGTAGTGGTTCCCAAGTCATTCAAAGAGCAGGTAATTGTCATAAGCTGTAGTGGTTTCCCAGTTATGTAATAGAGTTAACGAATTTAACAAATCAAGTGTAAAAATAAACAAACAGTAATTAAAAAGAATGTTGTACTTTGCTATGTCCAACAGAGAAAAAAAATAGAAATCAGACAACAACAACGTTTTATGGGCTATTTACGATATACTCTGTCTCTATTTAACAAAGAATAATGAATGAAATTAATAATCCATTATACTTACTTCAATTGCTGAAGTTCTTCTCTCATCCAGTACAAATAAACATTCCTCCACTTTTTCTTCCGAATTCTAGATTTTTTTATTTAATAAAGATATAACAAAAACATAAATCACGTTTTTTCCCCAATTTTCCGCCAATATATAAATTGTTTAAGTAAAGGCAAAATCAGTAATATCGTTTTTTTATAAATTTTGAGAGATTTGCTAACCTTCTGTTTGCCACACACTAGGACATATTTAGCTTTAACGCTGGAAAAAGAGATAAAAATTCTGTGTTTTGAATATTGAATGATTAAATTTAAACGAAAATAATTGCTTTATTTATATTGTTTTGCTTGTGACTTTTATTTGGAGGATAAGTAAACACTTATAAGAACAATCATCTGTTTACTTAAATAAAAATTATTTGATAATTTTCAACAACTTTAATAATAATGATCTTTAAGAATAAATCTATTTACCATGTCATAATGAGGATTGTAACAATCACCAATAAAATAACGGAGATGAAAAGACCAATAAAAACATTCGGATCTGTCTGAACCTCCTTACAATCACCTAGAAAAATATAAAAAATGTAAGTTATAGATTTTATTCTCTGGAATAGTTGAATTATTTCATTCGTTAATCTATAATTGTTTTAAAAAAAAAATTTGGTCATAAAGAAATGTTGTCGTCATAAAATAAAATACCGAATGGTAGTTAAGCAAATAATTCGTTAATGAAATAGTAATTTTCTAAGTAGAGATAACTCTATCAAAGGTGAATTTAATGGCTGACAAATAGGTTCGTAGCTGGAGATCTCGTTGGTTTTTATTATTGCAAGAGAAATAATATCAAACGCAATGGAGCCAAACAGAATTGCAAAAATGAAATTTCTTTTTTTTTTTTATTTCACCGCATGAATAAACTTCTTGGAATAATATCAGAATTGAACTAATGATATCCTTGTATATTATTACATTGTCATTTCAAATCTGAGGCTATAAACTTAAGGCATATTAACAGTTAAATGAGTTAATATAAATTAGATTTTGTCCACATAAAACACTGTAGGTCCTTTCACTGCAATCAAAATGGTGGATGCCTTTTAAATGTACTAATGGGAAGATTTTATTATTGATACACTTTTATGTTACATATTAGAAATATTTATACATTCATAATTTAATCACAAGCATAGAAAAAAGGGGAAGGGTGGTCGTGTGGTGTAGAACGCTCGACTGTTGTCCAGAAGGGTCCCAGGTTCGATCCTCGGTGAGAGCTTGTGTCTTTACAGATTCTGGTAAAAGTTTCCAAATCCACCCAGCTTTAAATGGGTACCTGAATTTAAGTTGAGGGGGGGGGGGGAGTAAAGGCGGCTGGGCGTTGTGCTAACCACCCAATCCCTTCATATGCCGAGGTTATAGAAACAGAAGAATTCCACACTTTATCTGCCCCGATGAGCTCTTTGGGGCTTAAAGTAACTTTTCTTTTTTTTTTATTCTAAGATTCAAACCAAGTTTTTTTTTTTAAAAAACCAAACATTTTTTTTCATTAATTAAAAAAGAAAGAACAATTTTTATTTCTTTAGGTTTAGAATTGAGTCGTAGAGAAAAATGGATAGCTGCATAAAATGTGTGAAAGACCAACAAATTTATCTCTTTAACGAGATTCAAAATGTGAATCTATGTAGTGTGTGAAGTCCCTTAAATTAACCACTAAAAAGGAAAAGGTTTTTTTTATGCTGATCTTCTTCATCTCCACAAGAGTAGATTGTGCAATCATGGAGGTACCACGGGAGATATAACGGGGACTTAAGCCATGATACCAATCCTCAACGGGGATCAAACCAGATACCCTCAGGTCGACAGTCGCGCGATTAGCCACACGACCACCAAATCGATATAGTAGTAACAAAAGTTTAATTTCCTTACTTGTATTAATCAAACAGGTAAAGTTTCGTTCACTTCCGGGAATGTATTCGATTTCATAACTTAGCAGAAGTAAATTTTGCCCAATCTTTTCAATGCTGTAAGTCAAAATATCTACGTCATTTTTCAGCAGTTTTCCAGTTCTTTTTTCATTAACAGTAAACAAGTAAGGTATGTGGATATTTTCAACAGGTTTGAGCCAAACGACGGCACTTTTCCCATCAATACTTTTTATACATTGGCTGGTACTCAAACTGTTATCATTTATGAAAACCTCAATGTCAGTCTGTGATGTATCTGTAAAAATAGATTTTCTGTTAAATACCCTATATCACATTTTATCATAATAAAATATAACTGTATTCTTCATTTATTTTTTTTTTTAAATTTATTTAATAGCTGTTGGTATCTACATATTTATACTTTTTACCATAGACAGCTGGAAGCTTTATTTCATCAGTGGATGAAATTACACGTCCCGATGCATGTAAAGTAGCTTTTACTGTAGCTTCACTTAGGGACTTATGTGCTGTCAGATTTATTGTGAGGTCATAATTGTTCTCATTCCTAGGGCAAAACAAAGTCATGCCTTCATTTTTATCGGACTTACAGGTGACAAGATCGACATTGAATTGCTGAAAGAAATAATTATTCACTATAATTAAAGTAGTTTACACACATATTTTACTCTAAACATTGATATTTTTTTTAAAATTGGATCTATCTATGTATCTATCTATCTCTCTATCTGTCCATCTACCTATCTGTCTTTCTTTTAGTATGTAGCATAAATGTATTGAAATCCGGAGTCATAAAATGTCATTATAACAATTAAAATATTCTTAACTAATTAGTTTTCTTTTAAATGTTGTATTTTTAGGTATTTTTCATTTTCAAAACATTGTATCGACCATCTCTCGACATTCATTAACAAGATGACCTTTGGACTATGGACATCCTAACTGCGAATGTCTGAGCTATTTATTGTATAATAAGAGATAAAAGTGAACATTTATTTATTTATTTATTTTTTTTTTTGAAATATGAATGAAATTTTCAATATTGGTATTTATATTTAGTAAGATATAGCATTGTATCATTATATATATATATATCTGTTTTAACACTACGATCTCTTAAAAATAGTAACTAGGAAGTTTATCAAAGTATGAAGGAACTAACATATTTCAATGATCACATTTTAGTAAATATAAATTCTCTTGACTCTGCCGCTCATGTTGCGTTTGTTATAATATAAAATAATGGGTGTAAATCATATAAATAGTACGTAAAGGGAAGCTATTCACCAGGGAGTAATTAATATTAACACTTGTGATTATAGTTGTTAATATATTGTTAACATATATATATATATATATATATATATATATATATATATATATATATATACACACAGACACATCCATGACAGAGTTTAAATATTGACTTTGTCTTCCTAAATACCAAATATTGCATTACGTAATATTAGATCTTTATTAAAATCAACCAAATTAAAAATATACAGATGAGAATATTACCTCATTTAGAGAGATATAAATACACATATTTAGTATATATGTAACATTAAATCACTAAATAAAAAATAACAAGCAATAACGTACATTACTGTAGTCACGGTTTACAACCTCATACTTAATTATGAACTGATTAACCACCTGAGGACCAATAGATACTCTATTGTGAAGTGTGACGTTGTCTCCAATTAATACAGGTCTCGATGAACATAAGCCGCCATCCTTCTCTGCTGTTTCTATCCATGATATAGAATGTTGTTGCTCAGACAACTCTGTATACAATACATAAATATTGGTTTAGAAAGAAAAACACTGTATTAACTGTCCGTAATTTTTTATAGTTAATAAATTTTCGGATTTATAGTATATTTTGTTTATCGTTGTAAAACTAAAGTATGACCATTTATAGTTTAAAAAATCTATTCTTAAATTTTAAGCTTATTTTTTTTCTGATAGACAAGCAAAAATATCTCACCAAATTATATAATTATACGATTAACTAATAAATCACTAATAATTCGCTAATAATAGCCTACACTAACATTTCATTATTAATACATATTAAGAAAACTATAAGATAGAAAATTACCTGGAGATAGTAAGACTAGTAGTATTAATAAAAGAAGAGCCATTTGAATGTGAATCCCAAAGATTACATTTTCTTCAAGAAATCTAGTTCTAGCAATTACGTTAAAGCCACGGTTCTCCTCATGTATTACATGTACCCATAAGGGTACGTGAAAGGTAATGCAGAGGTACACCGCGGCATAAAATTTTTGTTTCAACGTTTTAGAAAACCATGACGAAATATGACGACCTTTAATTTTAATATCAATTAAAGTAACCTTTCAAAGCTTCAAGCCAAGAATATCGACTGGTTTATTTGACTTTGATCTAATTCAGACCTTGACATTCTAACTGTAACTCGAAAATCGATATAAAGATAACTGCGTTCAACCGAAATGTGCAGAAGTTTGCATTGCTCTGAAGGGTTACCACTAAGTTAACAGAATACCATTCATTGTATCTTGCTATTGAGATAATAACAACCCGTGTTATACGCTGACCTTACTTTTATTGTTAGCGACCCTAGAGACATTGTACACTGACTCAAACACATTAGCATATCTACTGTGTAGAATTATTACACAGGTAGTCGAACGCTAATAATCTAGGTCATTCTAGGTCAAGGTAGATAAGGATCCTAACGTGACATCAAAAAAAGAAATAACGTAATAAAACGTTATTTCATAAAGATAAATATTGAAATAACCAATATATGAAGGGCAAAAATCTGCATTAAATGAAATGTATATAAAACCAAACCACAACACACATACATCTAAAACAGGGTTAAAAATAGGATGATATATTAGATAGATTTCTTGAAAAATAACAAAAACCTTTTGGGGGATTTCCCGAAATTAATTACTGAATTGGCTAACTCGATAGTAAGTAAATCCGATTATTTAAAATAAAATATAATAATAATAATATATACCTTAAGTTGATAGGGTAATTTAAGAAAACGTAATAATAACTGTTTACCAGAAAATCGTGTGCTTTTTTATTTGTTTACTAGATTTTCTACGTGTTTTGATGACATACACTCTACAGTAAATCAGTGGGGAAAAACTTCAGGGCAACACACATGCAATAAAACCAGCTAACAATATTTTATTCTAATTTATTGAACATGAAAAGCAAGGAGTAAATAGAACCAAACCAAGAGAGTGGCTTTATTACATATTCAGATTTTGCCTCTAAAATATTGTTAGATGCTCACTTGAAATTGTGTTAATTGCATTAACTACACAGAAGAATCTGAAAAAAAAAGTAAAGTTTCTTTAGCCCTAGTGGGCCATCGGGGCAGATGAAGTGTATAATTCATCTGTTTCTATAACCTCGGCATATGAAGGGGTTTTGTGGTTAGCACAATGCCTAGCCGACTTTTACTTCCCCAACTTAAAGTCAGGTACCCATTTAAAGCTGGGTGGACTTGTGGAACGACTTTGAAACACAAAACACCTGGAAGATTTCCCAATGGTTCTCATCGAGGATCGAACCCAGGACTCTCAGGTTGACAGTCAAGTATCTACACGACTCGGCCATCCGTCCCACAGAATCTTAATGGTGGGCCAATATATCCAATCGCAGAGCCTTAACCGGCTTTCTATCTATCTCTATCTATCTATCTATATATCTATCTGTCTATCTATCAAACTAATCAATAAATCAATCAATCAGTCAATCCGTTTATTGATCTATCTATCAGTTGAAGGGAGTCTGTCTTTTCCTATTTCTATATCCATGAACATTAATGCACACTGACAAACCCACATATACACAAGCTCCCAAGTCCAAAAACAAAAATGCACTCTTCTATATACAATATATAAAAAGAATGTTACAATAAAACAATATATATATATATATATACATATATATACTTATATATATATATATATATATATATATATATATATATACTTATAAGTCGCATTTGATGTCTGTCTGTCTGTCTGTTCCCTTATAACTCAAGATTCAGATAACCAAATAATGTGAAATTTGTTACAAATACACATAATTACATGGGGAAGGTTATAGGACAGGTTTCGTTTCATCTCGATGGGTAGTTTAATTGTAATAAATTATTTTAGTACTTTAAAATATTATCGATAATAGGAACGCCATGTCATTTTCCGATGATACATTTTTAATTTCCAAGTGATACATTTTTAAAAGAGGGGTAACTTCCGGAAACTCCAATTGTAAACATGGTGAAATCAATAGTCGTATCTATTTACCTATCGTTTTATGTATTCAGAAGATTAAAATTAAAGGTGCACTTTAATAAACCGAAATACGTTAATTAACATGTTTCTGTGACATTATTAACATTATTAATACAATCCTTTAAAGTAATCTCGACGGCGCCATAGATAAAATTCCTCTGTGACGTCATGTCCCTATCATACATTTTTAAAAGAGTTGTAACTCCTGGAAACTCCAATTGTAAACATGATGAAATCAATAGTCATATCTATTTACCTATCGTTTTATGTATTCGGAAGATTAAAATTAAAGGTGCACTTTAATAAACCGAAATACGTTAATTAAAATGTTTCTGTGACATTATTAACATTATTAATACAATCTCAATGCGTAGTTTAATTGTAATTAATTATTTTAGTATTTTACTATATTAAAGTATTCACGGTATGGGATCGCCTTCACTATAAATAAAAATCGCGCACCAAGTGAATGTGTAATTGAACGGACGGTGAAGACAGGGCTATGGACGGGAAAAAAAAATATTGTTGTTGTTTTTTTTTTCATGCTGCAAGTACCCGACTTTGCCCGGGATTAAAATAAGGTTTTCTGTTTATTTAAGAAGCGTAATTTGACGTTTAATTGTACAGAGAGAGAGGGAGGGGGGGAGAGAGATAAAGATAGGGGGCAGGGAGGGAGAGGGAAGGAGGGGGCAGAGAGGGGGAGAGAAGGAGGGAGGGGAGAGAGGTGGTAGGGAGGGAGATTAAGGGGGAGGGAGGGAGAGGGAGGGTTGGAGAGAGAAGAGGGAAGGAAAGAGAAAGGAAGGGAGGGAGATAGAGGGGAGGGAGGAGGGAGTGAGAGATAAAGAGAGAGAGGGGGCAGGGAGGGAGAGAGGGGGTGGGGAGGAAGGTGGAGAGAGGGGGGACGGGGGTGAGAGAGAAGGAGGGAGGGAGATAGGGGGAGAGAGAGAGGGAGATGGGAGAGTTAGGGGAGGGATGGAGAAAGGGAGGGAGACTTTGCCCGGGATTAAAATAAGGTTTTCTGTTTATTTAAGAAGCGTAATTTGACGTTTAATTGTACAGAGAGAGGGAGGGGGAGAGAGATAAAGAGGGGGGGCAGGGGAGGGAGAGGGGAAGGAGGGGGGGGCAGAGAGGGGGAGAGAATGAGAGAGGGAGGGAGAGAGAGGTGGTAGGGAGGGAGAGATTAAGGGGGAGGGGAGGGAGAGAGGGAGGTTTGGAGAGAGAAGAGGGAAGGAGAAAGAGAATGAAGGGAGGGAGGTAGGGAGAGGGAGATAGAGGGGAGGGAGGGAGAGAGAGGATGGGAGGAAATGGGGAGGGAGTGAGAGATAAAGAGAGAGAGAGGGGGCATGGAGGGAGAGAGGGGGGGGAGGAGGAAGGTGGAGAGAGGGGGAGAGGGGGGTGAGAGAAGGAGGGAGGGAGATAGGGAGAGAGAGGGAGATGGGAGAGTTAGGGAGGGAGAAAGGGAGGGAGGGAAAGAGAAAGGGAGAGAGGGGGTAAGGAGGGAGAGAGAGGGGGGAGGGAGAGAGGGGGTAGGGAGAAAACAAAAGGTAAACAGAAAACTTTATTATAAACCCGGGCAAAGCCGGGTACTTGCAACTAGTATATATATATGAAAGGGTTGTTGTTTGTTTGTTGTTTGGAGGGTAGCTAAGGGTCTAAGGCAAACCTTGTTTTCATCGATGCTGCTACACATCTGCCGTTTTGTTTTATTCGCAGTAAAAGTAAATTATTTTCAGCGTTTTAAGTGTTGATGCTTCCAAATGAGGTTGTTGTAATGCATTTATGATCATTAGTGTTCATTGCGTCATCCGAGGCAGTAACTAATGACCTCTAAATGCTAGTTTACGAATCAACCGACAGTTAAAATAGATTACACTTTTTTCATTATTTTGTTTTGTTTAATTGTGTTTTAGGGTTATTAGTGCAGCATAGAATTGAATGGCATGAATATCCTATCGATTATAAGACAGGGTGCGATAAAATGCCAGTTAATGAGGTCGATGATATCATTTATCGATGTGATGTTTATCTGGCCGATAGCAACGATATTCCACAGGATGTTGAGTTCTTCCTATTTAAGTAAAATTCAGCTCTTCACACTGTTGTGACTATATTTTTATAATGTTTAACATAGTTTGAATAAAAGTCAATATTTCTATAACATTTAAGATAGTTTGAATATAAGTCAATATCGCTATAATATTTAACATAGTTTGAATCTGAGTCAATATCGCTATTTTATTTAACATAGTTTGAATATGAGTCAATATTTCTAAAATATTTAACATAGTTTGAATATAAGTTTATATTTCTATAATACTAAACATAGTTTGAATATAAGTCAAAATCGCTATAATATTTAATACAGTTTGAAAATAGGTCAATATTTCTATAATATTTTACATAGTTTGAATATGAGTCTATAATGTAAACAATGCAATATTTTAAATTCACTTTTCTCTCGTACACAGCTAAGTTTCTTAGATTTACGGAAATGCCAAAGTTATAATAGGAAATCAAACCGTTAATGTCAAAGATCTAATAGTACGAACATCTACAAGGTAACAATAAACACAACAGCCTATTAAGAATCCAGTGTCGATAGAAGGGTGAATTTTTTTTATAAAAAAAAACTGACCCCTATTTTCTTTATTTGTGATACAAAGATCCACCCAATATGATATGGGGATATAGGATTATATTTTAGTCATACCTCTAGTATATATATAGTTGAAAATATCACATGGACTTATGAACTATTCACCATTTAGTTTTTAGTTTTCATTCATAGGAAATCCCTACTTATCTAGGAGTCTGACATTTTAGTAGCTTTAATGTTTTTGTATAGATCATAACCAGATTTTTAGCAGTTTTCATGGTCAGATTTTTCTTTGTGAGCAGCGTTACTTTTAATCTATTTAGTAAATGTTTTTTTTTTTTAATCAACTCAAAATAACGTTTTCCTTGATTAGAAAGTTTCCTTAGCTCTTCTGGACCATCGGGGCAGATAAAGTGTTATAAAGTGTTGAATTTATCTGTTTCTGAAACATCGGCATATGAATGGGGTGTATGGTTAGCACAACGCCCAGCCACCTTTACTTAACAAACTAATATTAGGTACATATTTTAAGCTGGGTATAGTTGCGGGACCTAAAAGAATTCCCACGGTTTTCACCGAGTATGGAACCCATGGCATTCATTTCGACTGTGGAGCGTTCTACACCACTCGGCCATACAACTTAATTAGCAAAATTATAAAACGTCATGTTTCTCTTTTTATTTGTAAGTTCTTTGATTTCCTACTTTTAGTTGTTTGGATTTTTTTAAAACTCTTAAGTGTAGAGTACCTCCCCAACATATGTCAGTTACCCATTCAAAGCTCAATTAACTTGGTGGACCTTCAGCTTTAACATAGACCTGGAAGTGTTCTATTAGTTCTCACTGTAGATCGAAACCGGGGTTCTCTACACCTTCCGCTCTAGAAAGCTTTAGCGCACATTATCTATGTATCACAATTTTTTTTTATTATAGAAAGGACTACCGAAGGATTTTTATGTTTGCATAAACTCTGAAGTATTATTTGAATATGTCGTTTTCTCCTTGCAGCTCCGACAGTGATAGAAGAAGTGAAATCTGATAAGAAGATTGTTCTCATCATTATTGTATTGAACTTAGTGTCCATCGCATGTATTCTTCTCTGCTGTATTCTGTACGTGATTATAATAACTTTTTAATACACCGCTTATAATAATTCAGATTATTGTATATGTATATTTACGTTTAAATAGTTTATTACTAATTTATATCTCAAAACTGAAATTTTTTTAATGAGCATACAATTTTTAATTGTTCATAGAAATAAAAGTGATTTTCTCGTATTTTTACAAGAAAACAACATACAAAACTATTAACATGCTCAGATTATCAGCATACTCAGATTATCAACATATGCAGACTATCAACGAACTCAGACTATCAATAAACCAGGTTTTGTAAAACAAAAATTTTACTGTTTTGTGACAATTTAGAGAATTAGTCCCAAAGCATCAAGTAAAGATACGAGACATTTTCTAAGATATGTAGCAACAGAGCCGTTCTTATATTTTTGGGGGAGTGGGAGGGGGGGGGAAGGCTATGCAAAATCAACACTGAGGGCCCTAATCTCAGATAGTCAAGTAGTCATAGTAGGTCGAGGATGCATTACAAATGATCACATCTTTCTTCTAGCTGACTGGCATAACCAAGTTTCCACAGGAGGCCCTTATTAGTGGGCCCCCTTATTAGTGGGGGTCATTATCAGTTGGGCTCCCTTATAAGTGGGGCCAATTATTGGTGGGGAGCCCTTATTAGTTGGCCCCGTTATTAGTTGTGTCCCCTTTTGAGTTAGGTCCCTTATCAGTGCGCCCGCTTATCAGATGGGCTCCTTATTAGTGGGGCCCCTTTATTAGTGGAGTTCATATTAATGGGGCCACATATAAGTGTGTACCCTTAATATTGGACCCCTTTTTCTGTGGGGCTGTCTAGTTCACCTAAAGGGAAGAACTCTCAAATAAGTTATCCACAAAGATTTGTTCAGTATTTAGTGTATGTTTTGAATAGTTTCAAACTTAATATTTATATATGATAAACATTTCGTTCCGGAAAGCGCCGTGCTAACTGCAAGGGATTTAATTTACCCTGGTACGTAATTATGTAACAATTAACTATAATAGTTAATTGTAAAACTAATTATTAAATGCAACCCCGTAGCGTGAAAATTCTACAGCAGGGGCCAAGCATTATACAGCAGGGGCCCGGCAATAGCAGGGGGAGGGCCAGGTAATACATTTTACTAAGCAAATAAGTAGAGGGGTCAGACAAAACGCAGGGGGGCCCGGCCTGATTAACTGTAATCTTAATAATTAACTGTAAACCTAATAATAAACTGTAAAACCTAATAATTGTCTGTAAACCTAATAATTGTCAATATTAAGAATTAAAACTACGTTTACTAAAGGTTTTAAAGATTAAAATTTAAAAAAAAAAAAAAAAAAACTTGAAGAATGAAGGATTTACACTTTTTTTTTATTATATTCATAGAATTATGTGTTGACGATCTGAAGATTTGAATATTGTTACGTTTGATTGGTGTCAAATTTCTTAAACAATGAAATATTTTTCTGGATCACATTAAGTCTATATACATTAAGAACTTATTAGCATTGAATTTGTACTTTGATAATATCTGCTGCACTTTTAAAAATTTTTAGAAGATAATTTACTTTATTCTCCTTCACAGATAACTTACATACAGTAGACTGGACATAGGAAGACTTGCATTGTCGCATGTTTGTTCTATTATTTGATAAGTTTTTTTGTATTTTAGTTTAGTTTCCTTACTCTGTTTTGAATTACGTTTTTCTAACATTTCATATTTAAATAGTTCTAATTTAGAACTTAAACTATATGTAGGCCTATATGAATAGTTTAAATCATTATTTATATTTCAATCAAATATTTAAACACAATTTTATTGTGTATGTTACAGGAAAATATTTAGGTATTCAGTCTAGAGCTTTACCACAAGACCACTCGTCCCCTATGTGTGAAGTTCCTAAAAGGATGAGATGAAATCTCTTAGACCTTATAAACCACTAATGGGACGGTTTTTGCAGTGCCTTTCTTTTATCCCCACCATATCACTAACCCATAGCCGATCGTATAATGGCCATGGAGGAACCACTGGAGATATAGCGGGGACTTAAACCATGACCTGAAATATCCATTGGTCCTCTCCGGAGATCAAACCAGGGACCCTCAGGTCGACAGTCGAGCGCTTTACAACTAGACCAATCGTCCCCTGTAGAAGATTCCGTTTTAAAAGATAAAATAGGATCGCTCATACTAGTAATTCCAATTATCATTTATATTAGTCAATGTTAACATTGAAATCTATACCATCAACAACCATATGCTCTATACCACTCTGCCATCCGTCCTAACTATCCCATCCAATTTTTTTCACCTGGAAAAGATGTTTTCAGAAATAAACCTGTGCTTTGTACAACGAAGTCTAAGTCCAAGTTAACGCCTTTACAAAACAACATGCGTTCATTATGCGTCACCATTGTGAAGCATTTACTTTTGTGATGTATTTGTATATAATTTATTACAATGAAGAAGTGTAATGTATGTATATATATATATATATATATATATATAACCTGTGACGTGTAGATTTTGTGTAGAATTAACCCCCACCCCCTCCCGTGTACTAACGCCCCATCCTAACAATCATTCTGCACATTCCAGGTTCACCACTGGGTCGAGGTCTCAGCAGTTAAAATATTTTGTAGTAACGTTTGCCACGCCCCCCCCCCCCCGACCGTAGCTTGACCTGATGTTTTGACAGGATGCTAGTGACCTTGGACTTCTTTATTTAGTACGGTGCTGGAAGTCAGAGGAGTTAGACGTAGTTAGTTCGGTGTAGACAGCCCTGAGAAGTAGTTGTAGATTGTGGTGTAGTAGTAGACGTAAAGACATAACTAGACAAGGACTTATATTATATATTGTATACCTATTCATCTATTCATCTATGTTAGTAACCATTAAAGTATATCGTTTGTGTTGGTAGACCAAGCGTTGGCGTTGATATATTAGTATACATTTATATGTTGTGGCTGTGCAAAGTCATATAGGAACATTAGTCCAGCTTGAAAGATAGATATCTAAAGTAACATATTTGATTCACAACGTTACATATTTGATTTGAACGTTACATAACCAATAGGTTTTTTCCGCAATTGTGAATTAACTTCATTGTTTTCTTGACTTATAAATGACGTTATAATATTGCTACTGCTGTGATAATTTGGTTTGCATTACAAAAAACATAATATTATATATTTTATCTGTGTTTAGTCAGTGTTTTATTTTAATGATTTTATTGTTGTCTGCATTTCTTGGATTCAGGGGGTTAAAATGTACAATTGACATTTATGATGTACATTATAATAAGTGTATAACCTTAACAGTATTTGTTTCTCCTTTTTTAAGTGTGTATTATATTTTAGGGATTTATAAGCCCTACAATGCAGATTTATATTTTAGCTTAATATATGAGCTATTAATTGAATCTAATTGTGAACAAAAATATACCAACATTTAAAAAAAAATTAAATATGAATAGGTGAGAATGAAAGAAGCAAAGAACTACCAAAAACTGTATCATTTCATCAATTTAAATTATTTTATTTTAAAGCAAAAAGTGCACCCCAATCTGTAAAATCACGCCAGGAGAGAAAATCCAAATGATTCATTCAGGTCAAGTACTTTATCGCACTAATATACGGTTGAATAACTTTAAACTTGGGGGCTTCTTTCCTGGCAAAACAGTCACCAAGAAACACTTTATCCATTCAAGGATAGTAACTCTTAATGTGTTAGTTTGACCATTAAATTATTCCCCTTTTGAACAGCTCTCTCTTTCTCTCAAACCACACAATTCTTGATGAAAACAAAAATGTTCCCCTGACATGAAGGATGGTGGAACTTACAGCGGGGTCATTATATACAGCTGGTCTATTCACTTGTATATTGATCAAGAAATATTTGCGAATTTATGAACTATGTGTGATGCAAGTGAATAAGTGAAGTCTATGTGCGCTAAATGAATAAGTTATAAAATACATAAAGGATTTAGTACATTTATTTCGTAGAAAAGTGCAAACTGAACAAAATGGAAACAATTATTTCTTTCTTGATCAAAGCAAGAACATCATGAAAGGCACAATTCAAAAGAAACCAATCACCGTTTTAGATCAGCGCACAAAAGTTTAGCTACTTATTTTTTTTTTTGGAGGGGGGGATTTGGAACATAATTCGGAAAAGGGCTCTTGTATGGGGGTAGCAATTAAAAACATTCCTTTTGACGGGCCTGGCTAGAATTTAAAACTCGCGCACAGCCTTTTTATTAGAGCTCGTTAATCCTCTTGAGTTTCGAAATAGTTGAGAAAAATGTCTATTTGTAAGTACTTACAGATTCAAAGTCTATTTGTAAGTGCTAACATATTCAATGTCTTTTTGTAAGTACTAACAGATTCAATGTATATTTGTAAGTACTTACAGATTCAATGTGTATTTGTAAGTACTAACAGGTTCAATACATATTTGTAAGCACTAACAGGTTCAATGTCTATTTGTAAGTACTTACAGATTCAATTAAACAATGTTTCCTTAGGTTAAGGCAAAGATCATCACATGTAGACCTCCCCCCTCCATAGAAGTAGGGAGTTTTATAGAACTAGAGGGCCTTTAGTAGGGACCCTATAGAATTCGAGGGCCCCATTTATATAGGTGCCCAAAAAAATAAGGCGTTTTTAGATTTTCGGACTCTATAGAATTTGGGGTCTCTTGGATTGTGCTCAGTTTGCCTACCTATAAAAATTACTTAGGATTACAATATACCTTTGAGCTTTGACATATCTCCTTTATCTTTCAGATTGACATTTATGTATGTCCCTTTATTCAACAAGATAATCGTACGTTTATAGTTTTCGTTATTCACAAGATAGGCTAAAAATTCTTTCTCTATATAATTATTTTTCTTTCTAATCAATGCCGATATCTCACGTCATTTCAGTTGGTTTTCATTTTTCAATTGTTATTATTTGTGCTTTTACACAAAAGTTAGTGTCAGACGATAAACTTTAAAAACAATAATTCTTCACAATAACTCAAAATTTTATATATAAGTCTTTAATATTAAAAGGAAGAGAACAAACCTTTATAAATTTGAAAGAAAAGAAAAATTGAATTAAGCACTGAAAAATTCAAAAATCGCTATTTGATTTAAAAAATGTAAATTTACAATTTATTGGTATTAATGATTTTATATATAAAAGTCTTTTTTGGGGAGTAAACTATGATAAAGAAAATATAGCTTTAGTGTAGGGTATTAAAAGATATTAAATCATACTCATAAACAAATTTTTAGTGTTAAATATATCAACATATTTTTGAATAAACTTTCAAAATAAATTTTAAAACACCATTCCCATTTTTATTTCATAATGCGTCTAACTGGTCAGATAAATATATATGTTAATAAAATAACGGTAATCAAAGTAAAGTACTACATAATACATCAAAGTATACTATCAAATAAAATGTGACATTTCAAGAATAATATGATCTTTTTTTACTTATTTTTAAACGTAAAATTGGAAAATCCCAAACCAAAGATAGTTGTCAATTCCTTCAATCGTGTCGGTTGGGAATATACATTAAGAAGTTCTGAAAATTCCGCCAGTTTTGCAGAATAAGTTGTGTGTTTTAAATAATTCCTTAAGCGTTCTAAAACATTCTTTGTGTGTTCTAAATAAATCTTTGTTTGTTCTAAAAATTCATTCGTCTTTTTCGAAAAATCTTTCATCTGTTTTAAGATGTCTCTCTTTTTTTCTTTCTCCATTTGTTTTAAATGATCTTCCGTCCGTGTTAAATGATATTTACACCGTTTTAAATAATCCGTGGTCTGTTTTAAATAATCATTCGCCTGTTTGAAATGATCTTCCGTGTTTTTTAATTGATTTTTGGTCTGTTTGAAATATTTTTCAGTGTGTTCTAAATGATCTTCCGTCGGTTTTAATTGATTTTTATTCAGTTTTAAGAAATCCTTCACCAGTTGAAAATAATCCTTTCTTTGTTCTAAATAATCCGTTTTTTGTTCTAAATAATTCTTCCATTGTTCTAAATGATCTTCAGTTGGTTTTAAATGATCTTTATTTTTTTTTAAATACTCATCAGTGTGTTTTAAGTAATCTTTTGTCTGTTTTAAATAATCCTTCGTTTGTTTTGAAACATCTTTTGTCTGTTTTCTCTTGTTATATTGTAGCTCCACCTTAATACATTTATTTTGCGCATCTTCATACAACGTAGGAGTGAGCATTATTTTACTCCATTTACGGTTAAAATCAGAAAGATTGTTTTTTAATTCATTAAAACAAAACAGGTCATCGCTGGTACATGTAAAAAATATCCAGTTCTCTCCGATATTCGCCATATTTACAAGTTCTCCTTTAAATTTAATACTACTTTTACCTGTGTAATTACTTAATGGACTTGTTGAAATATTTGTGCCAATGTCATCACTACCAAAATCATTCAGCAATAAACTACATGTTGTATGTTTGGCCTCAATGTCATCAAACACAACATGTCTAGAAGTGTAGACTGTAACTTCTATCCATTCTGTTTTGTCAAACTTTGGATACTGTGATTTCCATACAAGACTTGTTTCTCTATTGTCTTTATTAATTAGTTTGACTTCAACTATCCTGCCAACTCCGAGTCTTTCTGTGTCACAGCCTCTACTACTGTAGTAGGGATACGGGATAGTTTCACCTGGCCAATGTTTAGGTCTTCTATTGCTGGTTTTATTGATTTTAATGTTAACGATATTGTTTAATTGAAAATGTAATACTTGACGGTATCTGTGTGGTAACTCCATTACATTTGTGGTTTTAAAAAAAAATCTCAGTTCTTTTTCAAGGATTAAACCTAAAATAAAAGTAGTAATATAACCTATTAAATCATTAAAATATTACTTATTATCTATAACAGTACACAAACGTTTACATAATCTCATAGGTACATTATGTTTTTTACATTTTTATGTTGGTGGTGGTAGGGGGATCAGCGCATTATATTGTATAGCTTAATGTCTTGATTAGTTTTGTTATTTTAATGATCATAGTTTTTAAAATTGCAATAAAGTCTCAATTGCTATTATTGGGTAGTAAAATATCAAAGTGCAGCTCTAAAGCAAGAAAAGTACAGAAAGCTGGAAAGCTGGACATTTTTAAATATAAATAACTATATATATTTAAAGTAAATTTTCAATATGAATTGAAGATTTCATTTTCAATATTTTATTTTATTTCGCTTGAAAGGAATTTTAAAATATAAATTGTTACATCTATAGGTTTATTTTAAACAATGCCTGCCTTATAATGATACTTACTGACTACGTCTGTAGGTAACAATAGGCCCTTTGTATCTTGACCTGTCGGTATAATCGTAAAAGTAAAAATAAATACTTAAACAAACATAAAAACAATAAGAATAAGTCACTAACAGCTTAAGCTTTGCACAGCTGAGCCGCTGGCATAAAAGTGGTTGGAACAGAAAATAGGTCAAAAATAGATTGATACGTCTTGACACTGTCCACTAATTCCTCTCTTAACTGGATTAATTCACTTTGTTAATTCCGCTATTTCGCCTTAAATTGAATGGGATAGAAAATAGAACTACTATGTATTGGCAAGGTTTACAATATAAAAATAGTTGCACTTATTATAGACAATGTTTACAAATTTAAAATCACATGTAGACAAAAAGCACGTAAACAAAAAAATCGTAATAAATTTGCCAGTTAAACTAATTTTTTAATTAAATTTCTTAATGGAATTGAATTTTTTCTTTGTATTGGCAATAACATGGCTAATTAAAGCAATTAGTTAATTTTATTTTTTTAAATTTATTGTTTTTATAAATTGTGAGTTAATATAATAAAAAAAAATACTCATTTCAAAATTAGACTTACCAACACCTTTAGAGTGCATAGCACTTGTTATATCATCAACCTTACTGTCGACCTAAAAAAATACATTTATAATTAATCGTCATAAATGTTTTGTATACAAACATAATTAATATTAAAATAGCGGACAAGGTCAACACATATTTCTGTCAATCGATTATTTAGATTTAGGTAAAGAATGATCCGTATAAAATAGTTTTGACACCAAACAATCATTTATAACATTCAATTATTATAACGTTTCGTGATTGATTTTCAATAATGTCTTCTTCGGATGGAAATTTAATACAAGGTAGTGTTACAATAGAAAGTAATGTTGTATTAAAATATACAGAGAAAAGATCATCTTTGATCTCACTATCACTGTCTTTTTGTCTTTTTAAAAGGGACCTAACTTCTTTCGAAGGGCAGGTAAATGTCATAAACTGTAATGGTTTTCCAGATATGTAAAAGTCAACAAACGAAACAAATCAAATATAAAAATAAAAAAACTGCGATTAAGTAGAATCTGGTACTTGGCTATGTATAACAATGAAGAGAAAAATAAAAATTAGGAATCAGACAAAATTGCTACGTTTTCTCTAAACAATAAAAAAAAAACTATGTCTTTACATTTTACGACATACTCTGAACTCTAAATCTATTTCACAATGAATAATTAATGAAATTAAAATCCATTAAACATACTTCTATTGATGAAGTTCTTCTCTCATCATGTACAGATACATTTTTCTTCATATTTTCTTCCAAGTTCTATATTTTTTTTTAGAGAAGACACAAAAAATCACATTTTTCCATTATTTTTTGCCCAATAAATAAATCGTTCAAGTAAAGATAAACGTAGTAATATATTAGATTTATACATTTTTTTGAGATTTGCTAACCTTCTGTTTGTCACACACTAAGACATATTTAGCTTTAACACTGGTAAAAAAGATAAAAACTCTGTGTTAGGTTGGTTCTCATTATATCAATAATAAAACATGTTAAATGGCTTGTAGCTATTGCCATGTTTACTATTTTATTAGAATGAAGTTTAAAATGGTAATTTGGATTTGGAATATTAAAAAATATATCATAAATATTTTTTAACTTGTGACTGTTATCTGGAGGATAAGGGAACAAATATAAACAATTATCTGTTTACTTTGTTAACAATAAACTAATAATTAGGAGCAATTTATAGATAAAAAATATTAATAAAGATTAAATTTACCATATTATAATGAGGAAAGTCACAATCACCAACGATAAAAAGCTGATAAAAAGACCAATAAAAACATAAAGCCTTATTTGAACGTCTTTACATTCATCATCTGGAAAATAAAAACAACATAAAATGTTTATTATTGTTTAAAGTTGTTATGTCTTGCGTTTATTAACTATGGTCTTATTTTAAAAAAAAATAATTTAATGAGACAGCGTTGATGTCATAATAAAACATAATAAACAATAAGGTACTAAAGTAATAGTAAATATATTTAAAGACGGGCTGGCCACTGGATTTATCGCTAGAGATCATATTCATTAGTTCCTGGTCACTGGGTTCGTGGCTAAAGATCATTTCATTAGTTGCTGGCAACATGGTCCAGTCGCCTCTTTTGATTCTATTTAATATTTCTAAAACCACCTCCTATAGTTCTTTAAAATCTGTTTAACATTACTCGCTCTTACCAGCTTTGATTTTGCAGACAGTACTATGCCTGCTTTTGGGAACTTCTGATATTTCATAAGTCAGCGTTATAGAATTTTGATTCTTAACGTCTGTTATAAACTTTAAAATGTCGGACTCGTTCTTCAACAGCTGTCCAGTGTAGTTATCCATGGCAGTAAGTGCAACTGGTATATTTTGGGAAGTTTTGAACAAAATGGAAGCAGTTCTTCCATTTATGGTCTCTTCACATTGGTCATTGTTCATCAGTTTACCATTGATATATATCTCAATATCAACTTTTGATGATCCTGTCAAAAGGGAAAACATATGTTAAATATTTATTTTTGTATGCAAATTACCTTTTCTTTTACTTTCCGGTGGTTTTTTTTTAATCAATACCTGTGTTGTTATGTGATTTTAAGGTATTTTACAATTTAAATCTATCAGTTACACAAACGTAGTTTAAATCTCGATTCATTTTTTTTTCAGAAAAAAATGCTGTAGTAAGTTGACTTAAAAAATATTTATGTAGTGTTCTTAAATGATAAAAAAAAGAACATTTCATTCATGATACAACACAAAGATAAAAAATATACCTGGACTTTGTGTTATCTTCCCAAGTTTACTTGCTGCATTGCTTCATCATTCATTATTATTAATATACACTTTATGTTATCGCCGGCACTTTTTATAAAGACCTGGGTTAGGGCTGGGTGTCAGGGTGTAAACAAACAGCTCATGCTTATTCAAAGTTAAATGGCTACTACCTAATTAACATACAGGTCTAGACGTCTAGAAGATGAAACAATTCTCAAGATAATGCTTAAATGAAAACAAAATTAAGAGTTGCATGTATATATGAAAGCGAATCGAGGGAAAGATTATAGAATATAACAAAGCAAACTCTTAAAATTTGGATGCCTATTAAATTACACGTTTGTTACATTAGGAGATTCACATTCTTCACTCTATATATATGAATAATGTAATTCATTATTTTAAGCTAAATAATTTTGCCCACACATATAATAAATTTTGAAAGTGGGTCCAAATCACCTTTATGAATATAGTCAGCTATATTACACTTTTAATGACGGACGAATGGTCGGGAACTGTAGAGCGCTTTGACCCGAGGGTCTCAGTTTTGATCCCATGAAATGTTCACATGGTTAAAAGTGCCCTCTCCCCAGGCCAACCAGGTTTAAATGGGTTCTTGACTTGAGCTAGGGAAGCTAAGGCCGCTGGTCATTGTGCTAGCCACACAATCCCATTCTACACTTGCACTGCCCCAATGGCACATTTTATTTTTTTTTTCACGACATGATAAGTTTACCGTAAACAACCGGAAGTTTGATTCCCTCGGTGTAAATTTGATTGTTATAATTATAAGCGGTGCCCTTTATTGTTGCCTCACTGACAGATGTATGGGCAGTCAGGTTGATAATTACATCAATAACGTATTTCTCACTCATCTTGTTGCAGTAGCAGTTGGATAGTGTGTACCCTTTACATTTTGTCAGGTCAACATAACACAGCTGAAATTATTATGTAATCTTTCCATTGAACTTTTACATGATAAAATAAGTGTAATTTGTTAATAACAAAGAGAAATGATATAATAACAATTTGTAACAAAGTAGATTCACGGCTGACAAAATGTGTTTTCTTATAAATAATACTTTTGACAGTGTTGCAAATTTGATTGAATTCTATGCTATCATAATCCAATGGTGTTGAATGGATTAGTGTTATATTATAACAATAGGGAAAAGAAATGAATAATAAAATTCTAATATATACCATATTTTTTCCTAGAACAATAATTTAAGTTGTTATTTTATTTTAAAGTATGTCTTTAGATTAAACATTTTTTCTTTATGATTATAATTTCATATCTTCAAACATTTGTAAAAAAACGCCAAAATATTTTTAAAATATTATATTATACAATACCGTCGATATTCCCTCTATAACTCTTATTATATATAATAAATCACATCGAACATCTCTTATAAAGACTATACTGAGAGAAATGTAGACTTCTATGATTGTTTTGCTAAATTAATTGATAATAAACATATACACAAAAATTATTATTATATATAAATCATTACATTTATTATACATTTTCAAAAGTCTTTCTTTAAAATGTTTTAAGAAATGTGTCAATTTTTTGTAACAAGTAAAAATTTATCACTTTAGAGTACTATATTTGAAATGTATGCCTCAGTCGCTGTGAAATCAAGACATGAAGTGTTCATTCCAAAAAAAAGACATGGTGTTTACATTCCACTAAAGTCATGATGCAATCAAATCTACTTGACGCCAGTATTTTTGGTACCATTTAATCATGCTATTTCGTAATTCAAATTAATAAACATGTATGAACTTTCTTCTAATCTAAAGATTCAACAAGACAAGATGTGGTGTGCATAAATTGATTACCGTTTCATAAGTTAAGCCACGTTTTTTAATCTCATATTGGGCTCTGTCCATCAGGTCATTTCGATCTCCCATGCTGATCCTGCTGTACATTATTATACTGTCTCCTTCAAGGCCAGATGCAGATGTGCATGAGCTGTCGATTTGATCATATCGCTCAATCCAACTTATAGAATGCTGCTGATCAGAAAACTCTGTTTTTTTGGGTTAGATAAGCGATTTTCAGTTGATATCATTTTAAATAAATCAATTATAATTATACTAATAACTAACATTTGCATTGACTCACAAATGTCAAATATCTAAAGATTTTCTTCCCAAGGATTTGTATAAATATAAGTATTTAATTAATAACATAAAGCTGTATATTTCAAATAAGATAACTATACATGTTTACCTGTTAATGTTAAGAGTAATATCAGCTGATGAAGTATCATTTCAGTGCAGTGCGTTAACCACAACCTTATATAACATTTATACAATATATTAAATCCTGGTAGTAAGAAATTATGTTTACCATATTTTGTATGTTAGCTTGTATATATTGTATTTAATATGACACATAATATGATGTTTAGTGATAATTGTCGACATTGATGTGAGAAAAAAAGAAGTCACTTGAAAAAAAAAAGAATAACTAGTGACATGAAAACAAAAAAAGTCACCTGGAATAAATAAATAGAAAAAAATAGAAATACCAGTGACATGAAAGAAAAAAGGTAAACAAGAGTCACATGAAAGAATATATATATATATATATATATAGCAGTGGCAAAAAAGATTAAAAAATAAGAAAGATAAATAGAATGAAAATATATTTATATATGAACGGCAGTATTGAAATAATGTTTGCATGTTTTGATGTTTAATGCTATGCAATATTTGTGATTTATCATTGTGTCATTTTTTTCTTGGAATGATGATTATGATGTTTTCAATAGTTATTCATTTATTTTGTATCACGTGACTTTTATTTTAGTCGGTATTGGTAGTTTTAATTAATTTTTTTTTCGCATCATGCTTAGTCTAACATAACCAATTTCCAAGCGTTTTATTGAGTCTCTCTTTTTCTTAAGGGACTGACATTTTTCCATTGAGCGCAGGGCCCCAACTTACATAAGCGTTAAACATAACCACACACACCCTTTCATTACATGGCCAGTATAAATAAAGGTATTATCAATTAGTTTATCTTAGAAACAAATGAAACCTCCTACCTGTAGAAGATATATGTCGGTGTAGCCGGATATCAGAAGGTTGAAGAATTTTTATTCTAGTTTTATAATTACACAAAACTTTTCATTTTAAACTAGGCGAAAATACCAACCAAACAATATAAATTTAGAATTCTAATTTAAACCTCAATGCTTTTAATATCATTTAATGGTTTAGCTATGAATAATATTCACCAGAAAAGTCAATGTTTTGAAATTGGATGCTTAGTAATCGCATACATAATTTAGGGAATTTCCGATATTATATTTTCTTTTTGACGTTTACTTTTATTTTTAGAGAAAAAATGTATTGACGTTTTTTATGCTAAATACATAGGCACACACAAACCTAAATTTAATTATCTGTATAAAAAAATTAGGTTAACAACATGTAAGATAAATCAATATATATATATAGACATACATACATATATATATATTTATATATATATATATAAATGTTATAAATATATATTAAATTTTGATTTTACTATTTATATTCAATAAACACAGTATCATAAAATAGTATAATCTGTAACTAATACTTGGACCGGCCCCCTTCAAGCCTCGGCCCTGGAAATGGATTTTATTAGGCTGCCCTCATCAAAAACACAAATTGTCATTGTCACACTAACAAGTTGAAAGCATAAAGGTTAAGGGTTACTGTTTGCGGGTTCTTCTTTAAATAATACTTGTAGTAGCTATAAGAATTCAGCCAACACGAATAACTAAGTCGACTCAAGTTGAAGCAACAATAACAATATTATTTAATTATTAAACACAGTGGCGTCACTAGGGGGGTGCGGACCGAACCGGGAGACACCCTCACAAGGGGTGACACCAAATTGCAAAATATCTTGTTTTAGGCCTATATTCTTATTTTGTACTTTAAAATACTTCAAAGCCGTATTTAATTTTAAAAAAAAAAATAAAAATATCTCAGATTATTAACGGCAAATGACTTTATAAGGCTTCGAAAAAAATTAATGCCAAATATAAAAATATCTCCGATTATTAACAGACACTGCGTACTTTTTGTTATTGATTATGTTAATGAAATTATTGGTATACTTGCACTGACCTATAGATATCAATTATTTATTCTTTTTTGTCGTTGTAAATTTATTTATAAATTTTGCTAAGAATGATGTATGTCTATGGGGGTGTCATGAGAGGGGTGACACCATGAGTTACCGCACCGGGTGACACCAACCCTAGTGACGCCACTGCTTGAACATAAACTGACATAAGGTGAATTCAGAAGGAGGGCAATAACCAACTATCAACATGCATGATGCATCCGTATATCTCGATGCCCAAAGCTAGACTGCTCATAAAACAAAGCATGTGCTCCCAACTGTCGTTCTAGTTAGTATACGTCATTTCTACCAAATGTCGTATACACAATAAACTACAACTCAAGATGGCGGAATGACGCATTTGGTACTGCGGTGGGCGGAGCCTACCGGATTGCGTCATCAAACTTAGACTATACTATCTCTCCACAGTTACACTGAGGAAATGAAATGTGCTTAGAATGTGAACATAGAAATACCTATAACGAGTGTTGTGACCTATTTTTTGGGGGGGGAATCGTGACATGTCCAGTTTAAGTAAGTTAGTTGGTAAAAGAGTACCGTACATGTTAGTAACTGGAAAAACTGTCAAACATCATGGAAATGCATTGGATAACAAGCTGGCAATGACGTTGTTACTCCGATCTGTGTAGCACTGGATAAGAATTAGAACTCTTTCTCACCTTCTTAGATTTCCGCCACTAACTTGAATGATGTATTGCCAGTTCTTTGTATTTATTTTTAACCCCTCTAATTATCAAAAATGTGTACCTATATACTGTTTATTCCTTTTATTTCAATATGTACTATCTGAAATATGTATTCAAAAAAAAGATAATTTTTTCGCTCTATGTCTAGTTAGCATATTTGCCATTGTGCCTCCACCCCATTCTAGTACCCGCTAAAGGTGGCGATACAGAGAGAAAATTTACCCAACAATGACCTATAATATCAAAAGATATCTTCTTATCCTTACGGAATGCAATATTCAACATAAACTCACGCATACGAGGAAACAATCAGACAACATTGCTTAAAATAAAAAAAAACGAGTTGCTATTAATTTGTTTGTTTTGTTTTCATTTATTTTATTTCTGGGAAAATTATAATTAAAGAAAAAATAAACCAATAGCAACGAAAATGTTTATTAATTAATTTTATTAATAATAATTATTTTATTAATAATAATACTAATAAAATAAAAAACAACAACATATCCTGTAGCCCAGTGTAAAAATCCCTGTATGGATGTTATCAAATCTCTTGTATGCTATAAACAACCGATGGTACGGTTTTTAGTGTCCTTTATACATCTATATCATAGCCGATAGTGCAATGACCAGGAGGCACCACGGGAGATATAGCAGAGACTTTTAACCGTGACCTGAAAAATTCATTGGTCTTTAATGGAAGTTCAAACCAGGGATCGTCAGGTTGACAATCTAGCTCTGCACCACTCGATCATACGTCCCATCTATAGCCCGGTAGCCCTGTTAACGTTGTAGCCATATAGATATGTAGCCCTGTGGTCATGTATCCCTGTAGCCCTGTTTTAATGTTTGCTTTTGTTGTTGTTTGTTTTTGTTATGCTGCTATTTTGATCAACATTTTCTAATTTATGTATATAAACGCCACAGATGCTGTAATAGCTATATGAAAGCCCAAAAATAGAATCTTTCAAATGTATGGTAATGTATTAAATTGTAAAATAAAAAAAAAAAGTTAAAAAAATAAAATAACATTAATAATAATACAATAGTTGGACTAAATCTCAAACAACATGAATATTAATAAAACAAATTAGAACAAGACATTACAATGCATAATAAAAAATTTAATCAATTTAAAGTTTGTTACAATATTTGTGTATAAGTTATTGTTTAAATATTCAAACCTGTTTAGTCGTACATATAGATAGGCCAGGAAGGGGTATACTGCAGTGACTTTTATTTGGTCGTTACATAAAATGGCTAGCAATGCATGAATACAATTTTGTAAAGGGGTGAGAGAGGCCCATGTTATCAAAGATAATTATATAACCTAAATATATACCACCCAAATATCGCTTTGTTTCAGGCTCCGAGTGTACATTTGCAATACTGTACCCCATACAATAGAAAGGTTTTTGTGTACACTGCTAACTATAAATTGAAACAGTAAATCTAAGTACTAATGTCAACTTTAAATTGAATCAGTAAATCTAAGTACTAATGTCAACTTTAAATTAAATCAGTAAATCTAAGTACTAATACCAACTCTAAATTCAGTCAGTAAATCTAAGTACTAAAGGCAGTGCTGCCAACTCCCAGTACGTACTTTCACCTTCAGGATTGTACGGTAACTGTCTTTCTTTTTGGTAAGCGCAGAAATAATATTCACTGTTCCTTTCAATGTAGATAGCTGATTGATCGCTCTTATTGTAGCTATTTACCTTATGACACAGACGGTTATCAGCCATGTCCTTAATGACATCCTTCAATTCAGCCCTTTGAGGCCCCATAGATGTTTGTTTCTGTTTAACAGGCTTAGATATAAGTGTGCTCTCTTTCGGTTTAACCATATCTGATTCCTGGGTGATTTCATATGGGTCGGCTATTATCGGCTTGACGATAAGTTCTTTTTGTTCAACCTGTTGCGATACGTGGATTGTATCTTTAGCCTCTACTTTTGATGTAGATTGGATATTTTGTTGGGGTTCATCATTTGCTGAGTCCCGAATTGTTTCGTTAAATTCTGGTTCATCTTTTGTTTTATCTTTCAGTTTTTCTTCCGGCTCTTTCTGACTAGGCTCAGGTAACAGAGCTTTGGTCTCATGATGTCCAGAATCTTTTGATGTATCTTTTACCGGGTACTTCTCTTTCTTTGATTTAACCTTTTTACTTTCTTTCACACTTTCTTTTTGTTTCTCTTTTTTAGATAATTTTCCTTTTTTAATGGGCTCAACATTTTGCGCTTGTATGTCTGTTTCCATGGTCACAACTCCCGCCTCTTTCACGTCTGTGTCCAGAGTTATTTCATCATATTCCGTATTCGTATTATCCTTGATTTTTTCTTCTGGCTCTTTCTGACTAGGTTCCAATAACAGGGCTTTAGTCTCATGAGCTACAGTTCCTTTCGATTTATCTTTTGCTTTGTACTCTTTCTTTGACTTAACCTTTTTACTTTGTTTCTCACTTTCTTTATGTTTCTCTTTCTTAGATAATTTTCCTTTTGTAATGGGTTCAACATGTTGTGTATGTATGTCTGTTTTCATGGGTACATCTTCCGCCTCTATGACCTCTGAGGGTTTAATTATTTTTGAATCTTTCATAATATCTTGTTCTTTGGGTAACTCTTCCTTAACTTCACTTAAATCTACATTTATTGATGCCCTTGCAATCTCCTTCGATGATTCAGCCATCAATTCTTTTGATGCACGCTTTTGTGAAAGCTCTAAATTAGCCTCAGGTTTAAACATGTCTACTTTCTCTCTTGGAAGAGATACGATGAAGCCAGTACCTTTAATAAGCTTATACTGCTTGTGGTTTTCCATAAGTTTCAACCA
This sequence comes from Bulinus truncatus, assembly GCA_021962125.1. Taxonomy (NCBI): domain Eukaryota; kingdom Metazoa; phylum Mollusca; class Gastropoda; family Planorbidae; genus Bulinus; species Bulinus truncatus. The sequence goes on from JAGDYQ010000089.1 coordinate 2,866,895, forward strand.
GTCATTGTTGAATTGATCAGCATTCTCTTTTAACACATTGAACAGTGACAGGTCATCGCTAGTGCAAATCATTAAAGTCCAGTTCTCCATTAAGTTTATCATCCTAACAACTTGACCCTTCAATGTTACATTTCTTCTCTCTTCATCCTCATTGGTCAGCATTGTGCAAGTCGTCTGCTCAGCTTCAGCGTCATCAAAAACAACGTGTCGGCTTGTCCAGACCGTCACCTCAACCCATTCGTTTGAACGTATCTTGGAGCGCAGTTTATTCCACACCAAACTTTCTTCTTTGTTCTCCTTTGTAAATCTACTGACACTAACTATCCTGCCTAAGCCAAGTCTAGCGACGTGGTCACCTTTGTAATTAGGGTACGGGGCGTAGGTAACCGGCCACACAAGGGGTCTTTTATCGCTAGTTTTACCAACAGTGATTTGAACCATGTTGGTCAGCTGACTCTTCAGTGCTCGGGTCAAAGGTTCATCAATATCGTATTTGGTCGCCTTGTAGTTTTGCAAGACATTCTTCACCAAATCCACAGGCCTTTCCACATTCTCGCCTATCTTCAGAATTGACAAAATACCTAAAAAGATGAATACATATTTTACAAAGAATATATTGTATGTTAGAGTTATAATTTATGCTTTTTTCTGCGTCACTTTAACTTCATAAGTGTCCCGTGGCGTAGCGAGCTAAACTCGCGCCCGGGGAACAATACCTTTTTAGCTACCCCCTCCATTCGAAAACCATATAATATTATATGTAAAATATATCATTTGGCGTCCCTTTATGAGTTGCTCCCGGTGCATGATGCCCTCCATTCCCCCCCTCCCCGATACGCCACTGTAAGTATAATATAGCAAACCATGTGTAGCTGATATTTTTAATAATAGGCTTATATATATTTTGCTGAATACGACTGTTGTTATAAATTCTACAACTGTGTAAAAGTTAAATTCAACATACAGACAGAAGTGATGGAGATATTATTCTTATTTACTTTTAAATTAAATCTCCATATAAAGTGCACCTTTTGGTATTTATACAAAAATAAACATATTAAATCTTGTTACTAAACTTCTATGATTGCTAATAAACATCCATTCCTGCTACTAAACATCTAGCCCTGCTTCTAAAAATCTAGGCTTGCTACTAAACTTCTAGTCTTACTACAAATTATATAGGCTTGCTACTAAACATCTACGCTTGCTACTAAAAATCTAGGCTTGCTACTAAACTTCTAGTCTTGCTACAAATCATATAGGCTTGCTTCTAAACATCTAGGCTTGCTACTAAACTTCTAGTCTTGCTACAAATCATATAGGCTTGCTACTAAACATCTAAGCCTACAACTTAACAAAGCCATGACATGGAGAATGCTAATAAAACACTTTATCAATGTAAACTAAAAATATAAAACCATTACCTGTTCTACGTTTAGAAGTTCCTGGTCTGTCTTCTGTTGGCAAAAGAAAACAAAACATTGAACTCAAACACAGGAATTTTAAGAGACTGTAGTTAATTCTAAAAGGAATTCTTAACAAAATAAATATTATTTGTTATTAGCAACATGGAATTATTGTTAAAGTTTGTTTCACTTTTTTGTACTCATTCTAACCGTCAAAAGTTTGTTTCAGTTGTATTTATCCAACACAACTTGGTTTATTTTTTCAATAATCTCTTTGAACCTAATTCTTTACGATAGTAAATCTAATGTAATTTCTGGACCACTAATAGTATCAGAATTTAGATATTCTAATAAAAACTAGCCTCCAAGAAGCTACAAATGTCTATTTACTCGACTGCATTAGATAAACGACAGCTGTAGACTTCTAATTACATTATTATTGCAATGGTTTATGTAAGCAGAAAACAGTTAATGGTTTATGTAAGCAGAAAACAGTTAATGGTTTATGTAAGCAGAAAACAGTTAAAATAATTAAAAAAAAATTTGTATATTTGAGAACCATACCTAAACTTCTGGGTTTTTTTTAGACTCACTGATGCTCTGTTTCCAAACATCACATATCTCTGAAAACGGAAATTCCCATACATTTTGTAAGTATACGAGTAATTTGAGTAATATGAGTAGACTAATATATTATCCGCGATCAGGTGCTTTGGTAACATAGAATGGAACAGAATAGAGGCTTAAAAACAAAAATAAGACCACACATTATGAGAAAATACTGACCGGCTGAACAAGAAGTGAATGGATTGATGAGGTCAAGAGAGACCTTAAAGCCATAGGAGTGAGAGAGTTGAGAAAGACAGCAATATGTCATGTAACAAAGAGCCTAGGTTATAACATCAGGCATGAGTCAAATTTTATTATATAAATAAACTGGCTTAGCAAGACTATTTTTTGTTTTAAATAACGCATCAATATAGTTCAAATTATCGACTCACTTCGTTAGAAATAGATAAGTCCACTTCTGTGTAGTCTGGTGTACGTTTAAGTGGTATCAATTCTTCTGCGTTCTTTGACTTCTTCTCCTTTATAATAGAATATGCATGTTGGCCAAAATAAGTTTCCACAACAATAATAAAATTATCAGCAATGCTATATTATTAATACAATATTACAATACAAAAGCTATTGTATTAATTGTTGTTGTTTACATTTAACGTACTTTCTTTTTGACCAGCTGTAAACCAAATTTCAGTTTTAGGACACTGAAAATAAAGTTTATACCTGACTTACGTAACAATATTTTTATTAAAATTAATGAAATCATGATTAAACGCACCGTAATTATTCAAATGTCTCTATAAGTTATACATTTTAAAGAACAATCTATGTAAAAGACCTGGGCACAAGCCTCGGAAAGAACAACGGATTTCTTTAGGTCATTTAGAAATTAGTTCTTTTCCATCCCCCTTATAATACGGGTACCTGATGATTTAAGCTTATATGTGTTAAAGTAAAGTTGCCTTAACCCTAACGGGCCATCGGGGCAGATGAAGTGTAGAATTCATCTGTTTCTATAACCTCGGAAAATGAATGGATTGTGTGGTTAGCACAACGCCCAGCCGCCTTTACTTCCCCAACTTAAAGTCAGGTAAACATCTAAAGCTGAGTAAATCACTGCATGTACAAAAAAAAAACAACTTTCACCCCCCCCACCCCAAACACCCATTTATTTTCCATCAATCCGTTGTTCATATACAGGCAGGGGTGGACTCAAGGCAGTTATGGCCCCGGCGCAGAGGAAAATGTTGGGTTCTTTAGAAAAAAAATATCCACATATCATTGAAGCCCTATAAATATTCGCCTCTGTATACATGTTTCATAATCTAATGAATAATAAATTTGACTTCGTCTATAACATATAATAGATCTACTTACACGACAACGGTTACAATGGCTATCAGTACAATCAGAAAAAATATGAACAAGCCAAGAAAAACATTGGACCGCAACTTAGTGATTTCGCATTCATCTTCTAATAGAATAGAACAAAAAAATGCTTCATAAGGTTTTTTTTTTTAAATTCTACTAATTTATTCAACTAAACTTTAATCTTATAAAACTAATGCAGGTGAAATTTCCATGATTTTTGTGTTTGGTTTTCAGTGACTTTCATCAAAATCATTAAATTAAAATTAAAAAAAAAACCATGTTTTTTGCTTTGCTTTTGTTTTTATATTATATGAAAACTTGATATTGTAAACAATATGCTGTAAACAAATGAACATTTCATAATATTACCTTTAAAACAATGTTATCAAATGCCTGTAATATAAATCAATTACTTAATGGAATACAGATCGATGTTAACGAATGTTAAATTGTCCTTACCTGAGTGTATGTTACAGTCAAATTTTCTAACACTGTCCAGAAGATAACTGACCTCATAGCTGAGTGTTAGTGACCGGTGTCCATCTACTTGGACAGAAATGGCTAGGGCGTTGGTTGAATTTTTAATCAGTTTACCATCGGCCTTCTCCATAATTTTTAGTTTATATGGAACATTGATATTAGCTGGTCTCCTAAGAACAATAACGGCCGTTTTGCCTTCAATGGTGATATCGCACTGTTTGATGTTCACGGGTTTATCGTTTATACTCAAAATTGCCTCTCCACTTGATATGTCTGTCAAATAAGAAATACAATATATCATTTTACTAATATGTTTTTCATATATTGAAATATAAATATATATCTGCATATATATATATATATATATATATATATATATATATATATATATATATATAAATCTACATCTCTTTCTCTATCTCTCTCTGTCTCACTGTCTCTCTCTCTGTCTCTGTCTTGTCTCTCTCTCTCTGTGTATGTGTGTGTCTCTCTCTGTCTCTCTCTCTGTCTCTCTCTCTGTCTCTCTCTCTCTCTGTCTCTCTCTGTCTCTCTCTCTGTCTCTCTCTCTCTGTCTCTCTCTCTCTCTCTCTCTATCTATCTCTCTCAGCGCCGCTGTATGCGTGTGAAATCGAAACACTTGTTAGAAAACCCTGCACAAGAGGGTGGGGGGTGGAGGGGGAAGGGGTGCGGGGGGGGAGAAGGTGCCATTAAACAATTATACTACATGATCGACTAACTACTAGATTAGTTTAGTTATAGATTACTGTAATGTAGTGGTGGACATTACCATATACAACAGGTAGTGTAATCTCATCACTGGAAATATGGGCATTATTGTTACTACTGTACAGCGATCCTTTCATGGTCGCCCCACTCTCAGGGCCAGCAGCAGTCATGTTGATGACAACATCAACCACGTAGTTTTCAGTAAGAGGTTTACAGTAACAGTCGGAAGACGAGAAACCTTTGCAGTCTTTCAAGTCAACTACGCACAGCTGAAATATAATATATATATACATATATATATATATACATTTATTTATTTATGTGTGTGAGTGTGTGTTTGTGTGCATATGTTCTAATTTGTTTTCTGATTTACAAGTATAAAGTATAAATTTAATGTCTACAAAGGTAAAAACCCTGATGTCTTCTTAGACATGTATGATGATTACTTAAACGTATAAATGTTATTTTAGGGAAGGATGGTTGTGCAGAATAGGTCGACTGTCTGCCTGAGGGTCACGCGTTCGATTCCAGGTGAGAACTTCTGGTTTGGTATAGTTCCTCCATACTATTAGGATGCCATTTTCTTTTATTTTTATTTTTGTCGCCACCTAAAATGTCTAACACGACTTCAGTGTCAGAAAGATCGCTATTGTCAACGTTTACAAAAGGTGATAGAAATGATAGATTTGATAGACTTGGTAGATTTGATAGATGTGATAGATTTGATAGATTTCATAGACTTCATAGATTCGATAGATTAGATAGATTAGATAGATTCGATAGATTTGATAGACTTGATAGATTTGACAGATTTGATAGAAAAGAACTTGAAAGCCTTTTTTAAACCAGAACACAAATATTGTGAGTTTAAAAAGTGCCAACCACTGGCCTGGGGGCTCCTAAATGTTATTGTCTACTGGCTTCTAAATCGTACTATGTAAAGAGCCCTTCAAATATCAATGTGTAGACATCTTTCAAAGTTCTTTTCCTTAGAGGAATCCCCCCCCCCCCCAAATGTACCTTTGCCTAGAGTCCCCCAAAAAGATTAGGAATGTTTGCCAATACTTTATGAAAGCTGAGCTTTGAAAAACTTCAAAAGACATTAATTGGTATAAAATAGTATGTATTATCAAGAACTCATATTGTCAAGATCTCATATTATTTAAATCTTCTATTCTTATAATTTATGTAAACAGTTGGTTTTTTTATTTCATCTATACGTAACGATGTTTTGTGTTTGTCTTGTAAGGAATGAAAATATGCAAAAAATGTACCTCTTCGTAGCTGGAGTTGTGTTTTTTAATTTCGAATTTCGCTCTGTCCATCACGTCATTCTGAGATCCCATACTTATCCTGCTGTAAAGGATAACATTATCCCTATCCTTCACCAGGCCGCACATCCAGGGACTTTTGGATGTTTTCATCCAGGATATGGAATGTTGGTCAGAGAAATCTGGGGGGAAAGTTTGAAATTCATAGTTTCAACACTTGTACACATCAAGAAATTTTTTAAAAAAATTAAAAAAAAAAACATTGAGTGCGTTTATATTGACTTCTTTTTAGTTGACCATTTTACATAAATGAAATCAGTGAATGTCTTACATGGGGTGTGGGCAGAGTCGTATTTTCAATTTTAGGGGCCTAGGCCAAGAAAAATTTAAGTCCCCCATTTAGAACCATAAAAAATATTGATAAGTGTTTTTTTTTAATTTGTCTATACTATTCAACAATTTGGGGCCCCTTATTTCGTGGGGGGCCCTAGGCCAGGCCTGTTAGGTCTAACTGTAAATCCGGCCCTGGGTGTTGGGTTAATGGGTGGGCTGTAGTAATACGCGTGGCCTCGGTATAGGCTGGATATGTATTTGTTTAGTAACGTTATATTCTACTATAATAATAGGCCCTCTCAGCCCAGAGGCCTTGGTTGGTTACTCAAGCTACCCCCACCCGCACACACGCACACACCATCCCACTGCATGCCACCAATGATGTAACAATCTTGATGTTTTTTTTTAAATTTTGATGTTGACCTCATGTAATATCACTGAAATATAATATAGACATCACACCACAACGATAATAAAGAATTGAGAATAAAACAACCAAAATAGTGTTTACCTGCCAACAATAAAATTAATACTAGTCGATACATTTTATACTGTAGAGAAGTAGGTCATTGATTCTGGTAACAAAGATGAAAGCAATTAAAATACAAATACAAAAAAATTAAACAGTTGTAGCATTATAAAGGACTATATTAATATATGCACAGATAATGTATCATTTGAAATTTCTTTTTATACGATGTATATACATGTGTCGGGGCTTAGGAAGTTGTATATATATATGGGTGTGTTAGTGTGAATTACTGTTACATGGATAAAGACGATAAAGTCTTCTAAATAATGAATGACAGGCTAATAGATCGATATACAAATGTATTGATTGTTTTATTAAATAGATAGATAGATTCGAAATAGAATGAATGATAATACATAGATGGACATACGGTTAGATAGACAGACAGACAGATAGATAGATAGATAGATAGATAGATAGACAGATAGATAGATAGATAGATAGATAGATAGATAGATAGATAGATAGATAGATAGATAGATAGATAGATAGATAGATAGATAGATAGATAGATAGATAGATAGATAGATAGATAGATAGATAGATAGATAGATAGAAAGCCGGTTAAGGCCCTATGTTTGGAAGAAAATATTAGCCCACCGTAAAGATTCTCCTGTGTAGAAATTAGAATTAACGCGATTTCAAGGGAGCATCTAACTAACAACATTTTACCAGCCAAACTAAATTTGCAATAAAGCAATTCTCTTCCTTTGTTTGCTTTTATTCATTCCTTTCTTTTCATATTAAATGAATCAGAAATATATTTTCACCTGGTTTTATTACATGTAAGTTGTCCTGAAGTATTTCGTCCCAGCAAAGTACTATAAATAGAGTGTATAACCTCGAGACCCGTTATGAATCTAGTAAACATAGAAAATAACTATGATGACCATTTAACTGTAAACTGTTATTATTAACATGTTTACTTAAAATATCCCATCTATTTACTGTCTATATTATTGTTAAGTTTTCTTAAACAATCGTATTTACTTACTGTCTAGTTAGCCAATTCAGAAGTCATTTTAGGGAAATCCCGCAACAGGTATTTTGTTTTTACAAGAAATCTATTTCTAGTATGGCCTATATTTTGAAATACATCATCCTATTTTTAGAATGTTTTAGATGGCCGTGTGTTGTTGCTTTTTAAAATTGTATATATTTCATTTAATGCAGCTTTTTGTAATTCATTAATTAGTTTTTTTTTTCAATATTTATCTTTCTGAAATAACGTTATATTACTTTATTTGTCTATTTATGTCACGTTTTTGTTCTTATCAACCTTGACCTAGATTATAAGCGTTCGACTACCTGTCTAATAAATCTGCACAGTAGATATGCTAATGTGTGTAAGTCAGTGTGCAAAGTCACCAGGGTCGGTATCTATAAAAGTAAGGTCAACTTATAGCACGGCTTGTTATTATCTCAGTTGAAAAGATACAATGAATGATATTCTGTTTACATAGAAGTTAACCCTTAGAGCAATGCAATCTTCTACACATTTCGTCTGCACGTAGTCTTCTTAATAAAAAAAATCTATTTTTTCGAGTTACATTTAGAATGTCAAGGCCTGAACTAGGTCAAAGAGAGAGATACCAGTCGATATTCTTTGCTTAAAATCAGAGGCGTTGCTAGGGGAGGGGGCGGGGGTACATATGTCCCCGGGCGCCGAGGTTCAGGGGCGCAAAAAGGTATATTTTACATATAATATTATATGGTTTTCAAATGGAGGGGGGCGCTAAAAAGGTATTAAAAAGGTAAAATGCCCCGGGCGCAAGTTGCCTTGCCCCCCCCCCCCCCCCGTCGCTACCCCTCTTCCTAAAATCCACTACGTTTTGATAGGTTAATTGTTTCTTTAAGTTAACTTAAAAATAAAGGTCATCATATTTATATAAACATATTTTTTTTTACTCCCAGCTACAATATTTTTGCAAATAGGGCGGTTGTTTGCAGGCAGACATTTTCTGATAATTTTTTGAAGGCCGTAGCAAAATTTACATTTGTCTCCCCTATGTATAGGTATAGTGTGCGAACACGTGATACCAGCTGAGAATTAATTACTTGTAACTAGAGAACTTGAAGTTAATGTCATCTTTTGAATTCCCATTCAAAATGGCGCTTCCTTTGTTGATAGGCCTAATATTCTTACTATCAGGCAACAAATGCATTTTTTATTTTTATTAATATATTTTATAGTTTTGCTAATATGTATTATTAGTGAATCATTAGTGAATCCTATAAATATATAATTCGATGATGTAATTTTGTTAATTAATAAGGAAAAAATATACGCTTAACATTTAAAAATATATTGTTTTTTTTTTCCTAGAAATGTTCATAATTTAGTTTAAAAACAACAAACAAAATGTACTATACAACAAACTAATTATAAGTTATATAAAAAAATAAATTACTCAAACACGCAAGTAATAAAGTGTTTTTTCTACAAAATATTTTTATGTCAGTAGATATTAAAAAAAAAACAATATTAATGTATTGTGTACAGAGTTGTCTGAGCAACAACATTCTATCTCATGGATGGAAACAGCAGAGAAAGATGGCGGCTTATGTTCATCGAGACCTGTCTTTGAGAGAGACAACGTCACACTTCACAATAAAATAACAATTGGTCGTCTGGAGGTTAAACATCCCATAATCACCTATGTTGTTGTAAAACGTGATTACATTGATGTACGTTTTTGTTTGTTGGTATTACTCAATGATTTAATTTTTCATAAATATCAAATACAAGCATATATATTTGTTCTTTGAGTGTGACTACGTGTGCCGCTAGTGTAGAAATAAGGAAAAAACATTTATTTTTTAAATCACTGTGTTCTTGATTGATTTTAATACAGATTTACTAAAATAAAATGCAATGTTTGGTATTTAGGAAGACAAAGTCAGCATTTAAACTCTGTCATGGGTGTGTATATATACATAGTCTATATATAAATATACATAGGCCTACATATATTAACAATATATTAACAAGGATAATCACCAGTGTTAATACTAATGACTCCCTGGTGAATAGTTTCCCTTTACTTACTGTTTATATGATTTTCACCCATTACTTAATATTATAACAAATGCAACATGGGAGGCAGTCAAGAGAATTTATACATGCTAAAATATGATTGTCAGTCAAGGCCGGATTAATTGGAAACAGCATACACACAAATAATTACACAAACCCGAATTGTTGAATTAACACAAGAAAACTTTAATCAAGAGAATATCTAAAGTTCATTAGAATACAAGGTCACAACACAACTCCATGTATTGACAGTCCTTCAACCAGCTTACTCTGCCCGTCTTCTCAGCACACTAAACTCCCCCAATTAACTGCCTGCTTTTCCTGTCCAGCTACACACACACACACACGCACACACACGGAGAACACAACTCAGTTTCCAGTCACACACGCATGTTCTCTCTCTCTATCTCCGCACACCATAATGATCATTGAAATATCTTAAATCCTGCATATTTTGATACACTTCCCAGTTACTTTATTTAAGAGATCATAGTGTTAAAACTGACATACAATGATATATCTTACCAAATATAAATGCCAATATTGAAAATTTCATTCTTATTTCAACAAAATAAAAAAAACAATGTTTTACTGCTATCTCTTATTGTAAATTAAATAGCTCAAACATTCGCAATTAGGATGTCATTAGTCCAAATGTCATCTTGTAAATGAATGTTAAGAGATGGTCGATACAGTGTTTTGAAAATTAAAAATACCTAAATCTACATCATTTAAAAGAAAACTAATTAGTTAAAGAAAATTTTAATTGTAATAATGACATTTTATGACTCCGGATTTTTATAAGCAACTAACATTTATGCTACATACTAAAAGATAAACAGATAGATAGATAGATAGATAGATAGATAGATAGATAGATAGATAGATAGATAGATCCAATTTAAAAAAAAAATATATCAATATTGTGAGTAAATATATGTGTAAAACTACTTTATAGTCAATAATTATTTCTTTCAGCAATTCAATGTCTATCCTGTCATCTGTAAGTCCGATAAAAAAGAAGGCATGACTTTGATTTGCCTTTGGAATGAGACCAATTTAGACCTCACAATAAATCTGAAAGCACATAATTCTATTAGTGAAGCTACAGTAAAAGCTACTTTGCATACATCAAGCAATGTAATTTCAACCACTAATGAAATAAAGCTTCTATGGTAAAAGCATAAATCTGTTAATGACTACAGCTATTAAAATAATTTTAAAAAATTAAAAGAATAACAGTTATATTTCTATTATGTTGTAATGTGATGTAGTGCATTTAACAGAAGTCAATCTATTCTTACAGACACATCACAGACTGATATTGAGATGTTCATAAATGATATCAGTTTGAGTACCAGCCAATGTATAAAAAGTATTGATGGAAAAAGTGCCGTCGTTTGGCTCAAACCTGTTGAAAATTTCCACATGCCTTACTTGTTTACTGTTAACGAAAAACGAACTGGAAAACTGTTGAAAAATGACGTAGATATTTTGACTTACAGCATTGAAGAGATTGGGAAAAACTCACTTCTGCTAAGCTATGAAATCGAATCCATTCCCGAAAGTAAACGAAGCTTTACCTGTTTGATTCATACACGTAAGGAAATTAAAATCTGGTTACTATTATATCGATTTAAAGAACGGGTTGACTTAGGGATACTGCTTCGATCCCCGGTGAGGACAGATGAATAATTTTGTCATGAAATTGAATATAATCCGGAAGTAAACGAATTTTTACCTCTTTGAATCCATACACGTAAGGTGAGGACCAATGCATATTTCAGGTCATGGTTAAAGTCCACGCTATATCTCACGTGGTGCTGCCTCCGTGACCATTGACTTTTGTGGGGATGAAAGAAGGAAACCATAAAAAAACTGTTCCCTTTAGTGGTTTATAAGATAATCTCATCTTACACACTCCATCGATTCACATTGTGATTTTCGTGATATATATATATATATATATATATATATAAATGAGTAGTTCTTTCACATATTTAATAAACTATCAAGTTTTCAGTAAACCTCAAAAAAAAAATTATGTTCTTTCTGATTTAATTTTTAAAAAAATATGTTTTTTTTTTTAAATTAGGTTTCAATCGTAGAATAAAAAATAAAGATAAAAAGCTAATATTGCTTGTTTTTTTTTTTGTTCTATAAATAAGTGAAGTTCCCCTAAGCAACAAAGGCCTCAACGGGGAAGATGAAGTGTGGAATTCATCTGTTGCAGTAACCTCGGCATATAGAGGGGTTGTGTGGATAGCACATGGCCAAGCCACCCCATTTACTCCCTCCCTCCCCCGAAACTTAAAGTAAGGTACATATTTAAAGATGGTTTGACTTGGGGGACTTACGCCAGGACCTGAAAAAATCACAAGGTTCTTAACTAAGGTTCGAAACTGGGACCCATCTGGACGACAGTCGAGCGTTCTACACCGTATGACCACCCTTCCCCCCCTTTTTTTATACTTGTGATTAAATTATGAATGTATAATTATTTCTATATATAGCACAAAAGTGGATCAATAATAAAATCTTCCAATTAGTCCATTTTACAGCCATCCATCATTTGAATTGCAGTTATTGGACGTACAGTATTTTATGTAGTGCAATCTTATTTATATTTACTCATTTAACAGTTAATATGCCTTAAGTTTATAGCCTTAGATTTGAAATGACAATGTAATAATGTACAAGGATATCATTATTTCATTTCTGATATTTTTTTAAGAAGTTTATTCAGCCATTAAAATCACCTTGGATAGAAATATCTCTAATTAGAAAATTACTATTTCATTAACGAATTATTTTCTTAAGAACCATTTTGTATTTTATTGTATGATGACATCATTGTTTTATGACAAAAAAAAATTTAATCGATTATAGACAGTGGCGTCATTTCACCCCAGCCCCCCCCCCCCTCAAATTACGCCTCTGATTATAGATAAACGCATAAAATAATTCAACTATTCCAGAGAACAAAATCTATAACTTAGATTTCATATTTTTTTCTAGATGATGTAGGTATTGACGTTCAGAGAAGGCTGTATGTTTGTTTCGGTCTTTTCATCATCATTATTTTGTTGGTGATTGGTACAATCCTCATTATAATATGGTAAATAGAATTATTTTTAAAGATTATTATTATTACAGTTGTTGAAAAGTATCCTATAATTGTTAATTTAAAAAAAACAGATGATTGTTTATATATGTGTTTCCTTATTCTGCAGATAAAAGTCAAAAGCAAAACAATATTTATAAATAAAGCAATATTTTTTTTTTGAATTTAATTATTTAAAATTCTAAACATTAATACAGCATTTTAAACTACATTTTAATAAATTAGTAAACATGGCAAAAGCTAGAAGCCATTTAACATGTTTCACTATTAATAATGAGATTCAACCTAACAGAGATTTTATCTTTTTTTTTTAACCAGTGTTAAAGTTAAATATGTCCTAGTGTGTGACAAACAGAAGGTTAGCAAATCTCTAAAAATTTACAAAATAAAGATATTACTTAGTTAAACGATATATTTATTTGCAAAAAAATTGGGGGAAAAAACGTGATTTATATTTTGTTTTTTCTTTACTAAATCAAAAATCTAGAATTCGGAAGGAACAATGGAGGAATGTGTATTTGTACAGGATGAGAGAAGAACTACAGCAATAGACGTATGTATAATGGATTATTAAATTTCATTCATTATTCTTTGTTAAATAGAGACACAGTATGTCATAAAATGCCCAGAAAACGTTGTTGTCTGATTTCTACTTTTTTATTTTTCTCTGTTGGGCATAGCAAAGTACATGATTCTTTTTAATCACTGTTTGTTTGTTTTTACACTTTACTTGTTAAGTTTGTTTACTCTTTTACATAACTGGGAAACCACTATAGCCAGGCTTGCGGAGCCGCCAAATTTTTTTCCGGCTCCGGCTCCCACAAATGTGAAGGCTCCGGCTCCGGCTCCCTATTAAGATAGTATCACACGAGACAAAAATTTTTTGTAATTGCGCCACGCAAACATGCCGCTGATAAAACGTTATGCAAATTTTGTCGCGTTCACCCCCATAGCAGGCCCGTAGCGTGCGGGGGGGCAGGGGGGCCGGGGCCCCCTGCGTTTTGTCTGGCCCCCTCTGCTTATTTGTTCTACTTAGTAAAATGTATTACCTGCCCCCCTGCTATTGCCTGGCCCCTGCTGTAGAATGCCTGGCCCCTGATGTAGAATTTTCACGCTACGGGGCTGCCCCATAGTCAGGTACTTGTAAATATACGCATGTCGGTTTTACTAAAAACAAACCATTTCAGTGCATCCAGAATCATATCATTATTTTCGACCGAGGTTTCACTAGTCGCCATTTTCATAAGTAATAAAAAGTTATTTCAATTATCAAATAAGCAAATAGTAAAATGATACATTATTTAAAATATTTTAAAGACTTCAGTATTTATATTTATTATTTATAAATTTGAAGTGACTATTCGGACCTGGGTACCAATAAACTCCGATTTTTATTCGGACCCCGTCCCAATCAAGTCTGATTGTTATTCGGACCCGTGGCAAATATGCACTTAGCTTAGCTATACATAAACTTTATTATTGTTTTTTTTTATAATTGTTTGAATTGTATGATTTAATCGTTACTCAGTGTCTAGGGTTCCACTAAGCGGACTCTGTATTATTATTTTTTCGGGTTCCGTCTAATAAAGTTTAAATATAGCTAAGCTTAGTGCATATTTGCCACGGGTCCGAATAACAATCGGATTTTATTGGGACCAGGGTCCGTATAGCCACATCCTGATAAATTTATCTATTCTATTTCAGATATTCTGTTTATAATAAAATTGTTAAATACAGAAAGCGACCATTTTGTTTATAGTCTATTACAAATTCGCGGCAGCCCCGTAGCGTGAAAACTCTACAGCAGGGGCCAGGCATTCTACAACAGGGGCCAGGCAATAGCTAGGGGGCAGGTAATACATTTTACTAAGTAGAGCAAATAAGCAGAGGGGGGCCAGAAAAAGAGCAAAGGGGGGCTAAGCCCCCCCCTGGCCCCCACACACGCTACGGGCCTGATTCGCGGTCAAATAATAATACGAAATGACGCGTTCTATTTGTCGTCTTAGTAAAAATTTATTTTAAATGATTGATACAATTATTCTATGAAATAAAACTGTTTTAACTTTATATATAACAAAATAACATTTCGGAGGGTAAACAAGATTTAAAACGAACACAAAACGATTCCCCGTTAAAGAATTCTTGTGGTGGTGCACGCTATCATTTAATAAATGCTGTTACTGTTGTGGCTTTTGTAAAATAACAACATTTCAAATTGTAGGAGGCAAACAATCAAACAAATTTGGAATTTTAAAGCTAAAAAAAAAAATTCTTCCGTAAAAAAAAACATTTGGAAGCCGTGGAGCCGCCAGATTTTTCAGCTCCGGCTCCGGCTCCAGCAAAAAGTGGCGGCTCCCGGCTCCTCGGCTCCGGCTCCGGCTCCGCAAGCCTGACTATAGCTTATGACATTTACCTGCTCTTTGAAAGAAGTTAGGTCCCTTTTAAGAAGACAGTGATAGTGAAATGAAATTCAAATTTTTATCATATAGGCTCGCGGGGCCCCGATGTTAAATCCACCCCTGCTCAGCATACATTTCATTATTTTTAAATCTCGACAGGGCTATAACTTAAAAGCTTAAACACATTTTATCGTTGCTGGTGTTGAATGTCATTTTTACTTGAATTGAATTTAGTCAAGCTACACTTTGTTGAATTTTTTAAAGTTGAAAAAAAAAATTATAAGATTGTAAAAGACAACAGATCAATATTTATGTTGTATTTGCCTAATAGCCAGAGGGAACCTCTTGAAAGTTCCACTGTACTTACAAGTACATACCGATATTTTGATTAGTCAGCTGATATCATCATATACTCATATACAATGGAAACAAAATTAAATTATTATTAAAAGCTATTAACTGCCTATTAAAATAATGTATGCTACAAACTCTTAATGGTTTACTGTGGTTGGATTATTTGTCCACCGATATACATACAAATTTCAAGTTAAAGGTACATTAGAAAAAAATCTTTACATGAAGATAGTATTTTTCATATATATTTTAATACAACATTACTTTATATTGTTAATACTACCTGGTATTAAATTTCTATCCGTAGAAGATATTATTGAAAATCAGTCACAAAACATTGTAATTATTTGAATGCTACAAATGACTGTTTGGGGTCAAAAATATTTTATTCGAATCATTCTTTAGCTCATTCTAAATATTCGATTGACAGAACTATGTATTGACCTTTATTATAATACTCATTTTTTATGTATACAATACATTTATTCCGATCAATTATTCTGTGTAATTGTGTATTTTAGGTGGAAATTAAGGTTGATGATAAAAAAAGTACTGTAAACTCTAAAGATACTGGTAAGTCAAATTTTTAGAAAAATAAATGTGACTTAATTTTTACATTATTAATTAAAATAGTTTATTGGATCTACAAGTAGCTCAATGATGTAAGAATGTCACGTTATTGCCAAAATTATGTTCCATTAAGAAATTGTATTAAAAAATTCGTTTAACTGGCTAAATTATTACGGTTTTACGTTTACGTGCTTTTTGTCTACATGAGATTTTAAAATTGTAAACATTGTCTATAATTAGTAGGACTATTTTTATATTGTAAACCTTGCCAATACATAGTAGTTCTATTTTCCACCCCACTCAATTTAAGACGAAATAGCAGAATTAACAATGTGAATTAATGCAGTTAAGAGAGGATTTAGTGGACAGTGTCAAGACGTTTAAAACTAGTTTTGACCTATTTTCTATTCCAACAACTTTTATTCCAGCTGTACAACTGTGCAAAGCTTAAGTTGTTACTGATTTATTGTCTTTGTTCTTATGTTTGTTTAAGTATTTATTTTTACTTTTACTATTATACCCACAGGTCAAGATACAAATGGTCAATTATTACCTACAGACGTAGTCAGTAAGTATTTATATAATGCAGGCATTGTTTAAATAAAACCTATAGATGTAACAATTTATATTTTAAAATTCCTTTCAAGCTAAATAAAAATAAATTTTGAAAATAAAATCTTTAACTCAAATTGATAATTTAATTTAAATATATCATTATTTATTTGTAAAAATGTTTAGCGTTCCAGCTTTCTGTACTTGTCTTGCTTTAGAGCAACAATTTGTATTTTTTTCTTTCTCATTTTGATATTTTACTACCCAATGATAACTATTAAAACTTTAATTTCTATTATGAATACTGTGATAACGAATCTAATTAAGAAATTAAGTTATAAATATAATGAGCTGTAACTATAATGTACCTATGAGTTAGTGTACTGTTAAAGACAATAAATAATATTTTTGATGATTTTATAGGTTATATTATTACTTTTTTTTAGGTTTAATCCTTGAAAAAGAACCCAGATTTTTTGAAAAAAACATAAATAAAATAAAACAGTTTCCAGACAGATACCGTCAAGTAATTCATTTTCAGTTAAACAATATGGTTAAAATGAAAATCAATAAAACCAGCAATAGAAGACCTAAACATTGGCCAGGTGAAACAATCCCGTATCCCTACTACAGTAGTGGAGGATGTGATACAGAAAGACTCGGAGTTGGCAGGATAGTTGATGTCAAACTAATCAACAAAGACAATAGAGAAACAAGTCGTGTATGGAAATCCCAGTATCCTAGGTTTGAAAAAACTGAATGGATTGAAGTTGCAGTCTACACTTCCAGACATGTTGTGTTTGATGACATTGAGGCCAAACATACAACATGCAGTTTATTGCTGAATGATATTGATAGTGATGATATTAGCTCACATCTTTCAACTAGTCCATTAACTAACTACACAGGTAACAGTATTATTACATTCAAAGGAGAACTTGTAAACATGGCGAAAATCGACGAGAACTGGACATTGTTTACATGCACCAGCGATGACCTTTTTATATCAATGATTTAAAAAACAATCTTTCTGATTTTAACCTTAAATGGAGGAAAGTAATGCTCAACCCTTTGCTGTATGAAGATGTACAAAATAAAGGTATTAAGGTGGAGCTACATAATAAAGAGAAAAAACAGATAAAAGATGTTTCAAAACAGACAAAATATGCTTCAAAACAGATGAAAGATATTTCAAAACAGATGAACGATTTTTTACAGCAGACAAAATATTATTTAGAACACACTGATGAGTATTTAAAAAAGATAAAAGATCATTTAAAATCGACTGAAGATTATTTAGAACAAAGGGGGGATTATTTAAAACTGACGAAGGATCATTTAAAACTGAAGAAAAATCAATTAAAACCAACGGAAGATCATTTAGAACACTCTAAAAAATATTTCAAACAGACGAAAAATCAATTAAAAGAAACGGAAGATCATTTCATAAAGGCTAATGATTATTTAAATCAAACCAAGGATTATTTAAAACAGTATAAAGATTATTTAAAAGGGATGGAAGATCATTTAAAACAGATGGAGAAAGAAAAAACGAGGGACTTCTTAAAACAGAGGAAAGATTTTTCAAAAATGACGGAAGATTATTTAGAACAAACAAAAATTTATTTAGAACACACGAAGAATGTTTTAGAACGCTTAAGGAGTTGTTTAAAACACACAACTTATTCTGCAAAAGTGGCGGAATTTTCAGAACTTTTTAATGCATATTCCCAACCGACTCGATTGAAAAAATTGTCTTACACATTAAATACTTACTTTCCCAAACAAAATCTAGTTATATATTTTGAAATAAACAATGACTACTATTGGAGACATTACCAGAAAGAAATACAGCAACAATTAGACTTGAAACAAAAAAGTTAAAATTTTTCCTCATTTCCTGTTGTTCTACATTTCTTTGAAGCGTTCATTGTATAAAACAATGTTTTAAGAATTTATTTGAATCTCTTGTGTGAAAATTCAAACTACTATTCAACTTTATGTCGTTTAAGAGCTAGATAACTTGATATATAACAAATATTTTTAAACGTATTCAGTAGTTGAAAGTATTGATATATGATAATGCATAAATGACTATAATCAACAATCACTAAAAAAAATACTGTACATGTAAAGTTTATATAGAGTTTTTAATAAAGCTAAAATTAATTAATTGCTCTCTTATTGATGTTTAACTGATAATTAATTTGTTCACCAATTGTTCAAATAATTGTATTACTGAACAATGCTGGGGGAGGGGGATGGGGGAGTGTATTTTATTCTTTGTGTTTACTTTCATAATATTAGAAGTTTTGTTATTTTAGTAACTTTAATTCTTTTTCTTACATTTTATTACACATTACTTTAATACTACTGGTACCATATACAATACTGATAGTGCTATAGACAATTACATTTACATGACATAGCTTTTCTTTTCTTCGTTACTATAAGAAGTATTTCTAGTATTATTATAACGCATAATATCACGGAAACAAACCCATATCACGACATTTTGGCTGATTGCTGACACAATTAATGAAAATGTTTAAAGAATTAATGTACGAATTTTAAAAAGAAATAATATATCTGCTAGCAAAACAAAGTAATGTAACTTGAAAGAACTATGTAATGCATACATCACTCTGTTTGTCATTCATTGTCACTGTGCATTTGACAACTATCTTTGGTTTGGGATTTTCCAATTTTACATTTAAAAATAAGTAAATAAAAATAGTATACTTTGATGTATTATGTAATTCTTTACTTTGTTAACTGTTATTGTAAACGTATATATTTATCTGACCAGTTAGATGCATTATAAAATAAAAATGGGAAAGTTATTTTAAAATTTAATTTAAAAGTTTATTAAAAAATATGTTGATATATTTTTACACTAAAATTGTATACACGAGTATGATTTAATATTATTTAATATTCTATACTAAAGCTATATTTTCTTTGCAATATTTTCCTCCCCAAAAAAGACTTGTATATATTAAATCATTAATGCCCATCAATTGTTAACTTATATTTTTTTAATAAAAGTTCGATTTATGAATTTTTCAGTGCTTTATTCAATTTTTTTTTTCTATCAAATTTATAAAGGTTTGTTCTCTTCCTTTTAATGACTAATATATGAAATTGTGAGATATTGTGAAGAATTATTGTTTTTATAGTTTATCGTCTAACACTAACATTTGTGTAAAAACACGAATAATAACATTTGAAAAATGAAAAGAAAACCAACTGAAATGACAGAGATCGACATTGATTAGAATGAAAAATAATGATGTAGAGAAAGAATTAGTAGTCTATCTTGTGAATAGTGAAAACTATAAACGTACGATTATCTTGTTGAATAAATGTCAACCGGAAAGATAAAGGAGATATGTCAAAAGTCAAAGGTATATTATGATCCTAAGTAGTTCTTATAGGTAGGCAACCTGAGCACATTCCAAGAGCCCTCTTACTTTTATAAAGCCCGTAAATCTATGGACGCCTAACTTTTTTGGGCAACTATATAAATATGGGGCCCTCTACTTCTATGGGGCTCCTACTAAAGGCCATCTACTTCCATAGAACTCTCAACTTCTATGCAGGGGGGGGGGGGAAGGTCTTCATGTGAAGATCTTTGCCTTAACCAAAGGAAAAATTATTTAATTGAATCTGTAAGTACTTACAAATAGATATTTTTCTCAACTATTTCGAAACTCACGAGGATTACAGAGCTCTAATAAAAAGGCTGTGCGCGAGGAATGCTTTTCATTGCCCCCACCCCCATACAACAGCCCTTTTCCAAATTCTGTTCCAAATCTCCCCCCCCCCACCCTCCAAAAAATAAAGTAGCTAAACTTTTGTGCGCTCCTCTGAAATGGTGATTGGTTTTATGTGAATTGCGCATTTCATGATATACTTTGATCAAGAAAAAGATAATTGTTTCCATTTTTTTTTTCAGTTTGCACTTTTCAACTAAATAAATGTACTCAGTGCTCTATGTATTTTATCACTTATTCATTTTGCGCACATAGTCTTCACTCATTCATTTGCATTACAAATAGTTCACTAATACTCAAAGATTCCTAGATCAATATACAAGTGAATAGACCAGCTATATATAATAACCTCACTGTAAGTTACACAGTCCTTCATGTCATGGGCACATTTTTGTTTTCATCAAGAGTTGTGTGGTTTGAGGGAGAGCTGTCCAAAAGGGGAATAATTTAATGGTCAAACTAACACATTAAGAGTTACAGTCATTGAATGGATAAAGTGTTCTTGGTGACTGTTTGGCCCGAACAGAAGCCACCTAGTTTAAAGTTATTCACCCGTATACAAGTACTTGACCTGAATGGATCATTTGGATCATTTCGCTCTTGGTATGGGGTGCAGTTTTGTCTTGAAAATAATATAAATTGACGAAATGTGTAATATTTTTATTATTACGCTGTTAATTACCAATGATACATTTTTGGTAGTTCTTTGCTTCTTTCATTCTCATCTATTCTCATGTGTACCATGGCTATGGAGGCACTACGGTAGACACAGACAGGTGACGCTCGTCACTTATGCTGGTGAAAGTTTGGCTGATATTTCCCCCAATACTCACGGCTTGAAATGATTACTGACTTAAATTGGCGTAATAAAGGCGACCTTCCAATGTGGATTCAGCTAGGTTTTCACCCAGAAGCCCCCGCCAACTATTGTTTATACATTATTACGCTATCACGCAACATCCAGAGCCGTAGGTAGCTATTGTGGGGGGGGGCGTCCTCCAAACACCTCTGCCAACTACTGTCTAGAGTTTATTATCATGCTATTTCAATCAAAAAACAATAACTATTAAATGTATTATGATTGTGTATGTTTTTTTTTTGTTTAAATAATAATGCATAAATGACTATAAACAAAGATTATTATACAACTTTAGTTTATAGGGGACGGGGGGGGGGGTTTAGTAGTAGTCTATAATATAATACTAGTAGTATTAAAGTAATGTGTTAAAGATAGAGCTGCTGTTCGATTAAAAAAATTGATCGAAATTAACGCATGATTAAAAATTTTAATCGCAAATTAACGCATATTTTAATCGACACAATATAATACATTTGTTTGTATTCAAACTAGTATGTAGTAATATCGTTGCATAATATTGGCATAACAAACAAGTCAGTTTAAATTACGAAAGAGATATAATTAATTCAGAAAGATTTATTAAACATTTGCAAATATGTCTATTGATATGGTTATTGAGACCGGTTTATTGACATGTATTAATCACGTCCAGGCACGCCGAAAGGGGGGGGGGCAGGGGGGGTCATTGCCAGGGGGCCCGCATCTGTAAGGAGGCCCGGGCCGCCCCTACCATGTCAATTTTTTCACGACTTATGTTCCCGCCCTGAGGCCCGTGTCGGCTCTCGGCGTCACTGATCACGTCAAATGATGCAAATTGTTTTCTTTTTAAATTAACATCAATGCCAAACATGTTTTTTCCCGTTCCATTGATTCCGAACTACTGACGTATGTCAACCGCTGTTCCCCCCCCTTTCCCTGTCATATTTTGTAACACTTCGCCTCGCGTAGGTCTTGTTCACCCTACCCTCCACTACCGCACCTACCCCCACCACTTCCCAACCCCCCTTCCCCCCCCCCAAAAAAAAAAAAATACACACGTCATTTGTGCCTTTTTCTTTCTTTAAATAATAGTATAGCCAGAATGTACTTGCTCCCTGTCAGGGTATATGTTTTGGGCTATCACTGCTATCAGCCTTGACAGGTTATTACTTTTTAATATTATTGTGAACTGGAGGCGTGTATTTGGTAGCTGTGGCGGTTCTTTCTTATTTACAAATCACAACATCAAAATAACTTGATACAAGAGTACTTTGCTGATTCAAGTATTTATTCTCGACACAATAATATTATAAAAAATGATGAAATAAATTCCGAGTACATATTGTAAAATCAATCCAATAAATTATCACATTCAAATAGGAACTCAATCAAGTTCTAAGGATCCATCTATAATATCCAAGTACATGTATATAATAAACTGTCTAGCACAATATCTCCAACATGGAGGTGAACTATAACTCTCTCGTGATCACTCAGAATAAAATAATATATATCACTCAGAATAACTACAATGACACGTCTGTCCTATACGAGAGTGGACCTTCAACTGTCAAAATAATTCTTTCTTACTTCCGGAAATATAAAAAACTCGGATTTAGTTAAATTAAAAGTGATCTTACTGTTTCGAAACAATTATATTTTTACACGAAACAATTATACCTTTACACCTCTATACCTTTACACAATTATACCTTTACACCTCCCCACCCACCAAAAAATGTGCAACATTTCTCTAAAAAAAACAACTATTATTAATTGCACTGTAGATATGTACCATCCTTAATAAGTAACAATCAATTTATCAAAAAAAAATATTCCACTCTATGCAACTAGAGTAACTATATACATCAATATATATACACTTGTATTTTCTATTTATAATATTACACTGTAATTGTGTGTGCAAATATCAGTTATCATGAAAAATATTGACAGAAGTTACCACCATAAATTATATGTCTTACAATGTGGTATCTTAATACTACAGCATTGTCAAAATCAAATTAATTATTTTATCAATTGTTACTGTATACAACATGGCATATCGTGCCGAAGCGATGCCAAAATATATTCAATATCCCCATTAAACTCAAGTACAATATCATGGCATTCCTATGCCCAACTTAAATATATGCGTAGTTTTCCGAAGAAATTCAAATAAGACAGTATGACAATACCGATGTCCATACTCTTAATTCAATAAATAATAATCATCAGCCACCTGGCTGGATCTCATGGGGTACAATCAACATACAGCGTCCCTGCTGATTATATGGTCCTTTCCGACCAACCCTTGGATAAACCAAGTACAATAACTAATTGAGAAAAAACAAATGATTATGAACAATATTACCTAAGTCCATCTCAACATTATAACTAATTCATAGTACCAACATAATATATTCCACAGTTTCAAATTACACAATGTCCAACAGTGGTATACCTCTTTTATCCTGTTATATCAATATGTATATCACCTCAAAATTTGGTGAACTAGTACAAGTTTGTGGTGTTCAAATAATTACAAGTAATAGTAACAAATAATCATGTCACAAAAAAAATGTTATTTCATGTTACCAAAATCTATGTAAACAATCTTCCTAATATGTGCTAAGTAAATAATAAAAATAATGTACAATACCATTATATACAATAATTTGCTAATCAATGTCAATTCATGCAATATTTAAAAAAAATAAATTACAATGCCAATGTATGCCATCTCAAAAAAAATTTGTTCAATGCCATTATATAGAACAAATTGTTCACAATGTCTTTCTATTACAAAAAATTGCCATGTCAGTGTTTTTAAACACCAACCTAACATTAACAATCTTCAAAAAAAATTATTGCTAAGTCATTTATTAACATGAAGTACAATGTGCCATAATCAACAAAAAATATAATCATAATATATCATGCTGAATGAATTTATATTCTTGAGTAAGAATTTCTAAAAAAAAATTACTATGTGTTACCAAATATGCTAACTCAAATTACTATTCTCCATTTATAATATCTATGTAAATCACATTATTATTTATCAATGTATGTATATAGGTGTACTAATTAAGTCTAAGATAAATTTCATTTAACAATCAAGAAAAATATTTTGTATGTTATTAATTGTTATTTAATTATTATGCCAGCAACAAAATATCTGATCAATTTATTCAGTTAGCCTTGATAAAATATCTGGTATGAAATTGTCTGAACCTTTAATATGTTTTATATGAAAATTATAATCTTGTAAAAGCAAAGACCATCTGGTTAATTTGGAATTATTTATTTGTTTATGTTTAAATTCAATCAGTGGCTTGTGATCTATCCACACTGAAAATTTTCTACCTAATAAATATTTCTGTAATTTAGTTATAGACCAGACTATGACTAAACATTCTCTCTCTATAACAGAGTATTTTCTTTCTGTCTCTGTCAGTTTCCTACTCAGATAAAATATGGGTCTATTTACTTTATTGTCTTTTTCCATTAAGCACGCACCAATGGCAATATTTGAAGCATCACTACATAATACCAAGTTACTGTTTGAATTAAAGGCTTTCAAAATGGGAGGATTGTTAAAGTGATTTTTAATTTTGTCAAGTGCAGACTGACATTCACTGGTCCATATAACTTTTTGTTTCATGTTTTTCTTAGTGAGTTCCCTAAGTGGGTCTATAATATCACTAAAGTTCTTTATAAATTTGTTGTAATAACAACATAGTCCAATGAGGGCTCTAACTTGTGTTTTTGTTTCAGGGGTTTTTATGTCCAAAATTTTGCTAACATTAGTGATTGTGGGTTTTATTGTACCATGACCTATATTATAGCCCAAAAAATCTATGTGTTGAAAACCTATTTTAATTTTGTCTGGGGACACTGTGAGATTATGATCTCTGAATATAATTAATAGGTCATTTAGTGTTTTCATATGAGTATCCCAGTCCTGAGTGAAAATACAGACATCATCCACATAGTGTTTAACATTAGGTTGGTTTTTTAAAATGGATGACATCATTTTAGTAAATGTGGCAGTGCTATTCACTAACCCAAATGGCATGACATTCCATTCATAAAAATTGTCATGTGTAGCAAAGGCTGTAAATTTCTTAGAGTTTTCTTCCATGGGTATTTGCCAGAAGCCACGCGTTAAGTCCAAATGAGAAAAAATGTTGGCATGTGCCATATCATTCACTAAGTCATCTACATTAGCTAGAGGTTGTTTGTCTATTTGTGTTATTGTATTAAGACCTCTGTAATCGCAACAGAGTCTCATTGTTCCATTCTTTTTCTTAACTAAAACTACTGGGGATTTGTAAGATGATTCAGAATGTCTTATAAGACCATTCTCTAACAAGCTCTTTATTTCTTTATCTAATAACTCCCTATATTTGTATGGTATATCATAGCATTTGGCTTTAAATGTTTTTCCTTCTATTAATCTAATTTTGTGCTGAGTGCTAGTTGTTCTCCCTGGCTTATTAGAAATTACCATGCTGAAATTATGCATCAACTTTTCTACTTCAGTCTTTTTATCAATAGATATGTCTGAGGAATAATTTATTTGTGTAAGATCATTAAGATCTTCACTAATGACTGGAATTTCTTTACAGATAATATCATTGTCTTCTGTGTCATGAGATATGACATTTAATAATTGAGGATCATTAGACACAGAATGAATATTCAATAAGTCTAAAACTAACTGGTTTGATTTCACCTGATCACTAGTAAAGTTATTGGCAATTGATTCATACAAGTTTTCCAACTGATGAAAATGATTAATTTGGAAGGAATCAATGTTTTTGCAATTAAGTTTATTCTGATTAATGCATTTTGTGACAGCATACTTAAAAATTTTTATAGTGTCATCTTCTGGTATCTTTTTATTGATAGCCCAGTTCTGAAATTGAACTAATTGTGTAGCTAAACTATCTAAATACTTCAATGAGGATTTATCTGTTTGTAAGAATGAGTTCAAATATTTTTTTGGTCTGTCAATATATTTCTTTAGGGTGTCAATGTGACATAATGTATCTTTCCCTTCTATGTCTAATATGTAGTTTGTCTTGCCTCTTCTACTCTTAACCTGATATGGACCTCTCCATTTTTTACTGTCTTGTGGATATAAGGCATATGCACTATCACCTTCATTTAGTGTCCTTAATTTTCTATTTCTATTCTTTTCCAGTCTATTTTTCTTATTGCTATTATTTAAGTTGGCCTCTGCAAATTTATTTGCATAAGTCAAGTTATTTCTAATCTGCTCAACCCAGTCAGAGGTTTGAATTTTTTTTTCTTGTAAAGAAGGTAAGATATTGTTTTTAAAAATTTTAAGGGGGCTTCTAGGGTTTGTACCAAACATTAATTCAAAGGGGGAGTATTTAGTTGACTCATGAGGCACTTCCCGGTAGGCAAATAATATAAGAGGTAAAAATTTATCCCAATTATGTTCCTGGTCAACAACTACTTTCCTTAACATGCTCTTAATGGTCTGGTTTGCTCTTTCTACAGCACCATTAGTTTGGGGTCTGTAACGAGGGGAAAATACCTGTGTAATCTCTAGCATGTCTGTAAAGGCATGAGTTATCTGGGATGCAAATTGTGTCCCATTGTCTGATAAAATAATTTGAGGAAATCCGAACTTTGTAAAAACAGTCAACAATGCACTACAAATAGACTCTGAGGTGACATTCACCAGAGGAATAGCCTCTAACCATCTGGTGGCAAAGTCTATTATAGTTAAAATAAATCTATGTCCTCTCTGGGACTGTTGTGGTATTGGTCCTATTATATCTATAGCTATCTGATAAAAGGGTTTGTGGTTTGTGTCCATCTCCTGAATGGGAGCTTTATGGTTTGAGGGATCTTTATTAAGTGTTGTACAGATTTGGCATGATCTCAGAAATATTTTAATGTCTTTCTCTAAGCCTGGCCAAAAACAATGTTCTCTTATCCTGTCTAATGTTTTCCTATAGCTCATGTGACCAGCTAATGGACTGTCATGTGACACTTGTAATATTCTAGTCCTAAGGGACTCAGGTATCATTATTTGTGTACAGCTTTTATTACCTACAAATTGTCTTACAAGGACATCATCCACCAATAAATATGATATTTTTCTGTCACCAACCCTATTTAATTGTTCAAAATGTGGAAGTAGAGACTTATCTTCCTGTTGTAATTTAATCAAATTATCTTTAGTGACATTCAAGATAGTTAATGTATCACTGTTCTCTAACTTAGGTACTTCTTCATGTTTAACAAGAGCTTGTTCTCTGGTGGTGACATTTAATATTTGTGCTAATTTTATATGTTTTGAGTGCTCTATATCACCCTCAGAATCTATCTTAATAACTATTCTTTTATTTTTTTCTACTTTGTTCTTTTCCTCTAGTTCTTCTTTCATTTTATTTAAGTCACCCTTATATGTCTTTGCAATTTCATGTGCAATGTTATGTGCATGTTTGTGTCCTATCAACAAGTCCACAATTCTTGTTGATATTTCAGTTTGAGGGACATCTGACATATGACTCTCTACCATAGATATATAATTAAGTACATGGCCTAAACCATTCCATCTAGGAATTTTAAATGGTTGTTCGGAATTCTGCATGGTTTGTATTATAGTAGTAGTATCATTTTCTATCGGGTCCCTATCTATAGATTTCAGTACTTTTTGTATGTTTATTTCTTTGTTATTCAACCAAAGTGTGAATAACTCTTGAGAATTATCTGGTTTAATGTCTGGAATATTACCTATAATCAAAGGGGCTACTGGGGATGTCATAGCTATGGCCTCAATTTTTCCACTAATCCATGGGGTGTCTATATCTATCATGGCTTTCTTACAGCTAAGTGTGTGACCATTTCCTAATTTAATATCTTCTGAACTGTCCATCATGCACTCATGTGGAACAAGAGATACATCTACCACTACACATGTAGCACCTGTGTCTCTAAGACACATAACCGGTTTATTATTGAGAAAACAGGGGTAAAATATCAAATTACCATTGTTACTTAACAAAGCATTAACATTATGCACTTTGTTATTTCTATTTAAGGATCTGCCTCTATCATTATTATGTCTAGGAGGACTATTGTTTGGTGACTGTCTATTTTGATATTGTCCCTGATATCTACCAGAAGATCTATCATTACTGTTTCTATGATACTGTCTATTGGGTATATATCTGCTTTCTTGTACATGACCATTATTCACATATCTATTTCTGTTGAGATATAATTTGCATTTGGCTATATTGTGTCCTGGATTATGACAGTAATAACAAGTCCTTTGTATCCTATTAGGCAATCTGGCAGGTAAGCTTCTATATCTATTATCATTGTAACTGTATTGTGATTTGTTTTTGTGTCTAATGGCACTAAAAATGTTGTCATTTTTACTTTTGAACATGGGGACATCTTGATTGCTATCTTTATAATCAGATAATGTGGAAATAAGATCTTTCTTACAATTGACCTTCTTTAATTTAATGAAAGAGAATAATTTGCTGGAGCTTATGTATAAAATTTTGTCTACTAGCATTAATTCAATAATTTGTTGGGGATCAGATGCATTTATGCCAGCCATTTTAATGTAGTTATTTAAATAGGACTCCAATTTATTTATATAGGCTGTAGGGTGTTCTGTTTCAGCCATTATTGAATTGTGGAACAGATTCCTATAGTGTTCCTCAGTTTTGTTATGAAAGTCTAAAAGGTGTTGCTTAATTTCATTATATGATTTGTGTTCTGGACGTCCTAACATCTGCAATACGCTTACGGATTCACCACGGAATGCTTCTAGTACATATTTAGTCCACTCAGACTCTGGTATATTGTTAACTGTAAGTATAGATTCAAAATTGGCCAAATATGCATCAATGTTACCATCTTTAGAATTAAACTGAGCTATATGTGGTCTACCACCTGTATTATTCTTTTGCAGTGTTTTTGTGTGTTGCTCTGAGTCTATTCTTTTCATTTCTATTTCTGCTTCTAATCTTTTTATTTCTAACTGTATTTTCTCTTTCTCTAACTTATCTTGTCTGTCTAATTTCTCTTTCTCTAATCTTTCCTGTCTGTCTGCATCTAACTTTTCTTTCTCTAATCTTCCCTGCATTTCTAATTTATCCTTTTCAAGGTTTCTAAGGGCAAGTCTGTCTTCTCTATCTAATCTTTCTTTAGCCTTAAGTTCCTCTTTTTCAACGTTTTCTTTAATAAATTGTAGGAGTTTCTCTCCTGTTAGACCATATTTTTCACCTCTCCTCTCATATACTTCCCATAAATTTTCTTCTATATTTTTAGCCTCCATATTGCCGGTTCAGATATATCAAATATGGAAATATAGTGATAAAAATCACTATTATAGAAAAATATATGATACTGATACTGTATCACTGGCAATACATAAATCTATAATCAATGAAACCTCAAGAAAAATTACTGGCACTGATCAATAACAACTGGCACTAAATAACACTAACTGGCATTGACTTAAATTACATGGCAAAAATCATTATACAATATTGTACATTGAAGTAAAAAAAAATAGAAGGGGGGTCAGTGTTCAGTGTCCAATAAATAATAAATGAAAAATAATTATGAAGAAATAAGGTTTTTACAAGACAGGACTTAAACGATAACAGAATCAGCGAAAAAAAAATCCTAGTAGATTGATAGTAGACGTGAGAGAAAAATAATGATTAAACTAGACGAGACATCGACAAAACTGGTAGAAAAAAAATAATTTCGGACAATATTTAAACAAAGGGGCTTAAACAATGAACAAACAAGTCGCAGACAACTAAATATTTACGTGATATCGATAATCTAGCTGGATCCAAAATTTATCAATCAACACACAAGTGTAAAAGATCCAGCCAGAAAATCAGTATGTCCTAACAGAAAGCGCCAGATGACTAGTTCAACTGACTCACCACTCCACCACCCATTAATGAAACAAATAACCTAAATGAACACTGATTATAAGGGGAAAAATAAAATAGGAGAGAAGAAAAAAAAATATTATTAATTAAATTTAAGGTAAATATATTTACTTTTCTTCCTTGGTACTCGTTCTGTTGTGTTCCTCCTGTTCCACTAGCGAAAAATAGTGTCAATGTCAACACTGGCCAACAGTAAATGAAAGTTTCTTCCTGAATGTACAAGGTAAACAAACACAGTCTGAGATGTGTAGTGTAGTCTCAGTCTACAAGAAAACAAGCGGCCATCTTGACCTGGTTTGCACGCCGTCTACGGGAAGGTGCTGACGTCATCGGAATACACAAGCAGAGAGAAAATAATGATGAATTCTCTCTAAAGGAATTTTTATACTTTAAGAAGTATATCTTCTAATATTTGGCAACTAGGTACCAAAGTGTGACTTTAATCGGGCAGTAGGGTATGCCGCGATCAAAAAGAGGTGTCACTTGCTAACGACCTCAGTGTCGGACACGTCGACTTGCAAATGTGGGTCACTGTGGATGTGGGTCACCGTGGGGTTGAATCAACTTCTGGTGCCGCCTCTGGAAGATGAATTCAGCTCGTCCAGCAAAATGGAAGTTGTACTTTCCTGTATTCGTAGTTCTTATTGTTCAGTTTTCAGGTTCAGTTCGTCAACGCATGCCACCATTTGTCAGGGTATATGTTTTGGGCTATCACTGCTATCAGCCTTGACAGGTTATTACTTTTTAATATTATTGTGAACTGGAGGCGTGTATTTGGTAGCTGTGGCGGTTCTTTCTTATTTACAAATCACAACATCAAAATAACTTGATACAAGAGTACTTTGCTGATTCAAGTATTTATTCTCGACACAATAATATTATAAAAAATGATGAAATAAATTCCGAGTACATATTGTAAAATCAATCCAATAAATTATCACATTCAAATAGGAACTCAATCAAGTTCTAAGGATCCATCTATAATATCCAAGTACATGTATATAATAAACTGTCTAGCACAATATCTCCAACATGGAGGTGAACTATAACTCTCTCGTGATCACTCAGAATAAAATAATATATATCACTCAGAATAACTACAATGACACGTCTGTCCTATACGAGAGTGGACCTTCAACTGTCAAAATAATTCTTTCTTACTTCCGGAAATATAAAAAACTCGGATTTAGTTAAATTAAAAGTGATCTTACTGTTTCGAAACAATTATATTTTTACACGAAACAATTATACCTTTACACCTCTATACCTTTACACAATTATACCTTTACACTCCCTTATTATGAACGCGTTTTTTTTTATTTTCCCTCCTCGCCCATCCCAATTTCATTTTTGACACTTAGCAGCCTCTCTCTCCCCCCACAAAGATGACGTTACTTTATTGCTTCCCAACCACCTTACCCCCTCTGTCCCAAACGATTGCACGTGCCGAACTATATAGCACGCGTCTACAGAATGATGTTCACTAATGGTATTCAAGGTCATAAATTAGAATTAAGAAATGACAATCTTATTGTTTCAAGGTCATATTGCTGTGATTTATGTAAACGTAACAGTATCAGTGTTCGGGTGTTTTTTCTTGATTTTTAAAAAAATGTAGTTTGATCTGGTTATAGAATTGGGTTATTTACTGATTTTTTCTGCAACTCTGAAATGCTAACATTTGGGTAAAATGTAATGCATTTAGGTGTTTGTTTTAAAAATTTAATCACATATTTTTAACGCATTAATTACTCTTTAATTGCAGCAAATCAACAGCCCTATATAAAATTTAACTCAGTGTCACAATTATTCTGAAATATACAACCACTGTCTACTGTACAGATGTGTGCATAGCCTAGTCTAGACAATGTCTAGACACTAATTATAGGTGTCATGTATATGGAAATATTAGTGCAGTTGCTGCAGACGTGACAAGCAAGATGCTGTTTTATCCAAATGCGATACAAAATTATGTGCAAAAAAATGATTCACAATTTCTATCATCTCGTTATTTTGATCTAATTATAACCGGGTTCATTATACATTTGTTGTTTTTTTTACCTTCAACAATACACTGTTGTACCTCCACCAATACACTACTGTATATAATGTAAACGAGTAAATGAAACTTTTCTCTTTTTACATTGACCGGAAAGGGAGCAGGATTACTTGTCTTCATTTCATCTTACAAGTGGGGCTTTTGTCGACATACCTGGGGGTTAGGGTGTGAGCGAAATGCGACAGATTGGGGTGGTAGATCTACTTAATAACTCAATGGACCATAACTTTAAAATGTTGAGAGAAATTCTGTTATTTTTCGTTTTTGCTGAACTTTCATCATTTTGGTAAAATTAACGCATTTAGGTGTTGCGTTAAAAATTTTAATCGCAAAATTATTTTGACGCGTTAATCGCAAATTAACGCAGTTTAATCAGCAGCCCTAGTTAAAGATAGTAAGAGAATAAAAAATAAAGTTACACAGATATAAAAAAAAAACCTTCTCGTATTATAAACGAACATAATTTTCACTACCTCTCTCTCTTTCTCTCTCTCTCTCTTTACCTCTCTCTCACTCTCTCTCTCTCTCTCTCTTTCTCTCTCTCTCTCTTTACCTCTCTCTCACTCTCTCTCTCTCTCTCTCTTTATCTCTCTCTCTCTCTCTCTATCTCTCTCTCTTTAAACTATCTCTCAAACTGCGTGCTGAGACTTAGTCTCTTACACAAATTAGTTAAAGCCCGTGAGATCAAACTTGCTGTGTCCCACAAAGGACCATGGCAAGCAACCGTGTGGTACATCCTGTGATCCCATGCACTCGAATAGCACATGATATACTGACTAGTTCTGCTAGTGCTATTAAAACCGACGAAAAATCGTTGAAAACTAGGGAATATAATCTAAAACAGATGGAAAAAAAAACACAGAAGGGATTTTTTAAGACTTACGATAGATTGTTCAAAAAAGACGGAACAAAATTTATTTATTTTTTCTCAAAGAAAATAGTTAAATAAATAAACTGAAGTTTCGATTAAAGAAAATGATTAGAAAAAAAAAAAGTAAAATACTACTTCTAAAAGATATTCATCCAGGAATACGCTACTGATATCTATAAAAGCCTCATTTTAGTTTATCATGCTGTAAAAAGGCTACATAAAAAAGGTAGCCCGCCAAATTGGGCTAGCGTTACAAGATAATTTCGAGGGGACGGATGGTCGTGCGGTACCTGGTTCGATCTCAGGTGAGGACCAAGGACATTTTTCAAGTCTTGGCTCAAGTTCCCGATATATCTCCCGTGGTGCATCCATGGCCATTGCACTACCGGCTATGGTGGGGGGTGAAAGAAGGGCACCAGAAAAACCGTCCCATTAGTGATTCATAAGATCTAAGAGATTTCATCTTATCCTTACAGGGACTTCACACACAAGATAATATTAATATCCTAAAAAAAAAACTAAACGTTGCTTTTTTATTAACGGCTACGTAGAGTGGGGAAAGCAGTGTAAGTTATTAAAAGATGAATTGACCAGAATTTTTTTGATAATATTCATTGTGTGATGTAAGCTAATGACATTGTGTTGGCCACAACAAATCTTAATATACCTCTGGCTTGCGAAAACGTCGTATCGACATTATAAAAAATGCTAAAGAATAATCTGAAAATAATGGTTATGGTACTTGTGGCGAAAGGGAATAGACAGAGTTTGATGACGCCATTGGGTAGAATTCGTTCACCACAGCTAATGTGACGTCATTACTCCATCGCGCTGTAGAATTATTCCGAGTTCTACATGTATACGACATTTCGGAAGAAATGAAGTAGGCTACAACCGACAGTAGGGGACGGATGGTCGTGCGGTAAAGCGCTCAATTGTTGACCTGAGGTTCCCTGGTCCTATCTCCGGTGACGACCAATGGATTTTTCAGGTCATGGCTAAAGTCCTCCCCCCCCCGCTATATCTCCCGTGGTGCCTCCATGGCCATTGCACTTTCGGCTATGGTGGGGGATGAGAGAATGGCACCATAAAAAAACCGTCCCATTAGTGGTTTAATGGATATAAGAGATTTCATCTGATCCTTACAGGGACTCCACACACAACCGACTGTAGAGGGCCAAATGTTTTATTTTTGTCATTTTTGCCATAAGTCTAGATCATGGGTCGGCAACCTTTTGAGACGGAAGAGCTAAAAGTTATTATTTACAATTTTCTCAATTTTTAAAGAGCCACTAATATTGTTGTTTCAATATTATGGTATTTGATCAGGGCGCATTTTGGACATCAAAAGAGTCGCAACTTGACATAGAAAGAGCATCGCAGAATGTGGAGGCATGTTGTAGTTTGTATCTAGACAATAGTTAACCATTAAATGTCTGATCATGTTTATGTAAATGTATTTATGAATTAAATGTTATTGTTGTTACTTTTAACTGGAGTCCACTTCTTGTGTTTATGTTATTCACGGCTGTTGTCACCTCGGATGATAAACTAACAATTTAGTCGATGGACGATACAAGTTGGTATAAGGACCTCGCAACAACTACTTAAGACCTAGAATTACTTCCAATGATAAGATATTCACCAAACTCGCAAGGAAACGGAAGTACTAATTGGTTTGTCAAGGACTCACTTAAAGATATAGACTACACCGCCAATGAGTCATGGCTTAAAGATGAAATATCCGAAATGTCTCAAGTGGAAAAATGATACTTTTTGTTTAAATAGTTAAAAATATAAAATTTAAATTGATTTAATCCGCCTGAATTAATTTACAAAAATGTACGTGAAATTAACAAGTTATATATTCATGATATTTATATTTATTGCAACTTCACAAAAGGATAATTCGTGTAAATATATACATTTTCTTAAGTGTTATTTAATTTATTTATTTCCAGCTATTTTTTATTTTGAATGGGATTTAAAATAGATGTACCGGTAATATGATTTCAAGGTTGATTTACACTATAATAATTGTGTTATTCTGCGCTTTTTTTAAATATTATTATAAATAGCATGTGATTGTATACAAAGATACATCTATGATAAAATATAGATAGCTTAAGGAAATATTAAAAATGATAGATAAAATGTTATTCCTTTATTTTATATAATGACTAGGTTTGACAGACAGACATTCAATTTGACTGTTTGGTGAATAGTTTAATTACTGAAATGTATAAGTGTACAAAAAAAAATGGATGGAGATTTGTAGTAAGTGAATGAGTCTGACGCATAATAAACATATAGTATATATCTTACCTGAATAATAAACGTAATAAATGATTTATTTTCTTTCATTCCTCCAAATTATAGTGAATTTCAGTGTTGTCTGCGGAGAATTTGAAGAAGGAAGTATTGAAAAGATTTATTTTACATTGCTAAATGTTTCCGTTCATAAATATACCTTTGCTTTTAAGAAGATCTATTTCAACAATGTATCGAGCTCAGACGAGGTGTTTATCTGTGACGAGATCAAATGTATTGACGTCAAAAAAACTAATAAGTTTGGGAGATTGTCAATATCTATAACGTCATTCAACGCTTCTACGTTACTGGGTGAGGTTACAATTCACAATGTTTCAAGGAATCATGAAGGCGTTTGGCAGCTGACATTTACATTGGCAGACAAAAGTATAGCTACACAGTTCTGTCATATTAGCATGGCTGCAATGTTCGGTAATCGTTGTTGTAAATAGATTTTATTTGAAAGATAGATAAATAGATAGACACACATATAGATAGATAGATAGATAGATAGATAGATAGATAGATAGATAGATAAATAAATAGATAGATAGATAGATAGATAGATAGATAGATAGATAGATAGATAGATAGATTATAGACAAATAGATAACATTTCATAATACATCTCGTCATTAACATTCTTTAATTCCTGTTTTTTTTTTCTAAATCGTTGTATTATTTTTCTTATAATTCTCATTAACTGGTTTATTAATTGTAATCTTCAGTAAGAGGCAATATATTATGTATGTATCATTCAAGATTATGCTATTCTCTTATTCCATGTAACAGACAACTTCAATATACAGTGTGGGGTGTCGGAGAAGGGGAGTCCAGGGAAGATTTCTTTTAAAATGAACAACGTGTCATCTGTCGAGGACAAATTTGTGTTGCGTAAAAAATTAAACAATTCAGTGTTTGTTGATGTTCTAGAGTGCAGTAGCACAGATTGTTTTATCGTCACAAAGACAAGAAATCTTGGGAAGTTAACATGGTCATTTAACAATACTTCAATGTCCGGAGTTTTAACAATCCTGAAAACTTCAATGGAGCACGATGGAGAGTGGAGATTTTCTCAGAAATCTAAATATTTAACTCGAATTAATGACAAGTTTTGTTTCTTTAAAATTTACGGTAATTTTTTTTTTATAAATGAGAAAAACAAATAAAAACATACTTATAAGCATACACATAAACACATAATGTAATATTACCATTCTTACACAAAAAAATACATAAATATGTATACACACATGCATACATACAGTTATGTTAAAAATTAAGTATATTGAGGACTATAATTTGATATTTACATGTTACATGAATAAAGCTGTTCGGTCTAGTCGTCACGTTTGGTATTTAAATTTGCAAACTGCATTTGTACAATTCCACCAAGTGTGTTTACATTACACACAAAAAATTTAAGTTTTTAAAGGAAAGCCATTCCGCTATGTACAAAAATTCACAGTCCCATTGGTAAGTACAATTCCCTTTTATATTCCTAAATTTATTTCATATGTAATGATTATATCATTTTTTTATTTAAGTATTTATAAAGATTATATAGGTGGTTAGCTAACACGTAATCTGTTATTATTTTTTATTGTTGTTTATTATATCTTGCTTAGTTTTATTATTATGCAATCGTAAATAATATCTCTTTGTGATTACTTAATAATTTGACTAAGTATTATTGCAGTATGGGGTAATATTAGCATTGTTTTGTTTTTATACCTAAACTGATGCTTATAATTGTTACCTACAGTCAACAACTGCGGATTAGGTAGAGTCACTAACAACTTGCGTAGTTGGCGGGAGGGGGGGGGGGTCTGAAAAGGGGAGATGTGGGCTACGTTGCCAAATGTGTGATTATAGTCTTCATGAAACACTATTACCTCACAATACCAACAACAACACCGAAGGCGGAGAGTAAAATTAGTATTTTCGTAGTTAATATTTTATTTACAAAAAAAAAAAAAAACTTGTTTTTTTAAACTTTCTTAGCCAGCATAGCACACAATCATTCATAAATATTTTGTGCGTTAGCAAATCGATGTAATTAAATCAATTTTTAATTTTTTTTTCAGGTAAACTTCACTCCCCATAGTAAATAAATCAGCTAAACAGTGGAGAAACTACATGACAGTTAGTCAATTAGCACGTTCAGCATGTACCCACCATAATAATCAGTTTTCGTTGGAGGTTGGGGATGGACTGTTTGCAACAAATTATTGACAATAGCTCAAAGAAATGTTTGCTGATGAGACTGGTATAAATTGTTGTAAATTAGTATACAGTGTAATGAATTAGCTTTTGAACATCTATTTAAAATTAAAAAAAAAAAAAAGAATAAAGTTAACATGAGAAAACATACATCAGTGCTTATAAATATTAATATGTATTTTATTTGCTTTTTAATAAATAAATTAAAAAATAAACAAATATATATATACATATATAAAGTGAGAATTTCTTGGTTTATTAATTTATTCCTGGATTATTATTGTAAAAAAATTTTTGGCGATTCTTTATAAGTACTAAATGCGTTTTTTTTTTAACGTTAATTAAAAAAAAAAATGTATTGACTATTGTCAGTAATAGGTCAGTGATCAATTTCAAGTAAAGTTATAAAGTATTGCAAGTTATTATATTTTCATTTCCATTTAGAAATGTGTCATATGATTTCATATAAAAATGGTTCACTATATATTCACATTTAATTTGGTGTATAGGCATACACGATGAGATTGGTTAAAATGTGTACACAAAGCATTTGCTAGTAGTAAAGTAAAGTTCCCTTAGTAAAGTTCCTAGAAGGCCATCGGGGCAGATGAAGTGTAGAATTCATCTGTTTCTATAACCTCGGCATATGAAGGGATTGTGTGGTTAGCACAACGCCCAGCCGCCTTTACTTTCCCCAACTTAAGTCAGGTACCCATTTAAAGCTGGGTGGACTTGTGGGACAACTTTTGAAATAAATTTCACCTGGAAAAATTCCATGGTTCTCAACGAGGATCGAACCCAGGACTCTCAGGATGACAGTCGAGTAATACACCAATTGGCCATCCGTCCCACTATTGAAACATAACGTTTAATGAGGCTAAGGTATATGTGTATGTATGTGTTCACGCATGCGCGTTTAAGTCTTCTTTTATTTTACTTATCTGACGAACGGACTCAAATATATATATATCGTATGTCGCTAGCAAACTTATCTGTCCCCACCCCTCTTATACATTCAGCCCCGCCGTCCCTTAATTTCTCCCCGCACATACCTTTCAGTTACTGCCCCTTCCTTGACCTTAGCACACTACTTGTACGATAAACACATGAATTATTGATATCCAGTACAGGTGAAACGGGTAATTTGTTACAGGGGTGGTGTTTTATGCCGATATCAATGTTAGTCAACTTGTGACAGTGTGTTTGGGGAGGGGGGTTAGTTATCTTTTTTCTTGACATAATGTTTAGAAAAGAATCTCCTATCGCGGAGAATTACCTCAGGCCGCCTGTGGTATCAGAGGGAAATTGAAATAGTAATAAAACAAGTCATTTTATTCAATAAGACCATTTTTTTTTTATAATGAGTTTTATTATCCAATGTCGGCGCGGTTGGTTATGCGATTTAAAGCGCTCTGCTGTTACCCGGAGAGTTTCTTGGGTTCGAATCTCAGTGAGAACATTTGCGATTTTTTTCAGGCCTGAAAGAAATTTGCCAGGTCCATTCTTAATGGGTGCCTGACTTTATATGCCCCGATGGCCTCAAGTGAACATATATATTATGTTTCAATATGGTTACTAGACTTTCATTAAAACATTTTTTTAAAAGTAAAGATTTACTTATCTTTTGATAATTAAAAATACATAGGGCACTATAATATTTTTCATTTGTTCTAAATTTGACGTCATTCATTGATTTGTTAAGAAACTATACTTTTTGATTAAAATAGAACTTAATTTCTGGGTCTTGACATTAGAACTAGAACTGAAAGGCTGAGATGTTTCTCTGTTAGATCCCATACACTACTGATGGGACGGTAATATCAGTTCCCTTATTTCAAGCTCACACAACGGAGGCACAACGGGGACATACAGTTAAAATAGTTAGAACTAGTTAAGTTAGAACTATGTAGAACTGATTTTTAAAAATACATAATGAAAAATAAATGTATTAAATACAGAATAATATTATTTATGGAATATGTATGGCTGAATTGGGGCCTTTGAACCTCCCGGGATGTTGTGTCGATTGCAGAAGGAAATTCCCCCCCCCCCTTTAAAAAAAATGTCAAAGACATTAACTCAGCGGTTCTCGAAACGTCTTGAAATTTTGTCGCACGTATGTTCGCGAAAAAAGCGAATTTATTTTCATAATTGAATGTGCCTGCTTTTTCTAATGCGATACTTTGGGTCGCGTGATTTGGTCATGAGTCACGCAGCAAACTGGTGAGTTTCTTTGAACTCGTGCTTTTGTTTTAAACGAAAATTGTAAGCCACTGCCAAACCCTGCATGAACTTTCCAGTTCCTCTTGTGTGTTGCGCGCACCACCGGTTGACAGATGCAGCATTAACGTAACTAGAATTCTTTTTCGCATGCAAATTTTACAAAAGGTCACCAATACACAATGCCGGGCTTGAACCCTAAACCCTCCTGATTGTCTACCAACTGACATCCCGACACTGATATCAGAAGCTCTATTCATATGTATTACTCTTCTGCTTAGCATAATATTACATTCCAAAAGTTATAGATCAACAAAACACAGTTGTTACACATAAGTCTCTAGCAGTGCAGGATTTTACAGATAGGCCGACTAGGCCGTGGCCTAGGAGACCGGCGAAGTAAGGGGCCCCAAAAATGTTGAGTAGTATACAAAAATTAAAAAAATAAAAAATTAGTAATATTTTATTTTTTTTAAATGGGGTCCTCTAATTTGTGTTGCCCTAGGGCCCCTAAAATTGTAAATACGGCCCTGTTTACTATTTGAATGATGAAATCCTTTCATACTCTATTTTAGTGATCCCCAACTTTCTTCTCACCACAAACCGGTCAACGTTTGAAAATGTTACACAGCGGCCCGCTAGGGGGGGAGGGGGGGTCGGGAGGGGGGGGCGTACATATTTATATTTCTGATTGTATTAATTTACAATGCCGCACACCTCCCAAAATAACCTCTCGCCCATGGAAAGTTTCCAAAATCCCGAGAGAATGTTTATTGGGCTGCCCAGCAGTAGCATCATTGGATCCACACACCGGTACGCGGCCCCGAGGACTGGGAACCACTGTTCTGTAAGATGCAAAGATCAATGACCCACTAGTTTTGAATAATTTAATAGCCAAGTAAAAACACAATTTATTGTTGTTGTTGTTTTTTTTTTCAAATCAAGTTTTAATTTTCATTTTTATGTAAACATTAATGTTAAATTAAAATACTAAAAGAACAAAAAACTAAATGTTACTCTTATGTAAACAACAATGTATTTGTTATTTATCTGTTATGTATCTGTTGCGTGTCTATGTATCTTATGTATCTGTTATGTTTCTGTTATGTCTCTATTTTGTGTCTGTTATGCAACTGTTGTGTATCTGTTATGTGTCTGTTATTAATCTGTTATTTATCTGTTACGTATCTGTTATGTATCTGTTGTGTATCTGTTATGTGTCTGTTATGTCTCTGTTTATATCTGTTAAATATCTGTTATGTGTCTGTTACGTCTCTGCTATGTCTCTGTTATGTATCTGTAATGTATCTATTATGTATATGTTATGTTTATGTTATTTATCTATTACGTATCTGTTTTGTTCCATTGTAATAAAAAAAAGCAGAACATATTCAAAAAATCATCTCATCCTACAAACATTGTTTACATCTCATCCTACAAACATTCTTTACATCACATCCTACAAACATTATTTACATCTCATCCTACAAACATTGTTTACATCTCATCCTACAAACATTGTTTACATCTCATCCTACAAACATTGTTTACATCTCATCCTACAAACATTGTTTACATCTCATCCTACAAACATTGTTTACATCTTACCATACAAACATTGTTTACATCTCCTCCTACAAACATTGTTTACATCTCATCCTACAAACATTGTTTATTTTTGTACTGAATCGGACATGATAACAGGCAACGCCCCCACAATTAGTGGCTCCTTTTGCAGCTTTGATTTAAACTGGAACATTCTCTGTTGCTGGTATCTGTAAATGAAACTCTCGTCTATCCTTTCTATGTAAATGGCTAGCTGTTTGTATGGGAAGTATGTATTTATTGTGAAGCTAAATTTGTTATGACGCGCGTCCTTTATGTAAATGTCCAAAAGTTCCTTAGCATTTACTTCCTTTCTCAAACCTGACGACAGAGTAACTTGAAATCCAAAATATCTATTCGTATTCTCATAATTTCGGAATTTTTCCATATATTTTATCCAATCTTTCTGGAAGTTTTCTAAATTTATTCTCAGATCATCAAAGCAATGCAAATCACAGCTGTAACATGTAAACAAAACCCAGTTTTCTGCTAAATTCGCCGCTAAGACCTTCACTCCATCAAACCTCAACGCGGTTTGTTTATCATTGTTGCTAAGCAACGTGCAACTGGTGTGTTTGACCTCGATGTCGTCAAACACAACATGTCTCGACGCATAAACCAAAACCTCAACCCATTCCACCTTTTGAAATCTTGGATATTCAGTTTTCCAAATATGACTCTTCTCTTTGTTACGTTCATTAAATATTTGTGCGGAGATGATCCTGCCTATACCAACTCTTCGTGTTTCACTATCAATGCTTTTATAATACGGATATGGCATCTTCGATCCTGGCCAAGTCGAAGGTCTTCTTCGACTGGTACTGGTAACTGTCACCCTGACCATTGTGCACAGCTGATGTTTGACCAACGAGTCGTAATCAGAGATCTTTTTCTTTCTTATTTGTAAAAATTTCTTTATGGCTTTTAATTCTGCAATAAAGTAAAAAAAAAAAAATAAACCGAAAAAAAAATGATGATTGGTTTATAACTGTAATGAATTGATGACTTTAAAAAATGCAATTTATTAGTTAAAAGGGTTAGAGAGTCGTATCGTGTATCTTAATCAGTATCCTCATAAAATAATCTTGTATTGAATCTTTACGTGAGAAAATACAATCTTAATTGTAGCATATTATTGTTGTTGTTTCGTATAATGAACATTTTGTTTAAAAAAGTATTGTTTTGTAACGTATGATTGTGGCTTTAAATAATTGTTATTGTTTCGTATAATGAAAATAATGTAAACAAAAA
Source organism: Bulinus truncatus (assembly GCA_021962125.1). NCBI lineage: Eukaryota > Metazoa > Mollusca > Gastropoda > Planorbidae > Bulinus > Bulinus truncatus. The sequence continues at coordinate 2,909,742 of JAGDYQ010000089.1, forward strand.
TTATTTCTTTGTAACTTATGATCGTGGATTTAAATTTATGAACTAATAAAATGAATAATGTTATTACTTTCGATATACACTAAAACTATTTATTTCTATCAGAGCATTATTTAAATCCATAACCATATCTAGTTCATTTTTTTGTAAAAAAAATAGGTGCCGTTATTCAGTGATGGATTGCTTAAATTTTAGCTAAAACACAGCGTCTAGTTTAGTTCTTATGGCTTACAATTTTTAAAAAAAATCAATTTTAACAAATGAATAATATAATAAATTAATAATAAACGTTAAAATACAAGAAAAGTAATATTTTCTCCTCATTGAAAAAGGTGCTGGTACGCCGTACCGGTGCGTACCGTCACAAAAAAAGCACTGACCATATCAGATAATTTTTTTTTTTTGGGGGATGCATGTCTGATAAAATGCGACAATAGTATAAGTATTGGTTATTCGGTAACTACTAATGGGAAAAAAATTAGTTTTATTACTATAAAATATTGATTTTTTAAAACTATAATTCGTTGACAATATCTCAATCAAAAATATTACAACACATTCTTTTGAAATAAAATTGTATTATTTCATTGGCACAAAAAATTATATTGTATTTAGTTTTATTTACATTTGATATGGCCCTTGTAATACAGTCTTAATCCTATCACCTCTGCCATGTTTAATGTATTCCAGTTTTTTTGGGATGCCCTTGTTTGGTATATCTTAGTGGTTTACACGAGCGAAAGCTGTAAACCAGGTCAAACACAAAATATATAAATAGCTAAGGTCAATTGAAAGTTGACAAATCGTCTGGAACCAGCGTGGGGCTTTCCTATTCATCATCGACATACCATAACATAAATGGCTGAGCAATTCCTTTTTAGGAACTTAATGATATTTAGTTGTCTTCCAGGTTATACGTTAGTAACAACATTATCTGATTTTTTTAAATTGTAATTTTTATGTTCAACTAGGTATTACACCTGGCGTTGCTCGGTAAGTCGGGAGTTCAAACATGACACTTGAAACATTTCTAACACACCATCAGGTAAAGATATGGTTGCTAATGTACGCCACCTACCTAATATGCAGAAATGACCTACGTCACAAATTACGTTTCACCCGTCAACGCTAACCAACAAAACCCACCAACCAAAACCAACCAACCAACCAACCAAACCAAATACCATTAGGTAAAGATATGGGTGCTAATTTATGCCACCTACCTAATGTGCAGAGATTACCAACATTTCATACGTCACAAATTACGTTTTACCCGTCAACGCTAACCAACCAAACCAGCTAAGCAAACCAAATAAACAAACCAACTGAACCAACCAACCAAACCAACCAACAGAGCAAACAACCAGCCAAATCCAACCAAATACCATTAGGTAAGGATATCGGTGCTAATTTGCGCCACCTACCTAATATGCCAGTAATGACCTACATTTGATCCGTCAGAAATTACGTTTTACCCATCTAATAACAAATAGTATTATTTGATTAAACAGTAATTAATTCTCTCAATGTTAAAAATCATAATCAAACATTGCAATAATGATCAAATTAATTATTTTTTCTCTGCTATTTAGCAGCACAGACGCAAGTTTGTGTGGCACGATACTGCACTCGCGTGTCAGTTCAATTCGGCTTCTAAGTTTCTTTCTTTCTTATTTCCTACTTACGCGCTGTCCGTATAAATATTGTTAAAAATCAATGCTTGTGCTTGAACTATAATGAATTTTTATTTTTGCGGAGTTGGAAAAATTGCTAAAAACTAGCACTGGCTAATTTAATACAATGTAAATGACCATACCGTTTTTTTTTCGCTTTAAAGTATTTATTCAAAAAATATAGGCAATCATCTTACCGATTACATCTGTAGGGATCATTGAAATACTCTCGTAAGCTTCTGAAATAAATGAAAAGGAAAGCATGTATTAAGATCTCATAAAACGGTGGAAAGGTCAATTTATCACAATGATTCATTGCAAAATAAATAAAACTTACTAGAATGTTTGTATATTTCCAGTGTATTACTTTCTTGTTTCATTTGTTCGTCAACAGCCTAAAATACAAACAATTCCATCAAAATAGCCGTGCCGTTCATAAACATTACGAAGCCCTAAGAAAAAAGTAACTTTAACCCTATCATCTCCTTAAAATAATTCATAATTGTCAATTTTATCATTCTGACTGCTTGATAACTTTCACTGAATAGATGTATACATACATATACTGAAATATATACACATCACATAAAGACAATAGATGTATACATACATATACTGAAATAAATACAAATCACATAAAAACAATAGATGTATACATACATATACTGAAATATATACACATCACATAAAGACAATAGATGTATACATACATATACTTAAATAAATACACATCACATAAAAACAATAGATGTATACATACATATACTGAAATATATACACATCACATAAAGACAATAGATGTATACATACATATACTGAAATAAATACACATCACATAAAAACAATAGATGTTTTACATACTTAAACTGAAATATATACACATCACATAAAGACATTAGAGTGTGGTATATACAACAACATAGTTTTACTGTCCTGTTTGGATGCAGCCCGTAAGCCACTGGATGGGAAAAAAAAAACTATGTTCCCTTCATAAAATATTCAGACTCAACAAACAATTGCACCAGTGAAACAAAATTGCAAGGACTTTATTAGAGATACAAAGTAAAAATACCTCTACACTTGTCTTTGCCAGCTGTGCTTCCGATGGCTCCATCTGAAAATAGATCAAAAGCCTCAATTAACTTTTCTTTTGTTTACTTTTATTTATAAATTTATAATATTCTTTTAGGATTTGTTTTTTGATTTGTTTATTTGTTTACTATCATTTAAACCCGGCGATGCCCGAGAATAAAGTGCCGAGCGAGAGATGTATGATATATATATATATATATATATATATATATATATATATATATATATTTGTGTGCTTTCTTTATTATTATTATTATTATTATTATTATTATTTATAAAGATGTAATGCTTGTAACCTCAGAGCCGGGCAAAATTTACTTTTACTTAGATTTTTTAAAATTATTGATTATATTTTAATGTTTTATTTACCTCATCACCTGTTTTAAATTTTTTGACGATGTCAAACTTTCTCCAAATCCATCTGAAAGAAAGCATTAATATTAAACTTATTATTGACTTTAAATTAAAGCAAACTTACTCTTAATGATAAAGGATAAGTATTGGATAGGAGGTCATTATATTAGCCACACGATCTGATAATTTGCCGTGTCTACAAAATAACCAGATAAATTTTACACTTCAACTGGCATGATGACTCCTAATGGCTTTTTATGTTTAGTTTATTTTAATACACTTGTGTGTCACGGATGATATGGAGAGGAAATAAGACAAGAGACCGACATAAACAGACAGACAGTGATGACAGACTGAAATCGATAGAGTGGAGGAGAGGGGGGAGAAAGATTCGTTAGAGAGCAGGGCGTAATTTTACGAGCCCAGTGGTGTAGATACTCGACTGTCGACCTGAGAGTCCTGGGTTCGATCCTCGGTGAGGCCCATGGAATTTTTCCAGGTGAAATTTGGTGCAAAGTCGTCCCACAAGTCCACCCCAGTTTTAAATGGGTACCTGACTTAAGTTTGGGCAGTTGTTAAGGATCCCTTGAAGGGCCCTCAGAATATTGAGGATCCCGAGAAGGGTACCCTTGGCTTGTGTCTAAGTGTATGAGGGCTGACTCAAAAGTTGACTCGTATTTTATTTGTATTCCTGCCACACACACAGTCTCCACAGCAATTACAGGTACAACAGGTGACTAGGATCAACTCGACAAAGTCGTGGGTACAACAATCAAATATTTATTAGGTACAGAGGCACCAGCCCGTATCAAAGATAATCCAAAAAGATACAGCAACGAGGTAATCCAATATACATTTATGAATAAATTGAGGGACGTGTTCACTCTAGATCTCTCTCCCTATTTCCTTCTCACTTCTCTCACACAGAGACTATTCAATAGGCTCGCTATCACTCAGCCTAATTGCGACCGGTCACCCTGGGACCCCTCGGTCGAATGTCCGAAAAATCTATCTACTATCTCGCTCATCACTTTCTCACACGTGACCATTAACCAATCAAATATGATAGCTGCTACATTCAAACTTTCAAATTAGGGGGTGGAGCCTAGATGGGGGGGGGGGGGGGGGAAATACGCCGTATAGACAAAGACCTTAGTAACTGGACATCGAGCGGGTCGCTGTCCCTTTGAAGAAAGCCGACCGGAGAATAGTCCCGGTCAGGTGGCCAGAGTTTTCCCCGCGGAAGGTAACATGTTACTGTTAACTACTCCTCGTTTACCTTCCGCTGTCCACCTGGCTGATGACGCAATTACGGGGGTGGGGTAAAAGGGGGGGGGGGGAAACTGAGGAGCGGGAACGTAGATTGTTATGTATAGTTTACTTTCATATACATATTAACGTTATTACTATTATTACGCTAAGGGTTGGAGTAAGGGGATAGTTTCGATAAATTAGTCACAACCTGTGACAGCAGTAAAGGCGGCTGGGCGTTGTGCTAACCATACAATCCCTTCATAAGCTGGGTTATAGAAACAGATTAATGTTATATTTCATTTGCCCCGATGGCCCTCTAGGGCTAAGGGAACTTTATTCTACTACCAGCAATTAAAACAGGATTTAAGAAGTGAAAAATGTATTTATTATAGTGATCCTATTATGGGTCTATATACTTACAGTATGGCGATAGAGCTACATAGAAACACGATCAAAATAATTATAAATAGAACAATGAACGTGGTGAGCCTGTTATGGAACTCTTCACAAGCGTCTTCTGAAAATTAGAAAAGGTTTTAAAAATATGACAAACATCAGATCCTTTTTATAGGTCAATGTCAGAACTTATATTCATTGCTTCGATTATAAATGCTGAATATTATTATTGTTTTTCACTGTACTAAGTTATTATTCATTTTACTTTAAACATAGTAATAATGTACTAGCAATACCCTGTATAGAGTTATATCCCCTTAAGCTTTATCGGTAAACTAGGTAATTTTTTTGTTTTGCTTTCGGGCAGATCCGATTTTTTAATGATGGTATTTTAAACTCGAATACTGTTGTAATAATTATTTACTTTCGATTTAACGCAGATCCCAAATCGCTTTTATATATATTATTACATAGAGTGCGTTAATTTGTTGTTGTTTTTTTTCTTTTAATTAATTTTTACATCATGCTTTATGTATTTGTTTAAATCTAGTTTATAAATGACTAGCGCATAGAAGTGAGTACTGAGAAAAGTACAAATAAGCGTGATAATTTAAAAAAAAAAAACAGCGATTACCATGAATAAACAAAGTCTGTAAGAATTGGAGATCTTCGCGTATTTGGGCTACCATGACCAGACAGCTCTGGCTACCATGACCAGACAGCTGTGGCTACAATGACAAGACAGCAGTGGCTACCATGACCAGACAGCTGTGGCTTCAATGACAAGACAGCAGTGGTTACCATGAACAGACAGCTGTGGCTACAATGACAAGACAGCAGTGGCTACCATGACAAGACAGCTTTGGCTTCAATGACAAGACGGCAGTGGTTACCATGACCAGACAGTAGTGGCTACAATGACAAGACAGCAGTGGCTACCTTGACCAGACAGCTGTGACTACAATGACAAGACAGCAGTAGCTACCATGACCAGACAGCTGTGTCTACCATGACCAGACAGCGGTGGCTACAATGATTGTGGAGGACGGAGTGCGATAAAAAGCTGGACTGTCGACCTAAGTGTCCCTGGTTCGATCTCCGGTTAGAACCAATACATTTTTTTGTTCATGGTTGAAGTCCCCGCAACATCTCTCGTGGTGCCTCCATGGTCATGGGGGAGATGAATGATGGACATAATAAAAACCGTCCCCTTTGTGGCTTAAAGACTTTGAGATTTTTCATCTCATCCTTTCAGGTACTTCACACACACCATGACCAGAAGGCTGTAGATACCATATCCGAAATGATGTGGCTACCATGAACATACAGTTATGGCTCCCTTGACCAGACATATGTGGATACCATGATCAGAATGATGTGGCTACGAGGACCAGAAAGCTATGGGGCTACCTTGACAAGATAGCTATGGCTACCTCAACAAGACATACGTGGATACCATGACCAGACAGATATGGCTACTTTGACTAGACACATCAACCAGAAATGGCTACTTCCACCAGACACCTAAGGCTACCTTGAACAGATAGCTATGGCTACCTCAGCCAGACACCTCGACCAGATTGATATGGCTACCTCGACCAGACAGCTATGGCTACCTCGACCAGACAGCTATGGTTACCTCGACCAGACAAATATGGCTACCTCGACCAGACAGATATGGCTACCTCGACCAGACATCTATGGCTACCTCGACCAGACAGCTATGGCTACCTCGACCAGACAGCTATGGCTACCTCGACCAGACTAGTTAAGATTTGGAAAGGCAAGGACAGCAGCTCTCACGAGTGATCTTCTCAACTTCTCAAACCAGTTCTCACAGAAACTGTGACACCGGAATTAGGAAGAACTATATAGCATAAATTAAGGAATGGACAGGCCAATTAAGGGCGACTTTACTGTAGGTCACATGACTATAAGAGGAATAGAGTCACATGTCCACGACTATTTCCCTAATGTCTCTCCTTCCTCTCCCCCGACACCAACGAGAAAACTGATTATGGGCTTAAGGATGAAATGATTGGGCATCTTGGTATACATTGAAATAGTGAAACTAGTTTTAAAAACTGTAAAATAGCAGCGTAGTACAGAATTCTATATTACTATCAAGAAAGAGTGTACTTAACGAATTTTTTGTATCTTTTTACTAAAAAAAGGGGCACAACACTATGTGGTTCTATATTATCTGTGTGAGTTTGTTTGATAGTATGTTTGTGCAGACGATTGTGTTTTAGTGTGAGTGTGCTTTTTATGTTGTCTACGTCAGAAAAATTTAATTACTAATTCGTTTTTTTTAAATTTGAATTGACAGAAATAATGTTAAATTTAACGTTTATGAAATATAAATGTATATAAAATAAGGTTACCTGTTTTTATGTTGCAGAGCAAAGTGCGTCTACTATGAGGAGTGCTAGAAATCTCGGAAATCAATTCTACTGATGCCAGGCCAGACACTTTGGCTGAATACGTCAGAAAATCTGATGCAGTTTTGACCGTCTTGTTAGTAGTGACATCTCTGACCGCTAGGGTGTGTGTCAGGATGACATGACTTGGTCTTTGAAATAAAATGACCACTTTTTTACCGCTGACTTTACTTTCACAATTGTTTTTGATCACCTTTTTACCGTTGACATCCACATCAAACCCAGATACAGATGGATCTGCAAGAGATATTAATAATGGATTACTGAAACATTATAGACCTAACCTAGGGTGGGCAATTGTTTTCAGCCTCATTCCACAATGAGTTCTTAAACTTGACAGAAGGGAAGAACAAATAGATTTTTGAATGGGGTGCTTGATGAAAGATTATAACTTAAATGCAAATGTGATTGATTTGAACGAGTGGAGAAGAGAGGTACGCGGCCCGGATGAAACAGCCTGGTGCGCCATACGTGGCCCGCGGGCCGCATTTCGGCCACGTCTCAGCTAGACTAAACGTTGAATTGAATAGTGCATTGTTATTGTTTATACAAAAAAAAAACTATTCATACCAACGGAAAATGAGAAAAAATTGGCAAACATTTATTTGCTTTACCTAACATTATGATTTTGTTTATAATGCTTAAATTATAAAACTTATAATGGTTAAACTATAAAACTTAAATGCTTCACCTATAAAACTTAAATGCTTAAACTATAAAACTTAAATGCTTCAACTATAAAACTTAAATGCTTAAACTATAAAACTTAAATGCTTCATTTATAAAACTTAAATGCTTCAACTATAAAACTTAAATGCTTAAACTATAAAACTTAAATGCTTAAACTATAAAACTTAAATGCTTCAACTATAAAACTAAAATGCTTAAACTATAAAACTTAAATAATTAAACCATAAAACGCAGTAGATAACTTCAGTATATAAGTATTGTTGCTAGCTGTATGTCTTCAATATTGCTTTTACGCAGTAAAAATCGTGTCGGCCATCACAGAGATATCTTTTAGAATCGTCTGCCAAACGGGTTCATCAATTTGACTAAATGTCCAGAGCAGGGGTAGAAATTAGGAAAGCTTAGAACAATTTGATGGAGTTTTTTTTTTAATTGAAATAATAATTGAAAGAACATGCCTTATTAAACAGCCAAAATGGGCAGTATCAGGCGCAAAGGCCTTTAGTTTGCTCAAGTCTGGTGTAATCTATACAGAAATAGTGATGTGTGATTCGGGTATTTTTCCTTTCTTCTGATGATTAGTTTCAATATGCTTGTGTTCAGATTTGGTTTTGGGTTAGGGTTGCTGCTAATGTTTTCCCCTGACGCAGTAGACTGATTTAGTAGGCTTTAAATTACTCACCGTATATAGGTGGCAATTTGAATTCGTCGCTGAATATCTGATTGTTAAAGCTGTACAGTGTTCCCCTGAGTGTGGCCTCACTTATAGCGGTCAGTGCCGTCATGTTGATGACAGCCTCCACTACATAAGCCTCAGACTTCACTGAACAGTAGCAGTTGGACAGCGTGTACCCCTGGCAGTTGGTCACGTCTAAATAACATAGCTGCAGAATTTTTAAAAAATGCTTACATATAACCTGCAAATTTTATACTGACACAAGGGCATCACTCTGGGATGTTTTATTTCTTAGACGAATAAGTAACCTCCCCTGGTTTAATTTGAAAAACATTGAAAATTAAAAAAAATAAATAGATACAGGCAGGCCCGTAGCGTGCGGGGGGGGGGGCGCAAGGGGCCGGCCCCCCACCTGCGTTTTGTCTGCCCCCCCCCTGCTTATTTGTTCTACTTAGTAAAATGTAGTACCTGCCCCCCCCCCTGCTCTCGCCTGGCCCCTGCTGTAGAATTTTCACGCTACGGGGCTGGATACAGGATATATATTTTTTATTACACAGGAATAATATAGTTTATTATTGTAAACTATTGTTTAGTAACTAGCTGTACCCTGAAAAACCTTTGCATAGAGTTATATTCCCTTAGGTTTGATCAGTGGGTAAGGTTATTTTTGGATTTGACAGATCCGATTTTTTCATGATTTTATTACAATTTAAAGACGCAATATATTTTAGAAATACTACAAAAAAATGTAAATGGAATGCATGTTCGAAAACCTCAGAAACTATTCAGAACTTGTTAGACGACATTTTGAACTCTTTTTTTTTTTGTCAACTTTTGATTTAACCCATATGCGAGATCGCATTTACTATATTATATTGTAATAACTTTATATTATACTAGCTGTACCCTGCAAAACCTTTGCATAGAGTTATATCCCCTTATGCTTGATCGGTAGGCTAGGTTATTTTTTGGTTTCGGGCAGATCCGATTTTTTTCATGGTTGTATTTTAAACTGGAATACTGTTGTATTAATTCTTTACTTTCGATTTAACGCACACTGGAAATGAGTATTATTATATATGATACACAGAATGCCTCAAGACACGTGGGTTCAATAACTAGACTAATACTTTTATTTATTACTACAAATTCACTAAACATTAAATCTACCACTAAACTAATCTAACTAATAAATCCAGATGGAGAAATCACTACTGTACAAGCGAGTCGAACGTGGTACGTTAAGGTAACGAACTCGTTGTTCTAAAAATAATTTCCTAACTGCTAAGTAACTACTGTCCATTTTTTCTCTGGTCACTGCTTATATCCAAGGTCCGACGTAGATCCCCCCACCCCATCAAGTCAGGTCACGTGACTGGTCTGGACGCATCGTCCTGAAGCTAGCGCCAGATGATCAGGGGAGGGGAGCGACAGTTGTTTCACCCCCACCCACATCTCTTATTTACACACCTGTCCAGGTGACGACTGGTGCAGCGCCGTGTGTAAGAAGAAGAAGAGGGTTACAACAATATATTTCAGCTTCAGATAAAATTTTAAACCAGAAAATATGCATTGTTGTTTTTTTTTTAAATCAAACGTCTTTAACAGTTTCTTTCGACCAGTTTTGACCAATCAGGTACAAGAAGCCTATTCTTTATACTTATAGCGTAGTACACACATTTACACGCGTACTGCAATCAATGTAATTATAGAGCACAATAATCACCAAGTCATTAAGGACAGCTGTATGACCCTGGGGGGGGAGGGGGTTAAACCAATGTATCTGGGTACCAACGATAAACATAGAGAGAGATTTAGTAGCATGTCATATACACTTAGGAATAGGTTCTGCGGTGTCACAGGTTTTCGAACTTGGGGGGGGGGGGGGCACTGTAGCTGGCAACGGCTCTGGTTCATGGAGAGGTGGGCGGTGGGGGAGGGGGGGATGGGCGTTTCACAAGTGTGCTGACCCAGAAACCTTTGCTTTAAGACTGCTAAGTCGATCACTCCATCTTGACATGCATGCATACATTCAGTGTCGCACCAAGACAATATCTCACCGAGCATCGAACCCAGGACTCTCTGGTCAACAGTCGAGTATCTTCACCGTTCGGCCAATCCGTCTCAACCATTTATCGGGTAGTGCAGTGTATATTGTTGTTCTATAACTACGACCTAGAGGGGCGGAATAAGGTGGTTCGCCCAGGAAGACGTTTAAAGGGGGGGGGGTGTGCAATTTTAAAAAAGATATAACAAACCTAGCACGTCTTCAGACTCTCCAACCTTATTGTATGGTGTACAATGTTTAAGGTATCTATTGTGTTTAAGGTATGTATTGTGTTTAATGTTTGTATTGTGTTTAAGGTTTGTGTTGTGTTTAAGGTATGTATTGTGTTTAAGGTATATATTGTGTTTAAGGTTTGTATTGTATTTAAGGTTTGTATTGTGTTTAAGGTTTGTATTGTGTTTAAGTCAAGCACTCGAAAAAAAAAATTCTTTATTGATTAGCACTTTAAAAATATTGAATGATTTCCTTTTCAAATCATAAATGCTAATTACAAATTAAGATTTTTTACACATTTTTTTTAAATATATAAGAAAAATGTTTATTAGAAATATTTTTAAAGGGGAGAGAGTTTGTGTTTACCGTTTCAAAAACCGAGTCACGTTTCTTGATTTCAAATTGAACTCTGTCCATGAGGTCATTCTTTGACCCCATACTTATTCTGCTGTACAGTATGATGTTGTCTTTCTCGTTGACCAGTCCAGTGCCACACAAACTGTCCACATTGTTGGGTTTCTCAGACCAGGAGATAGAGTGAGACTCTGTTAAGTCTGTTTGATATATTATGATTTATGTAGTAAAACTGATTGTAATTTTTAGCACTAAAAAAATTAAATAATATTTATGTCTATAAGCGCTTAACAAGGCATAGCTTCCTTGAATAGTCAAAGATTTATTTTGTCTCCCGTAGTGCCTCCAAGGACACTGCACTATTTAGGGATGAAGACAGAACACTATGAAATATCTCCACTTAGTGATCTGTATGATGCAGTAAATGAACATCTCATCCTTACATGGACAGTTTAAGCAAATAAATTAATATCTTCATCAATGTTTGCTTCAACTTTCCTTCACAAATAATCCATCTATATATTAACACTTTTGAATTATTTTTTTAATGTATTTTTAACTCCCAAATTATCCTGAATGTAGGTACAAGGTTTATCTTGGTTATGAGCAGTTATTAGCTAAATTTAAACTTTTTTCTTAATATCTACACTATAAACTGAGAGCTTACAGTAAACCACAAACAAAGGTTCAAATCTATTACAGTGGTAGCCATGTCAAAGCTCAGTTAAGCTTTATTTTGGCTTTTCATATAGGGGTCATTCCCTGAAAATTTCAGGAAGATCTGAGAGGGTCGGGTGAGCACCACAGGTTGAGATGACATGGAATGACCCTATAGTTAAGAAATTTGTTCCTTCCGATCCGCGCCATAATCAATTCAACAATAGGGAAGTAAACTCAGTGAATAATCACAAGTGATTTCTTTTTTTAAATTCAGAATGTTCATTTCTGTTAATACAGTTATGCAAAAAGTATTCGGTGAATTGCCATGATGGCTAAAATGTTCAACGGGTAAAGTTCGGATTTCTTTAAGTCAGTTTTAGTTTTTCTTTTCTATTATTTCACGAAAAGTTTTTTTACCAAATATTCTGAAATGATCAGTGGGGTGCTGTTATATATAATTTTTTTCTCCAAATAAAAAATTCGAAACTAAATTCGGCTTACATCATGCTCCTCACGTTCAAATGTCTTGCAATTTAAATGTAAGAATTAAAAAATATCCCAATATTTCATTTTTAATGTTTGGGCTGATATATAAAAGACAACAACTAAATTTAGTTTTTCTAATAATATAGACTATCGTTTTGAATAAATATGTAAGAACCCACACACACACACAGCCACACCCTAACCCTACTAAGGCTGCCTTATCATCACGACTTATTACGCTGCATCTAAGGCAAGTGTCAAATGTGGGACCCAGAGAGGTCGAGAGGTCAGTATTTGTTTGCGTCATGAAAAAAAAACGGTATTTCTCCCCCCTACCCATAATTAGTCGTGGGGCATGTGACCGTTCCCCTAGTCACCGTCCAGTACGGCCGCTCATGCAATTCATTAATTTAGGCCTAGATGTGGTCGAACTAGGCAAAGCAATACTCGAGTGACAAAAAATAAATCCCTTTATTCTACTTCAAAAAAAAATCATCCAAACATTCACCTGCAGACAACAGAAGTATGGCCAATAGTATCTGCATTCCAGCCATTAAATCTGAAAAAAATTCAAGAAATTGTCAGGTTATAGTAATAGAAGATAATTCCAACCGAATAATATACATTACTATTTACCAGCTGTAAACAGCAAAACCTTCGCATGTAGACGTATCATCATCAAGGTTATCATAAATGATTCAATTTAAATTCATAGGACTTTCTATTGTATGTTATGAGCGTTTTTTTTTTTATATTTATCGAATAGCAAGTAGCCATAATTATTTAAACAGGAATCGGTATTCTTACTTTTGTTCTGAAGCAGACTTACGTTTATATATATATATATATATATATATATATATATATATACCGACACAATGTACCGACACAGTGTACCGACTGAATGTACCGACACAATGTACATACACAATGTACCGACACAGTGTACTGACTGAATGGACAAACACAATGTACCGACACAGTGTACCGACACAGTGTACCGACTGAATGTACCGACACAATGTACCGACACAATGTACTGACTGAATGGACCGACTGAATTTACGACACAATTTACCGACACAATTTACTGACACAATGTATCGACCTAAAATCCACCTATGATTATAATAATGTTTTCGACAAAGTCGTGTGAGAGTTGTAAAACATTCTTTATTTCAACTTACATTCAGGGGCACCGAGAGCAAGCAAGGGCCCCAGGGCAGGACATCATTACGGGCCCCTTAATAAACAAGAGTCGTGAAAAAATTGACATGGTCAGGGCGGCCAGGCCCCCTTACAGATGCGGGCCCACTGGCAATGACCCCCCTGACCTCCCCCCTCTCGGAATGCCTGCTTACATTAAAAAGAGGAAATACGTGGAGGGGAGGTGGAGCCAACCGCGAGGTCCCGAGTTCAAGCGCAGGTTAGCGTCTGGACTTTTTCGGATCTGTTCGATTACTACCCAATGAAGGCGGGCTGGGCATTGCAACTCGACATGCTATAGATAGTCTAGCAGGTTGAACTGTACCCGCCACATCAAGCCTACTGCCGTCTGGTCTACGTCATGAGACCCCGATGGCTCTACTTCGTGAGAACCCGATGGCTGTTATGTGACCCCGATGGCTCTACTTCATGTAACCCCGATGGCTCTACGCCATATGACCCCGATGGCTCTAATCATGTGATCCCGATGGCTCTACTTTATGTGACCCCCCAATGGCTCTACGCCATGTGACCTTAATGGCTCTACGCCATGTGACCCCGATGGCTCTACGCCATGCGACCCTAATGGCTCTAAGCCATGTGACCCAGATGGCTCTACGTCATGAGACCCCGATGACCAAAAGGTCCAAATTCGACGAAATTATTCTACTACACGGGTGTACTGCATATAAAAGGAGGAACGGAATCTGATTTATTTACATTAGCACTCAGACACTCTCAGTTTTTTCATAAACATTGTCCATTTTCCTGAATGGTGTGCATTCCGGAATCGGAACGTGTCTTCACAATGGATGCATTTTATTATGATAAATATATTCTAACCTTATGCAAAAGCCAGCAAAGTTTAATAAAAGCGTACATATATTTTTTTTTATTATTTGAATCCATCCCTCTTCAGTATTCTGGTATTCAATAATCCCAATTACTTTTTTTAGTGGGAAGCAGGCGATATAGTTTCTAAAGCCGGCTCGATTTGAATATGACTTAAGTAACACTATGTAAGTTTAAATGTACTCAAATTTATAGATAAAAATTGTGGCTACGTTTCTGTGAATTGAGAAGATCAATGACAGATGAAGTAAGACTAATAAACTAGTGTACTGTTTAATGTAACACCGTATGAAGAATGTGCAAGTTGAGACAACATATCCACCCACTAGTTAACTGTGAAATTTATTTTTATGTGGAAAATAGATCAAAATTAGTGTAAATAGATATATAAAACATCTTAGACGATCCATTAAGTCTGATTTTTTTTTTAAATCTATAATTTACTTCTTTGAACCCATCGCAATTTAGATGTTGTTTAAATATTATTTATCACATACACAAAACCTTGACTAACCTTTTTATAGCTGGTCCAAATTACGGGGAAATCCGTTTAATGGGAAAACCATTGAGCTGCTGCCGTTTCCGTAGCTGTGTGAGACAGAGTTGATGTGTGTACGTATCGAAACTCAAGTTATATGTGTACAATGTCACCAGCTATCATTATACACAAGTCAGTGTGTGGGCGTACTTAGGTCTAGTTTTTTTATCGTTTTCTCGAAAACGCAGGAAAAAAAATTTCAAGAAAAATATGTTTGTTTGCTCTTTATAATCATTTAACTAGAAGTGTGAAAGATATAGATAGATAGATAGATAGATAGATAGATAGATAGATAGATAGATAGATAGATAGATAGATAGATAGATACATACATACATACATACATACATACATACATACATACATACATACATACTTACATACATACATACATACATACATACATACATACATACATACATACATACATACATACATACATACATACATACAAACATACATACATAAAAACATACATACATACAAACATACATATAAACATACATACAAACATACATACAAACATACATACAAACATACATACATACGTACATTGAAATGGTTTCCATAGTAGATAGAGGGACCCCGTAATTTAGTGAGGCCCCATGCTTGAAAGATGGCCATTTCCATGAGAGACTGACCCTTCACATGAGAGACTGACCCTTCACATGAGAGACTGACCAATCAAATGAGAGACTGACTCTTCACATGAAAGACAGGCCGAATACTTGAGTGAAAGGCCTTGTGACAGTGGAATGTATATATTTCTACTGCAGATGTTGAAACAATAAACTCAGTGACCTACTAATGTTACTAATCCAGAGAAAGCCTGATATCCCCCAACCCCCATTTACTAGACTCGACAAAGCATAAACTGAACTTCTAGTGAGCGTGAACATAGAGCCTATTGTAGTACATAGCGTGAAGTGAACATAGAGCCTATTGTAGTACATAGTGTGAAGTGAACATAGAGCCTATTGTAGTACATAGTGTGAAGTGAACATAGAGCCTATTGTAGTACATAGTGTGAAGTGAACATATAGCCTATTGTAGTACATAGTGTGAAGTGAACATAGAGCCTATTGAAGTACATAGCGTGAATTGAACATAGAGCCTATTGAAGTACATAGCGTGATGTGAACATAGAGCCAATTGCAGTATGTAAACATATCGTGTTGTATTTTCTTTCAGGTTACTTTGTCTTCGTTGTTACTACCTCTTAATCTGACAAGGAACCCATGACAACTGGTGGTACAATCGTAAATCAAATTTAAAAATTTTTTCCCCCTTTAAAATTGATACAAGGACATGCGACGGCCACTTTAGTCATATGATTACGCATAAGTCATTAGCTTGAAACACCTTAGTTTTTTCAGCCCTTAGTTGTTCTTTTTTGTAGCACTTTCGCGGCAAAGAACACGTTTTCTTTCGGCAATTTTCTTGAGCTGGTCCAATGTCATCCCTGCCTCTTAAATTTTACATTCCAAGTGTGTTCTATACTCTCTGTTTGTTCTTTTGCCTACTGAATTCCATCCCAATTCTTAACTATCAACATTTTCACTTTCACCTGGTTTTCGAATATCTGCATTGCTCAAAACAAGTTTTCATCCCTCCAGTATTGAGTAAACAATGCGGAGAAGATTTAACGCCAGTGAGATTTTCCCGGAAAGTGTGTGTGTGTGTGGGGGGGGGGAGGGGAGGGAGTGGATATATGAATCCCTGTTCATGACTTACTTTGAGATACATTTTAAAAAAAATCTCACCCTCATATATATCATATTCATATTTTTCTAAATACATTCATTAAATGTACCATTGATAGAAAAAAAAATAATGAATCAATATTTACATACTTGTAAATGGGACCGCAATCATACGAGTAGCTCGTGAGCACGATGGGAGTGGGGGGGGGGGGCGTCCCACCTCTGGCTATACTTTGCCACCAGCGATGGGCTGCGTTTTCACCACTTTACTTTTTTTTTATACGGGGCAAAGGGCTGCATTTTTAAATACCGATCGAAAAAACCACTTACGCTAACCACAAGCCTACTTTGTTCTAATGTCTAATTTTTTTTTCGGCTGCAAATCAATAAAATGTAAGCCTCTGAATATAATGAACTAAGTTAATATGCTTTCCCTTTTTTTAACTTTATTTTTCTTTAATGACGACTTTGGGTATGTCTCTGGATCTCTATGATGTGGAGATGTTTATGTCTCTGGGATGGGGATATGCCTCTGAGTCTCTGTGATGGGGAGATATCTCTTGGTCTCTGGGATGGGGAGATATCTCTTGGTCTCTGTGATGGGGAGATATCTCTTGGTCTCTGTGATGGGGAGATGCCCTCTGAGTCTCTGGGATGGGGAGATATCTCTTGGTCTCTGTGATGGGGAGATATCTCTTGGTCTCTGTGATGGGGAGATGCCCTCTGAGTCTCTGGGATGGGGAGATATCTCTTGGTCTCTGTGATGGGGAGATGCCCTCTGAGTCTCTGTGATGGGGAGATATCTCTTGGTCTCTGTGATGGGGAGATATCTCTTGGTCTCTGTGATGGGGAGATGTCTCAGAGTCTTTGTAATGGTGCGCCTCTGTAATTCCTTTATTAAAATCATGACCAATGTTTTCATTTCCTGTGAGTCATGCATGAGATGGAAAACTGACAAACATTTTTAACTTCCTATATTTTTTTTAAAAATAATAAACAAAAGATATAATTTAAAAGAGATATCAGTCACAAAATAAAATGTCTATAGAGCTCCACTTTAGTTTTTATATTCCTATTTGGTTCTCTTTAACTTCTGGGAATAACAATTCACGTAAGTATTTCAATTCGTGAGACATTTTTTTCAAGCTAACCTACATTGAGAACGTCTTAGATTTTTGTGTTACAAGAACGCTCTGATTTTTTTTTCTATTTTTGTTCTGGTATACATTTCATCTCTTGCTCAGAAAAGGAAAACTTTCTTTTGGTTCATACTTTTTTTTTCTTTTTCATTTAGTCGAAATAATAAGGTTCAAAATATCTTAAATTAAAAAAAAATAAACATGTAAAGAAACGTAGTTTCGGTTAATTATTTTCCAATTATCAATTCTTTAAAATTGGCTGTTAAGCATTAGAGATAAAATTCTTAAATTAAATTGGTGGAAAACGCAGAAAGAATATTGTAAACTGTACAAATATTGATCAATATTTACGATTGTTTTTTTTTGTCTTCAAATTTGTGATTTTTTTCTCATTTATATGCTGAGAAATATTGAAGATGTGATAGATTTTAAATTGATGTTTTTATTTACAGAAACACAAACAGACAGAAAGACAGACTGATAGATAGATAGATAGATAGATAGATAGATAGATAGATAGATAGATAAATAGATAGATGACAGACGTACTTTCATAAACGCATAAATAAATGCATACATACATACAAACATAAATATATACATGCATAAATACATACATAAATAGATACAAGCATACGTACATAAATACATAACTACATACGTGCTTAGATACATAAATACAAACATGCATACATACATACATATTTATATGCATGCATACATACATAAATACATATATGCATACATACATACATACAAACGTAAATACATACATGCATACATACATACATACATAAATGCATGCATTAATAGATACATAAATACACACAAAAATACATGCATTAGTACATACATACATAATTAGATATATAGGCGTAAATACATACAGGCCTACTTGCATATATAAATAAATACATACATTCATACATACACACACATATACATACATTCATAATATATACATAAATACATACATGAATACATACATTTATAAATGAATACATACACACATAAATACATATTTACACTTATATTTACTTACATACACACATACATGCATAAGTACCTACATATATACATACAAAATTACACACATACATGGTTAATTACTTACACACATACGTAGGTACATAATACAAAAATCCGTACGTACATACATACATACAAACATATATAATTAGATACATACATACATATATACATGCATACATACATACATATAGACATACATACATACATACATATATACATACATACATACAGACATACATATATACAATTATATATAAATATATGCATACATAGATGCATAGATAGATATAGATGACGATAATGAAAGGTAAACTATTGAAAAGATCACCCTGTAGCTACAACTTACAAGTAGCATATATATTGACCAATAAATATGAAATTGCATATGTCGTAGAATTACGATAGTTTTGTTACGTATATATTATAATCCACCACTAAATTTCTATCATCCTTATTAACAGTTAATAGTATAAACTGTGACGTCTATGAAGAAGGAAGCAAGGGAAGTATTTCTTTTAAACTTATAAATGTGTCTTCAGTCGGGTCCACTTTTAAACTGACTAAACTTTTATCGTTCAAAAGAGAAGTAATTGTTTGTCAAGATACTAAATGTGTGGACACTAAAAAGATAGGACATCTCGGAAATATAACTGTGTCATTTAATAACAATGAAATAGAAGGAGTTTTACCCATTCTAAATATTTCAAGACAACATGAAGGACAATGGGCATATGTTTACCAGTCTTCAGGAACAAATAGTGATACCAAGTTTTGTACTGCTAAAATTTATGGTTATATATTTTGACTATTATTATTGTTTTGTTTTTTTTATGTATTAATTATTTTACATTATTTTATAAAATTTCAGATTTAAGGGGCCGTTCCCTTAGCACGTAAACCTGTTTTTTTTTATATTGATTTTTTTTTATTAAAATAAATTTCGCTCAAAGCAAACAAAATTAGATGATGAAATAATACAAACAATAATGGGTAAAAGTAATAAGTTCCCTTAGCCCTAACGGGCCATCGGGGCAGATGAAGTGTAGAATTCCCCTGTTTCTATAACCTCGGCATAAGAAGGGATTGTGTGGTTAGCACAACGCCCAACCGCCTCTACTTCCCCAACTTAAAGTCAGGTACCCTTTTAAAGCTGGGCGGTGGACTTGTGGGACGACTTTGAAACACATTTCACCTGGAAAAATTCCACATGGTTCTCGAACCCAGGACTCTCAAGTTGACAGTCGAGTATCTACACCACTCGGCCATCCGCCCCACTGAAAATAATAAAGACTACTTAAATTATGTATCCCAAACTGATGAAAAAAAAATAGCGATTTTAATTTTTAATATGTATTTTTTTTTTATATTTTTTGCAAAAATCTCTAATTTGGACACACAAAAATAGTCTCCAGAAAGCTGGAATTTTTTTTCTCAATAAAATTATTATAAAAAAAAATGAGTGCGATTCCTTGTGCCCCTTCACGGCGCCCGTCATAACAACCTGTACTTATACATCATTGTTTTCCCCATACTGGGATGACCGAAGCGATGGATTTTTAGTCTCAGACTATTCATAGCGCTGTATTAAAAACAAAAGATTTTTAGGATTTAGCGAATATCAGAGGTAGGTAAAACAAATTCAAAATAACGTAAAATAGCATTATTATTATTAATATATTATAAATAAAATAAGTATCTATTTAACAATAAATCTATTTTAACGATTTATTACCATGATCCTGTTTACTATGATGTGCATGTGATGTCCTATATCAAACCCTTATGCTTTAAACAACAGCTGTTTTTTTTTCTTCTCACGAATGAAACAATAGGCTGTGGTAGTATGGTACGCTTATATTTATATCATAAGTACAGGCCTTTGTTTTACTTTTGTATGTATTTATATTTTTTACCAATGTGTTGTTAGATGATATGCAGTTCAGTATTTTAGTATCATTATTAATAACTGTAATATTTCTATCAATAAAAAATGCATAATTCTACAATCTAACATTACATTATTTGTCAAGAACTGCAGGAGACAGGTATCTGGTGGAAAGGGCAGGGGATCACTGTGTCACACTATCTCAGTCAAGGCCAAAATCATGTGCCGTTTAACAGTGAAATTCTTAAATTCAATTTAAATATTTTAAATAGTATTGCGTAAGACATTATGACAGCGGTTGTCACCCTTTTTCGAGACTGTACCCAAAAAGAGCGAGAGAGTATGTCCGTGGATACTTCAAACTTTTGGTTGTTTTAAACGAAAATTATATTTCGCTGCATATCCTTTACAGTACCTCTTGTAGAACGCGTACCACTGTTTAGGTTTTAAAAATTGAAATTCAATGAGAACATTTTGTTATGTTGCAAATAAAAAAAAATGATTTTGAGCTATAGATTACTAGTGACAATACCCACATACAAGTGTTTTATAAATAGAAAAATGGCCAAATCAATAACATTTTTTTATCTCCTTACTAAAAATAAATTATTTCGAATGATTAATACAATTTCTTTCAAATGTTCAGTCAGACCTGTAGTGGACTGCTCACTCTCTGAAAATAAATCTACAGATAGTACTGAGGTAAAGTGCACAGCCATTAGAGTTTATCCCAAAGCTAAATGTAAATTTTACATGTTGAGATCAGTAAGTTTTTTGTTTTTTTTTTACGTCTACTGTGTTTATAACATTTTATATTATTATGTTTTAACTGTCCTCCAATGTCGACCTTAGGAAAATTTTTTTTCTGTCAAGGTGAGCGCTCCCTCTGTACATTTATATGTGGCGATACGCTCCCTCTGTACGTTTATATGTGGCGATACGCTCCCTCTGTACATTAATTCGTAGTGAAACATATGCACAGCCTTCTAGTACATATGCTAATGACTTGAGGCGTAACCTGCAAGATTGGTTGGGACGGTTCGGTTATCAATAAAGAGGGCCGCATTTTAACCACAAATGAATTTATGACTTAAAGCCACTTGTTTGCATTTTTTTTTGCAACCCACTCCCAGATTTATCTTGTACTTGCTGTTTTCAGGAGCGTCATTTACGAATGCGGGTCCCAGATTACCATATTGTATTTATTTTAAACTTCCCAATTCATTAAAATGTCTGAGACAGAGTTATCATTCTATGTTCGCGTTAACACTCATCATTGTGGACGGGGGTTGGAGGGGAGTGGTGAATGTTTTACGGGTAGGTGATAAACACTTTGGGAAGTTTGGGTTGATTTCAGATTTCCAATGTTTTATATTACCTAATTTAAAAAAAAATTAAGTCGTAAAATAGATGAATAGCGCTTTATCATTCTTTTTTTTTTTTACTTAGAGTAAAAGGTTTCCTTAGCCCTCATGGGCCGTCGGTGAAGATGAATTGTAGAATTCATCTTTTTCTATAACCTCGGCATATGAATGGACTTTGTGGTTAGTACAATGCCGAGCCGCCTTGACTTCCCCAACTTAAGTCAGGTACCCATTTAAAGCTGGGTGGACTTGTGGGACGACTTTCCACCATATAACAACTGGAAAAATTGTATGGTTCTCACCGAGGATCGAATCCAGGACTCTCAGGTACGAGTATCTTCACCACTCGGCCATCCGTCCCATGTATCCTTAAGTACCCAAGTCCACCCAGCTTTAGATGGGTACCTGACTTTAAGTTTTGACGTCGTGCTAACCACACAATCCCTTTATATGCCGAGTTAATAAAACAAATGAATTCTACACTTCATCTGCCCCGATGAGCCCTTAGGGGCCCAAGGAAAATGTACTTTTTACTTAGAGTAAGTACATTATAAAAAAATTATAAAAAGTTAATCCTATCCGATATCTGCCGATTTCAATTGTCTTAGCTTGTCATTTTTATCAGTTGTTTTTAACGAAAAACTTAATTTAAAAAAATAAAAACGGAAAAGGCCCAAAATTAGTGGCAAGAATACGCCAATCCGCCATTGCCTATCTCTAAACCGTTATTGAAATTACGTTCCTGACGGTTTTAACTGTCTATTTTATACCTGAGGCTAAACAGTTCAAAACTGCAGCATGGCAGCAGTCATCGCTTTTGGCCTCAGTAAACAATTACTTTAAAGAGTCTAAGTTAACATGAGTTGTTTTTATTTTTTAGCATTTTTGAAGTTATGAAAAATTTGTGCATGTACGAAGTTCATATAAAACATAATTTTTTATGTACATTTTTTCTATAATTTTATAAGTTTTTCACTTCAGAACAGCGCCACAGAATATTCTGGTAATATTACGTACAATCACTTCAATCATTCCGAGAAAGAAGAATATAATACGTCAAACTGTTCTATTAAACTAACAACCGAAAATGCACTTCAAATTTGTAGCATACACATTACAGTGTATCCTGATATAAATGATTTCAAATACACTCAATATTTAAATAACTTCACGGGCTTCAAAAAATTGGGTGAGTCATATGACGCACTTAAGATTTTTAAAACTGGAAATATGCGAAATAAAATAACATTAAAAAACAGCTTTTTACCAAATCTACCAAAAACATGTAGATTTTTTATGAGCACTAATAATAATTTAGTCCTAAAAATAAATGACACAAAGTTCCATCTCCCTTAAAAAAATGACACAAAGTTCCATCTCATTCTTCTTTTCAAACCCAAAACAACTGCCAATCAACAAGACGGCAAATGTCAGGGTCAGAAAATGCAATCAAGAAAATCATCTAGCTGATATGAAGTCATGTAAACATCTGATATTTTTTGTTCAGATCAATGTCTGTTAATAGAGTAGGGTTAATGACATTTTCTTCTGGACTGTTTCTTCTATCGTTTCTGATATTACAGCATTCGGGTTTAAATTATGGCATTTATAGCCTTTGCGTTTAAAAATGTAGCATGATTAAAAATCGCATGTATATTATTGTAACTTTTTTTTAAGAATGACACACAAGACATGTGGGTTAAATAATTACCCTTGTACTATTTATTTATAGCTACAAATCTACATCTAAACAAAAACTAAATTAATAGATCCAATAGGAAATCACTAAATGCCAGTCTAACGTGTAACGTCTTTAAAGTTAACAAACTCGCTGTGTATAACTGTCATTTTTTTTTCTCTCTGGTCACTAACTTTTATGACTAACACGCTAGGCTAGAGTCACTAGTGTCCACAGTAGATCCCCCCCCCAAACAAGGTCACGTGACTAGCGTCTCACTGAAAAGTCTCAATCGATGATGGCGCCAGTTGAGGGGGGCGGGAGGAGGAGAAGGACACTTGTTTCACCATCCCCCCCCCCCCCCATCTTCCTTTACAATTTACATGACATGTCGTTCCCTTACTGTCCGGGCACGCAAATGTCAAGATGATAAATGGCGCAGAGTCGTGTATTTATAGCTCAAGAAGGACCCACGCTTTTTGGAAAGGGGTTACCGACAATATTTTCTTATAAAGTCAATGATATAAAATAAACCTTTATTAACGATTTATTTTATTTGTTTTGATGTTAGTAAAAAAAGGGGTTAAAATATTTAAATTCAGAATTCTCGATGATAGCACTTGTCAGTGACGTCATATTTTGTCCCTCCCCCCTGCTCCCCCGCACCAAAGTCGTACCCGCAATGGCGCCGTTGGGTCACTAAGCACGTTAAGGCTCAGGGAAAGTGGGCAAAATAGGGCCGGCCTTACGAATTGCTGGGCCTAACTTAACGGATGCTATCGAGACACCCCTGTTCTAATTTTTTTGTACAATTAACAACTATTACTATAAGTGCTAAATGTAAACTGCGGGGTCCCTGCCATGCGAAAATCACGATTTGGAGCAAATCTGTCAAATTGACTTAAGGCCCGCCCTGTGGGAAAAAGTATGTGATTGACATGGGCAACAAAATGTAATTGTGAAAAATAGAGCACATCGTTCATGCCTACATATAGCTGTAGTATCAGCGTATGATTATTACATTCAAATACACAATTTTCATTTTTTTTTAAAATAAATCTCTCAATATTTTGTTTCCACAAGATTGCTCAGCTGTGAACAAAAATGAAGGTGATAGCGGTCAACTATTGGGTGTCATGTTGACAGTTCTCCCAATATTTCTGATTCCATTTATCACAATAATTACTCATAGAATAGGTTAGTAGACATAAATTGGAAAAAAATGATATATTAGCTCAAAACAGATAAAATGATGTAAGAAAAAGAAATAGGGTCTTTATACACAAAGATAGACATTAGAGATACAGATGATTAGATTAGATAGAATTGATAGATTGATGGGTGGATGAGTATTAACAATTAAAAAAAAAACAAGCAAAAATTAAGTCTGTAAAAACAGTACGTTTTAGAGCATTTTCATGTATAAATAGAGAGGGAAGTAGTCGGCTTTAATAACTGTTACAAAAATAAATAATTATTACGCCCCTTTGTTTAGCTTATAATATATATATATATATATATATATATATATATATATATATATATATATATATATATATATATATATATAATTTAAGCCCCTTAGGATCCCTGAAGCCCGGCCCTGAGAGGTCATATCGCGAAATAAACTCTTGATGCACGCATGGCAGGCCAAGACCTACAAAATGATATATACATCATGGGTCTAGGACTTATGGTTGTTGAGATCTAGGGTGATGACGGACAGATAGACAAACAGACAGATAAAACGGGGACAATAGAGCATTTTTTTTCGAAAATGCTCTAAAAACATAAAATTAATTAATTTAATTTTCTGTAAAATATGACCCAAAAAATAAATATTGCTCCTGTTTTCTTGTATTATTTTAGTTGTGGTAAAAAGGAGAGCAGTTGCGGAAAAGGAAACGAGGTAGATTATACTTTTTGTGTGTCTTTAAATTTAAAGCTTTGGCTAATCTTAGAATAAGTTATTGAAATTACTGCAATTGTGATTTAAGTAGCTGAGTGTAGGACAAAACCCCCAAAATATTAAGAGCGAATTTAATTCGATATTATCGATACTTTTAAAAATATAATCTTGACCATGGACTATGAGAAATATTTTTCGATATAAGAGATCATGTCTGTCAACACAGTCTATCAATAGGCATGTTTCTATGGTGTATTACCTAAATAAAGGATTGGCTTTCGACCACTGTGGTTCTTATGCTCTTTGTTGTTCCTTCTGCTATAAAATGTATTAAAAGGTAGATTAAAAATCGTGTCAGTCTTTTGAAATTGGGCTAAAACTGTTACTTTCGTTTGTTTTACCTGGTAAAATATACGGCCTGTTGGTGTACAGTTAACACTAGATTGATATTTAACCTCTGTTGCTCGACAGGCCTTATTTGGGTGTTTTGAAAAAAAAAATTCACTAAAAAATTCATATTTTTATATATATAGTTACATCCAGGTATTATATATTACATTTTAAAATAAAAATGGGGACCGCTGGTGGTTATGCCCGCTGGGGGTTTTGTCCAGGTACCTAAGTAGCTGTAGCGTTTAGAATTTACCCCCACCTTTTCTGCCCCATCTCTACACCGGCAAGTGAAACTTTCCCCTCTCGAACTAGTGACCCATCTTAGTTGACCATGTTACGTAACCCAATGTCATGGTCAAGCCAAGCTCCCTACTTAATTTGATGCTGCTAATGGAACATGCATAGCAAGCGTGATCACCCGCTACCCCCCGACATTTAAGCTAAGTTAGAAGTAAGTTAGTAGATAGTAGATCAGAGAAAGATGTTTGATGTTCATACGAGTTAGACGTAGTTAGTAGGGTGTCGACAGTCATGAGAGTTAGTTGTGGTGTAGTTAGCCGCTAGTAAGTGACATTTGTATAAGTAGAAGTGAAGAAAATGTTAGATTAAGAAATTATATTTTGTAGGTATATTCGTCCATGTTTTAGAATTCATTAAGGTTTAGGTCTTTTATGTTTCTATACCAAGCGTTGACGTATATATATATATATATATATATATATATATATAGCCTATATATATATATATATATATATATATATATATTGTAGACTGTATAAAGTTATAAAGTAACATAAGTCCAGCTTGAAATACAGAAGTAACATAAATACCATCACATATCCAACATAAATAATGTAACAGTAGCTAATAAGGCGTTTAACCAAAAAGAGCATAATTTCGCAAACAAAACAAAAAGACTTTATCGCATGGAACATCCATATATCTTGTAGTTTTATAAACGAGGTACGATATTCTTCATGGATGTAGCCCTATCAATGATTGATTTGGCCGTTAAAAATCTGGGGCCCGTGGTTGAATAACCCTGATTGTAACAGTAAGAGACATACCTTTGTACAACATAAACAAACCCCCTGCCGTTGTTTACGATGAAAATAACTTGTACTATAAAATTATGTATTTGAACTGCATACAACTTTTTCAGTGCTACTGTTTTAAGGCTGTTATTTTTTTTCCCATTTTATTAAAGTAGGTTGTTGAATCAAGGTGAGCAAGGTAAAGCAATGTGGTAAATATTGATATAGTTCTATATATAAATCGGATCTGCCCAATAACCTAGCCTACGGATCAAGCCTAAGGGGATATAACTCTATGCAAAGGTTTTGCACGGTACAGCTAGTCATGAATATTATGGTACGATTTCCTCAGTCACGATTGCTCGCCTAAAACCCCAAAAACCATCAAAGCTAGGCACCATTACTCGCGTCATGTATTTTCAATGGCCCATAAATGATCAGTTCCTTATCGGGCCCAACACCTCCTAAGGCTGGCCCTGATTAAACCGCGATTGTATTATAGCTTGTTGTTCTCGGGTGTAAATTGCGGCAATATTTTTACGTCGTAAACGATATTAGTTGACAATATCTATAAATAGCATAAGTAAATAAATAAATTCCTTTGCTAAGACCTAAGTATTTTTTTTTATCTTTAGTTTCCGTTTTTACAATTGACAACTTTGATATCTACAGCATTTGTCAAAACAAACAAAATGTAGTTAAAAGTTGAAGCAGAAGAATCGAGCAACAATGTTATGTGAGAGAGAATATTTATTTTGTATTTTGTATAAAACCTATTATTATCCTTAGCTATTTCTGTTCACATACAAAGCAGGACTTCAGATCCTCATACGTATTGTGAAGTTTATTGTGGCTTTAACGAAAATACACATCTGACCTATTGTGATAAATTTTATATTCTAAGGCGGTGTGATAGTTTAATTCATATTTGTTTGTAATATATAAAGTGGCAGCATGTTGAAATCATGCGACAACTCCTGATAAATGAAACATTACAATCCAATCAATTGCACATTTGTAAATTATATACTTAATTCAAAGTCTGATTTGACTGCGGTCTTTTGAGGTGGCGACTCTAGACTTCACCCTGACACTATTGTTTTTATCAAATTGAAGATACATTGATTTAGACGTTCGACTGTATTGCTCTTCGACAGAATTTGTTTTTCCTTTTTTTGTTTTTTACTTTATTTGTAGTTTCGTATTTTAATATTTTATTGTATTATCGCTATTTTCTTTTTATGTATAATTGTAAACTTTTGTTGAGTACAGCAAAAATTTGTTTATGTTTTTATTTTCAAATTCTTAAATTTAATTAACTGCTATAGGGTCAGCCCCGTAGCGTGAAAATTCTACAGCAGGGGCCAGGCAATAGCAGGAGGGGCCAGGTAATACATTTTACTAAGTAGAGCAAATTATCAGAGGGTGGCAGACACAATTCAGGGGGGGGGGGCAGGTAATACATTTTACTAAGTAGAGCAAATTAGCTGAGAGGCTAGACAAAATTCAGGGGGGGGGGGGCGGCCCTCCTGCCCCCCCGGGGGGGATACGCTACTGGCCTGTATAGGGTTAATAAAAAAAAACTATGTAAAATATATTTCTTATGGCAGTGTAAATACTGAATCATTTTATGTCTTGTAAAACGTAAACGCTTTAATAAAAGTGGTGGAAGAAAGATAACTGTTTTTTAATTTGAAAAACAAAAGTTTTTCCAGAGTTGTCCTAGTCTCGAACCCAAATGTTTTTAAATAATAATAGAAGCGTGCACTTGTTTACCTTTGCACACAGGATATGATGAAGATGCGACCTTAACGCATAATTTAAAGAACTATTTCATCGCGTCGGTGAGGGGGAGGGGCGTGGTTAAAAAAAAAACAGAATGGATGGAATGAATATGACGCATACGCAAAAACCTTTGTAATCAGTGACACGTATTTAAAGCCTGATGTTCTAAATTTATTTAAAAAAAAAACAACAACTTAAATCTGGCTTCCGATTTAGGTAATACTCTCTAAGTATTTGAAATATGTATCCCCCTTCCTCTACCCCCCCCCCTTTTTTTTTTCCTAATTGTCTTTTGCACACGGCGCCTTTAAGGCCATTAATCCGCCTGCAAGTAAAGAAAAGGATTGAAGGACAGGCGCGCGCCTATGTCTCCTACTGGTAACCGAAATCTATACAGATTTTAACCATTTTTCTTTGTCCACCTCTGATGTTGTATTGTGAGGAAAAACTTCCCTGTGAGCTTTTTTTAAACTACGGGAATGTTAATTAGAATCAGCCAAAATATTCTTTATTTCCTGGTCTGGAATTATTCTTAATACCTCATGTTAGCATTTTTTAAAGACATTTGGAATAGAAATGATCACATATATGTGATCAATCCTTGGATGAGCATATGGCAAAGACGCAAAATTAATTTTACAAGTGAATTGTAGTTTATTTGCATATCAAAAGTCTTGAAAATTGCCAGTAGGATGCCAAGACAATGCTTCATATAAACTAATGTGAGAAAATGATGCACTAATTAAAAAAAAAATCTATCTTAATATTTTTGTCTCAAGCTTGCGCTTTATGTCAAAATCAAGAATGCCTTTTTATGGTCTTATTAAATATTAATATAGCATCTTGACTTCATTAAACTTTTTAATTAATTCTTATAACATACAATAAATAGATCCAAGTAATTATATTCGAGATAACCTCAAAGTTGGAATACGACATGTCTGTATGCAAAGGTTATGCAGGGTTCAGCTGATATAAAAAAAAAAGTAAAGTTCCCTTAACCCTAACGGGCCATCGGGGCAGATGAAGTGTAGAATTCATCTGTTTCTATAACCTCAGCATATGAAGGGGTTGTGTGGTTAGCACAACGCCCAGCCGCCTTTACTTCCCCAACTTAAAGCCAGGTAACCATTTAAAGCTGGGTGGACTTGTGGGATGACTTTGAAACACATTTCAACTGGAAAAATTCCAAATGGTTCTCACTGAGGATTGAACCCAGGACTCTCAGGTCGACAGTCGAGTATCTACACCACTCGGCCACCCGTCCCACACTTCAGCTGATATTATAATATCAAAATAAATATGTCAGCTTCAACCCTCTCACATATCTTACAGAGCCCTTTAGCTTCATGATGTATACTTCAAGAGATTTTATGTGACTTGTTAGTAAAACAAATACTGTTTTACTGTCAAGAAAGTTGTGTTGTTTTGAAATTTGATTAAGCATTTTTCATATGATATTGGCATCATCATTCAAATGTTTAGCTGTCAGAATGTTACTTCATTTAAATAAGATATATTGTTTACAAACCTACTCATTTCTTCCTCTGTAAAATACATCATCTAAACCAAATGAAGTACCAGTACAAAAAGAAAAAAGCCAAATGACTAGCAAGAAAATTTTAATGTAATTCAAATCCTTATTTAAGTCTGGGAAAAAGAGAGAAAAAAGGAGCCATAATTATATTCATCTAAGAAATTTTAATACTTGTGATTTAGATTCAGGCCTGTTAAATTGTATTCAGTTAAGTATTAGTATTACTTAATTAGTAATGCTGTTCAATTTAAAATATGTTAACACATACAAACAGTCAAATTAACTTTAAATCCATACGGTTGAACAACTTTAATCATTTTAATAAATATTTAATGTACATATATACAAAAGAAAGACATATCATGTCCTGTATGCCAGATATAATATTTTAGCACACATTTAATAATTAAAGAGCATACACGATTATTTTTAAATTTGTACATGGCTGTTTTTGTTATTATTTACTAATCGCAAGATAAGATAAAAAACTTTAACTTACACAAATTAATTTACCAGTAATTAAGTTGCTCTTAATTGGGGATACTGTGTAGAGTGGGGTGAATTTAGAAACTTTTAAAAAATATGCCAATAAAAAAAAATTATATTTGAACTCAAGTTAAGCCTATCAGGATTATTGATAATTTCATTTTGCCTTGTTAAAAACATTCAACAATCACAATATATGACTAATACAAATGTACAAGTTAATTTAAATTTATGACAAATAAAAAAAGAATACATTGCAACAGAGGTGGGCCAATGTGTCTAGTACATGTACTTAAGACATAAGGAGCTCTACATTTGAGATGAATTTTTTAAAACATTTCCTTAATTTATTTGAAATCTTATATTAAACATGGTAGCTACAATTCTGGAATCATATACAGTACATGATCAACTCACAGATTTATAAAAAGATCAAGATACTTCTACAACATGTTAGACACAGAAAGCTTAAACTTAATGATTTATAATTATTAATTCATTTCAGATCAATTTCATCTTAAAATACAAGGACAATTACTATCAAACAATAACAAAATTTCACTACCTTCTTTAACAACTAATGAATTTCCTGGTGTACCACTAGCATCACTGTCCATAATTCTTTTTTTACTGCAGTGTTTACATCTCTACATTAACCTTTGACTATTTCAGTCAATTTTTTTTTACATTTCCAGAATAGTGTGTCTCCCAGTTATTAAAAGAAACATATTTGCGTGACATGTTGATAGACTGAACTCAGAATAAAATAGTTGATCAATATAGGATTCCACTTTAAAAGTACTCCAACCTCTTTTGTTACATGTGAAATAGTCCTGAGCTTAATAAAAACACAAGCATGTCTTCATACTGTCTATATAACTGTATTCCACTAAAAAATGAATTAAATCAATGCACAATAGCTATCAAAACATGAAATGAAGTCATCACTAAACAATATAATTCAACAATTTTTTTTCTCTCAGCTGAGCAGATAAATAAAAAACAGGAACACATATTCAACCACATTCCATTTTTTCCAGTTGATAACACTGTCTTATCACAGAAAACAGGGTTCTACTAGCTGTGACGAAGATGAAAGGTGACTCATAGACTATGTGTGCAATGAGACCGCCTACGAGGGGGTCCACCTCTGGAATGGTGAATAAAAATTAAGACTGATGAACGTTTAATTCACGAGTGCATTCAAGGTCGGTTGATTTTGGCAGGAATGTTCCAAGTTTTTAATTGTATCTTTTCAAAATAAACCCAATTCTGTATAATGGTTTAATCTGAAGCTGCCTTGGTGTAATATGTTCACAAGGGTCAATTTTCCATCAACAGGTTTCAGGAGTTAGCATCACTGATGAAACATATACTGTGCTGACAAGAAAAAGTCCGTCGTAGTAGTCTTTTGGCAACATATATTTTACACCCAAGCTCTTGATGAGTATTACCTGAAATAAAATATCCAAAACTTGTGTAACTAATAAATATTTAAAAAAAAAGACAGGTCTACTTAATTTTTATCTCTAAAATACATAATACTATTATGTTCAATTTTTTTTTAAATCAAGAGATGAATAATTTCTCCAATCAATTATGTTTACCAATACTTTAAAAATTGTATACCTATTAAAAAAATAGGAGACATTGTTCATTAATAAATCTAATCTTAAAAAAAATCATAACATAGGCAACAAACAAACTAGTGTTACTTAAAATGGACTAGTCTGCTAGAAAAATTGGTTTTGTATTGACAATAACATGAGCTTCTGTCCCTATAAATATTAATGAAAATACAATTTACCTTAAAATATAAATGCTTTATAATTCAGTAAAATACATTTACAGTGCATCCAAGCATAATCCAACTTAAATCTATGTTTTATTAGTAGATGTTGAAGAGTTTGCAAATAGCCAATTTTAAAGGCCCCAGTTTACTGTTTACAAAAATGGAAAATATTGGAAAATTTAGAATTACCAGATACCATAAAAATGAGACACAGAAATCACGTCGATCAAAGATATCAATGGTGGTCAGTTGATCAGCATTGGTTTAATTTGACTTCAGTTGCCCTCTGCCAAATATATGTCTGTGAAAGATGTGTTAAAAAGTTTTTTTTAAGAATAATATCTCTTGATTATTCTTTAAATAAGTAATACTCAGTATCATTTTTGTTCAGAATGGGATCTTAAAGTAAAATAATATTTTAACCTAATATCAATCATCTAGTGATGCAATGATACATTTACTTTACCCAAGAAATATTCCTTATAATAAACACAATTCAGTCATAATGCATTATGACTTTTTCACATGCACTTTATGAATTGGGCGGATTAAAAAAGAATATATCCACCACTTTTATCTCTGTAGTTTCATAAACCTTGTCCACTTTCTCACATGGGAATATAATTTTTCTGGTTAAAAACTTTCCATTTATTGGTAAAATGTTTCTGAATTCACAGTTTTTTGCTATATCATTAAAGACTGCATTTCCCCTCAGCCTAAACATTAAGAGCAATAGGGGGAGGCAAAGGGACAATAACACTTTTTTTTTTATACATCCCTAATTGAGATATGAACAAACAAAAGTTTATAAAAGTTCAAAACTTATTTTTTTAGTGATATATATATAAATACATTTTTTTATAAGACAGAAAAACTGCTTTATCTTTTTCAATTGTACATTTAACATAGGCATGGATAATTAGTAGATTACTAATAACAATGCAAATGTGACCATCTTTTCAACTAATAAATTTCTGTTTTTAGGATATTAATCTCTGTAATTTTCAAACATTGCTCCTACCCTAATCCCTCTATTCTTACTTTTGAAGAGGCATTCATGAATAAAAGCTAGGTGATTTTATTTTTAATGCTTACGATTGTATCATTCACAAAGCTATTTAAAATATTTAACAATGCTTTAGTTGAATAAATAAGTGGTCTTGTTCTTGATTAAAATGCTTTTTTTCATCACTGCTTGCAATACTAGTGCAAACCAATTTTTCAGTTTTAACAAAACTTAACCAGTCACTGATAATTAAGAATGCTGCAGCTAGCTTTTTCTATGATTTCACTTCTTCGAGATTGGAACGGTATATTTTTCTCTCAATAATAGAACTAGTGACAAATGTCACCATACATTACATGCACATGGGTTAAATTAAATATGACAATATAAAATAAATAAACCACTACCCACCTTCATAAGTCTGTAAACAAGCCGCCAACTCGTCAGTCAACAGGTTCTGCTTTTTCAAGTCACAGACCAGAGATTTCATTTTTTCTTTATAGTACTGCTCTCGCTTGCTACTGTTTTTAAATTTCTTCTCTAGAACTTCATTTCTGTCCAGAGTTTCTCTAAATTTCTTTTTAAAATCTTCGGGGCTAGCAGCAGCATAATTATGAAACTGAAAGAAACATGATTTTACATGAAAATAAAAATTCAATAATAATAATAATGTAGTAAAAGTAAACGAAAAACCAAAATAAGTGAATTAAATTGAAATTGCTTCTAGTTACAAGCAAGGTGACAAAGGATTTTCTAGCTTCAGTTATATAGACAGCCAGTGCCAAACCTAGGGATTTGGGGGCCAGGGGGGCCCCTGCATTCGACACCATGACATGAAATAATATACTTAATATTTAATGTAAAAATAATTTTGGGGGCCCAACTCATGCTGGGGCCCGGGGTGACTTTCAAATTTGGACCCCCCTCTCCCCACATCCTAGGTACGCCTCTGTAGACAGCTAATGCAAACTTACTTTTCTAATAATAGATATCTGGTCTGCAGTTGTTATTGTTAATGACTTTCCCCCCAGGTCTTGATTAGCATTACCTCCAGTAAATTTCTAAACAGGAAAAAAAAATTAATAATTTTGTGTTTAAGTAAATTTTGTTTGTATACAGTTTATCACAGCTTGATTTACTGTCTTAGTAATGAAATTTAAGAAAAGTATATATAAAAGTTAAAAAAAAAAAAAAAGCAAATAAATATTAATGATATAACTTAAATCTCTCATCCAAGGGATTTGATGAACTCCAGAATTTAGAAATTTAAAGCAAATTTACATTTCTGATGACTGATACTTAATCTGTAAGGCTAGTTATATTTAAGACTTTCTTACCTGGTCTTCATTACATTTTCGGTTGGGTTGATTAAAATAAGTGAGTGGCTCTTTAGCTTTAGCTGACGTCTTGGTATTTCTCTCTTTAGTTTTCTTAACAGAAAGAGGAATAATGTTCATTTAATGGAGTTATGTAAGTAGGCCATCTACCTAGTTTCATTAATATGACAAGATTTTGCACTTCGAATAATTTTTTAAATGTAAAAGTCTCTAGCAAATATTTATTAAAGAGTTTATAGAGCTATAGTAAATTAGAAACAAACATTATAAGTGTTTTGTCTGTAAACAAAAGCTTATGAAGCAAATAAATGATTATAATAATCTCAATTTCCATTTAAAATTACAAAATACCACCAATAATAATGTGACTAAACAATACTTTAACATATTTTAAATAGGAAAAAGATTTAGAGGCAGTTTATACAGACTTAACTTAACAGTGAAGTGGCCAATTTTGTTTTTAAAAAAATTATTATTTTGCCAAAATAAGACTGCCATAGCTAATGAAAACATAAATTTTGGTAGTCTGCAGAAAATGTTACTAAAGAATTGATTTTGTTTGCCATTATGAATATATTAGGAAACTTCAATTATAAAGATCAGAGGAATTTTACCTTTGACTTTTCAGGTAGACCAAACGATGATGGCACTGCTCCACTTCTAAGTCGAACAGTCTGTCCTGTTCTATCAAAATCTGCAGGCTTAAAATGTGTGCTGTCTACAACATCCCAGGGTTTGGGTTGCCAGCCACCAACTCTTCTTATTGCATGAATCCATTGTTTACGTACTGGTAAATTTTTTGTCGGGAATCTGTAATTTAGGATTAAAAGCTACAATAATATCTAAAATATTTTTTTTTAAATATAGCCTATAATTAATTCTTATAACCTGAAGTTTTGATTCAATGGTGTATTTTGGCCAGCCATTTAGCCAAATAGATGAATATATAAACCATTTCATTAAGACATGTTTTTACTTTACTGCTTCAAATACAAAATATATTGTACAGAACTATAGCCAGAAAAAAGTTAAAAAAAAAAACCTAACCAAAGAAACTCTAATATTTTAAATAAAATTGTAAGATTCTGGCATTCATTGATTAGCATTTTTTTTTAGGTAGTTTGATAACATTTAAAAAAAAATTGTTAAATCAAAATAAAATTAATAAATCTGAATGAAGCTTGCAGAAATATTTCTAACAATACCTTGTTTGTTAATGTATCTTATTTAGAAGAGAAGTTTGTGATTTATTGCCGTTAAAGACAATATAGGAAATCGTGTGGCCAAATTTTCCAAAATTTTACTTTAAAATTGCAAAACTTGATAGTCTTTAGAGGAGATTCAAATTTTCACAACTTATTTTTGTTTAGGTATAGATGATAACGCTTGTGATATATATATTTTTTTTCATATGTTGTCACCAGTGGCAAAGTCGAAATTCAAGATATTTCAGAACTATTCTAATACAAAGTATTCAATTTTCTATAATTATAATAGGATACATTTACTTAATGTAGAGTTCCTAAAAAAAACTTAAATGCTTTAAGCATAAAAACTATAAAAAAAACATGGAGTCAAATCATAAGTAAAGTGACAAGATTTTTTTAACTTCAAACCTGCAAATCTTGAGTGCCATTAAAGATAAAATTCAAATGTCACCACTTATTTGTGATTATTTATAGATGATTAAAATGCATTTAAACATAAATTTGACTTTTTTGTTTTATACTGATTTAACAAAAACATTATTTCTGCTGTCAGTGTAAACAAAAGCCATTCAAATAGCATGATGTATTTGTAGAAAGCCAACTTCTAGGTTAAGTCAGGTAAAAATGGCTAGAAAAAAAACGATGCATTTACTATATGGAAATTTATTTAAACCTGCATAGATTATTTAAGAACCTAATACCTCCGGAAAATATGTTGGAAATTGGTTTATTAAATTAAATTTCAATCAGTCTTATTCAGAATAGTAAATATTAAAAAGTTTAAAGTATCATGCCATGGGCATGGCATGGGCCATGCCCATGGCGGCATGCCATGGGTATTGGATTACAGATAATCAAATAGGAATTAAAATAAATAATTTTGCATGATCATAACCATCTACAAGTCTCGAACTCTGAAAGTCATGTAATTATTATTGAAAATAACTTGCTACATTTTCCTTCCTTTATGTACAGTCAATTCTCAATTGATGCCAAACACATAATTTGTCATAATAATCATTTTATAATTAAAATATCTTAATTAATTTTTATTTAGTTGAACTCTTATGATATGCAGTTTATATTATGATATTATTACTTACACAATGATGGTGCTCAAAATCGGCGATCGTTTTAACACATTTAAAGAGTAAACAGAACGAATGAGAACTCTTATTTACTGCAGACGTTGATGACGTCATTTACAGTTAAAAATCGGAGATATTTTTTTTTTTATTCGGGGACCATAAAAAGATATTGCTCCACACCCTAACCCTATCCCTATTCCTAACTCTAATCCTATCCCTAACCCTACCCCTAATCCTAATCCTATGCCTAACCCTATCCCTAACCTTATCCCTAATCCTATCCCTAACCCTAAAACTATCCCTAACCCTAATCCTAACCCTATCCCTAAGCCTAATCCTATCCCTATCCCTAATCCTATCCCTAACCCTAACCCTAACCCTATCCCTAACCCTAATCCTATCCCTAACCCTAACCCTAATCCTATCCCTAAGTGACCCTAACCCTATCCCTAACCCTAATCCTGAAAAAAAATCTGGAAAAAAAAATTTATGATTTATAAAAAAATGACCATCAATAGATATTGCTCCACACCCTAACCCTATCCCTAACCCCCTATCCCTAACCGTGATCCTGAAAAATAAAATTTGAACAAAAAAATTTATGTCTCGAGTAGGAATCGAACCCGCACATAGCTAGCCTAACTGGGTCTCAGCCAAGCGAACAACCTACATCACTAGCGCGAACAACCTACATCACTAGCGCGCAACACAAAATTACCTCTCATTTTAATGTATAATTAGAAAGAATTGCGAAAAGAAAATAACTTCAAATCATAAGAGTTCATTCTGTTGACGTACGAGGTAAAAAAAAAATACATCGTACGTCTTGACGTACGTGGAGCTAGTGCGAATAAATAATTAGGGATTTTTGGAGTTAAAGAGAAAATTCTACAATCTAAATTATTATCTAAACCACCTAAGAGCTAATTGCTAAGTAAGTCAAATAAAATCTTTTCTTCCGATTGAATTTTAAATTGTTCAATATAAAGTAGACTACGATTAAAAGAAACTTACCTGTGAAATGTTATTCCTTGTAGAATATTTTGTCTTGTTTTCTTAATCTTACATAAAGCATATGCACATTGACTTGGCATTTTATATTTATTACATCAAAATAGACCCATGTTAACGTACAACGTTGTTATGTTCTTCAAAAAACCGGAAATTATGAGGTTCACCTCAATATGTCGGCACAAAAAAGTCGAAACAACAATCAGCAATGATTCAGCTTTTTAAAATATTAATATCTCTTGTTATATTTTTGTCACATATGTTATGTTGTTACTCCGTTAGACCATATATTCAGAACAGCCCACGCTGTAGGAGGATGGTGGGAAGAAATTCAATAGAACTACAAGTACAGAAGAAGTAAAAATAATTTGTGTTTATTATTCTCATTTTTTTCTCCCATGAAACTGTAAGCTGTAATTCTATCAAGTTTGCATAGGGGCAAAAGTATTGTAGCTCTAAAAAATAAAAGATAGAGGGACCGGGAATGATGGTGGTAAACACATAGTAAGTTGTATTGCCTGTATTAAATTTAAGATCATGCCCATATAGGGGACTTTCTAACAATGCGGAGGCTTCAAGGGCGAGCACTGTGCAATCCACATCGACAAGTGTTATTGTCTGTCCTTATATAGCTAGTGGGTCACGGACGAATTTCACGTAGGCTGCGACTGAATTTAAATTTATAATTAAAAACAACGAGAATCTATAATTGCATGAATACAACTCTGTTCTTTTAAGCTATAATTCATAAATCTTTATAGAGTAAATGGAGATATCTAAAGTTCAATAAAGTACACTTCTACTATCTTTTAAAGTCTGTTTTTCACAGTTGCTTTCGAAACCAAAAGCAGCTATCATAATGATTGACCCGTTGGTGGCTGTCTCTAGATCCAGATGGTCCAGCGTAAAATGGGTACCTGATAATAGACTGGACAATGTGTTAGCCACACTCCATGACACACAACCATTTCTATTCATGCAATTAATGACACTTCTACTCAGGCCCATAGCGTGCGGGTGTGCCAGGGGGCCGCCCCCTCCCTGCGTTTTGCCTGGCCCCCTCAGCTTGTTTGCTCTACTTATTAAAATGTATTACCTGCCCCCCCCCCTGCTGTAGAATGCCTGCCCCCTGCTGTAGAATTTTCACGCTACTCTCTTTCTTTTATAATGTTTTTTTTTTTTTTTTAAGTGGGTTGCAAAACCAGAACTGTCGTCAAAGTGGTTTGTGAAACCAAAAATTGGTGACGGATGGTCTTGCGGTAAGCTCGATTGTCGACCTGAGGGGTCCCTGGTTCGATCTTCGGTGAAGACCAATGGATATTTTAGGTCAGGGCTAAATTATCCACTGCATCTCCCGTGATGCCTCAATGGTCATTACTTTGCAGGCTATGGTGGGGGGATGAAATAAGGGCACTATAAAAAACCGTCCCATTAGTGGTTTAAAGGATCAAGGTGGTTTCATCTCATCCTTACAGGGGCGACACACACCATCTATTGTCAGAGTAGGACGCGATGAGGATACGTTTGAAAACTACTGGTCTAGAGCGCTTGACCTGATTAAGATTATGGTGCAGGTAACTGGTTTGAATCTCAACAAAACTTTGACCTATGGTAACTGGTGTTTTTTGATAACTATGTAAATATGACACTCCAGAACCTTGTCTTTATCAATCCCTAAATAATGAATAGTGAGTATCATATTTATGATACCTAATGCAAGGCCCTTCTTTGATCTTTTGTAGGACCCTGGTGATTTTCTTTTATACATACATGGGGATGATCTAGGAAAACCATACTTGTCGGAGGCGGAAGCTCGAAGCACAAAATGTAGGAAAAAGCTGATTTTGGAAGAGGCCCCCACTGGCCTTGGGGCCCTAAGCAGTTGCCTAATTCTCCTGTTTATAAGAACGGCTCTGACAAAAAGATCATATGTTTCATATATAGTTCGGTTGTCTACTATCCTGGAATTTTCTAGCGTTAAATTGACGGATATGCGTTCATCAAGCTTAAAAAAAAATGAGTACCGTACATTTGTAAATGCAAAGAAAAAGCAGCAAAGCTTTATACTAGCCCATGGAGGGAGAGCAATAATGGTTCTTACTTTGGAGAGATATGCCGAGCTAAAGCGATTATGTGTTCTGCGTTAAATCGAAAGTAAAGAATTAATACAACAGTATTCCCAGTTTAAAATACAATCATGAAAAAATCGGATCTGCCCGAAACCAAAAAATAACCTAGCCTACCGATCAAGCCTAAGGGGATATAACTCTATGCAAAGGTTTTGCAGGGTACAGCTAGTATGAAGCATAATTGATTGAAAGTGATCATGTCCTCTTGATCGACTGTAGGGAGCCGAGAGCAGTAGTCTTCATACCTCTGTATTCATGGGCGTATTCATGGGGGGCCAAGAGGGGGCATTTGCCCCCCCCCCCATATTTTGAAAAAATGTCCTAAAGTTATTATTTGCCCCCCCCCCGGAAAATTTTTGCCCCCCCCCCTGGAAAAATTCCTAGCGACGCCCATGTCTGTATTAATTACACACAGTTCCAGACTTATGTCATGGCTACATAAATATGTAAACTCTACTTCATGTACCATTAGTGCCCTTATGAGGTCCTTGATGGGATCCTTTCCATAAGTAGTAAAATATGGATCGTTTTTGCAATGACTTTCTGATTATATTGAAATGAATACATATTTTTGAATCCATATTAAACTAAAATTTTACTTAGTTTTTTTTTTTTTCTTCGACATCAGTATTTAGTCAACAAGTAAAGAGTTCGTTTGACACAATAAATGTTGATATTTTATAAAAAATTATTTTTTTTTTACAGGAAGCAAAAGAAAAAAAAATCAACTATTATGGCTTACAATTCAGAAGCATTTCCATAACTTTTGATAAAATAAAAAAATATAGTGAGAAACAAAACAAAATAATACATTGCAGCGCAAGCTATAGATACATCTTGAAGATTTTCGTGGGCTGATTTTTTCACTAACTAAATCTATCTCACTATACCTCTCTCTACCTCACTCTACCTCACTATATCTCACTATCTCACTATCTCAATCTATCTCAATATCTCACTCTATCTCAATATCTCACTCTATCTCACTACCTCACTCTATTTCAGTCTATCTCGATGTCTAATTCTATCTCAGTCTCAATCTATCTCACTATCTCACTCTATCTCACTATGTCAATATATCTCACTACCTCACTCTATCTCACTACCCCACTCTATTTCAATATCTCACTCTATCTCAATATCTCACTCTATCTCACTACATCACTCTATCTCACATATCGAATTGAAATATTCAAAAACATCGTAGCTTACGTTTTACAAATTTGAGAAGGGAAAAAAATATGATTCTAAAAGCCTCTCTCTCTCTCTTTCTCTCTCTCTCTCTCTTTCTCTCTCTCTCTCTCTCTCTCTCTCTCTCTCTCACATACACACACACTATCTATGTAATTTTTCTCTCTCACACACATAATATTTTGTGATCAGATCAAAATGTTAAAAATGTCAACATCGGTCAAATGTCCGCATGCCTACTGATCAGCTCACAGATCCTTATTCAAGTATATGAACGAATGCGCATTCGATTTTCAGTTGACATAAAATGTAAAAAAAAAAGACTTCTAATAAATTATTAATTTCTCACATTTTTAATACATTTATAATACAAAGATCCATGTTCATTCTTATGTACATGGCTTTTTACACTTTTTACATGACAGTAAAAAAAAATATGTCAACTGTTTGGTAAATCGTTATTATGTATACACTAGGAAAAAAAGTATACCGAATTTTGAGAACAATGCCAACCTAATGCCTTTTAAGTACCTTATATATGTATATATATATATATATATATACATGTGTATATATTGTTTTTGTTTATTGAGGGGTTGAAAATATAAATGCCCGCAAACCATCACTGCTTTTAAAGAGCAGCATAGTACGATACACAGGCAATTTTTAATATGTCGAAGCGAAATAAAAGCTGTCGGTACTTTAGAAGTTGTTTGAATTTCGTAACATGCAAACAAGCAGAAAATATTCTAAACACTTGGGAAAGGAAAATATTAAAAGGAAAATATACGGACTAGAATAGGACAATAACTAGTGGAGAAGTAGAACAAATTCAGAGCTATATGATCTATACGAAGAACCAAATATAACAGCTGAAATTAAAATGAATACATTGAGGTGGGTAGGGTGCATAGAAAGAATTAAAAAACAACAGAGGACCTAAAGTAATATATAAGGCAACACCCAATGAGAAAAGACCTAAGGGCAGACCAAGAAGCAGATGGTAATGGTGGTGAAACAGACCTTTCAGCCATTGGAGTGAGAGTGGAGGAAGAAGAGATGAAAAGTATGGCAGACCAGGGCACTAAATTGTAGTAATTTCTCAGCTTCTGAAATGAAAAATATTTATAAACAACATTTTATTAAAATTGTATACAATAAACAGTAATCATTTCATATGTTTACATTCAAACGTTAATTTCTTTTAAGACTGCAACACAGAATCTTTGAATTTTTTTCATCCGTTATTTTAATTCAAACGTCAAATACAATGCAGGGCTGACTTTATATAACTATTTAAGATATAACAAAATTCACTCAAATCACATTTTTT
Source organism: Bulinus truncatus (assembly GCA_021962125.1). Taxonomy (NCBI): domain Eukaryota; kingdom Metazoa; phylum Mollusca; class Gastropoda; family Planorbidae; genus Bulinus; species Bulinus truncatus. Next base: position 2,952,732 of record JAGDYQ010000089.1, read on the forward strand.
ACTTTTTCACGAGTATTTTATAACGTACAAAGCTCAATGTATTCTTAAAATAATTTTCAAGTATCAAGTATGCATCAAAAACGTATAGGTATGATATTTGATTTATAAAGTTTAAGGTAAAATGTATGCTGAAAAAAACTTATGAAGTCCGATGTGTGCTTTAAATTGAAAGATATGTGTCTTTTTAATACTCCGAATGGGTCAATGGTTGAATCAGACTGAAATGATTCAACTCTGAGACTTAGGATTTCTTCAGTCTCAGAACCAATATCGTTCTTGCTGAATTGGTTGGAACAAGCAATCTTGTCCATAAAAAAAAAGTGATAAAGCAAAGTTAAAATCTCAATATAATGTAATATTTTATTCCTTTTTTTTCTAACACCATACACAAAAAAAATCCACAAAGGGCTTATTCATCTTTTTCAGTAACCTCGGAATATGAAAGGTTTATTTTGTTATCTAACAATTGGTACCACACTCCCCCCTCCTCTACCTCCCGGTCTCCCCACACTATCATATTTTCCAAATTTCTCTACATTTCTCTTAAAAGCTTTCATAAAATTACAAAAATAAAAAAAAATCAACAGTTTTAAATTTTTTTTTTTTAAAAAGGAGGGGGGGGGGGAGGTTGGACGTGTGGTCGTGCGCTGTAGAGATCAGGAGAGTCCTTGGTTGGAAAGTAACAGAAAACCTTGGGATTTTTTTCAGGTCCTAGTGTAAGACCCCCCAAGTCCACCCAGCTTTACATGGGCATCTGACTTTATATGCTGAGGTTACTGAAACAGATGAATTCTTCCATTCTTCTGCCCCGATGAGTCCTTAGGGGCTTAAGTGAACGTTACTTTACTACTACTTACCATTAAAGTTATACACTTCAGTTTTTAGTTGAAATAAAAAAAAATCTGGTATGTCAGGATCATATGGGCACAAAATATTACATGACTTAAAAGTAAGATTGACTGACAACAATTTAAATATCAAATTTTTGTATTACTAGCATCAGGGATAAAAAACTACTTGCGTGAGTAACACAGCCCTCTCATTAATTGAACGCCGTCTCTTCTCAAAATCAGGTTCTGAAATGAGGCCACGAGAGTAAGATATTGTTTTATTAATATTATATTTAAATGCATTAGGCTCACAATCCATTCAGTAAATGTAGTTAGATAATGATTGTAAATAAATGCTTACTCTGATTTCTTGCACAACATCTTTTCTGTTTTAATAGACTGAATCTAATTTAATAAAATAAAATGAATAGTCAAGTTGAAAATTAATCTATCATTTTAAATATAGTTATTAAAAAAATACATTTTGAGATTGCACGTTAATGGCCCAATAATTAATAAAAAGGTCCAGGAGTCTGAATTCTTATCTCATCCACCTTTTTTTTAAAAAAAATACGTTTATATAAATACATTTCTCAGTTATCATTTTATTTTATTTGTAAAATAAATACTGTTTTTATTTGTTTTTAAATTACTAAGACTTACACTTGAAGTAAGTGTGAGTTCAAATATCGAGCAATTTTCAAAAGAATAATATATATATAAGTGATATGGGCTCTGCGTTAAATCAAAAGTAAAAAATTAATACAACAGTATTCCAGTTTAAAATACAATCATAAAAAAAATATCGGATCTGCCCGAGACCAAAAATAACCTAGCCTACCGATCAAGCTTAATGGGGATATAACTCTATGCTAAGGTTTAGCAGGGTACAGCTAGTTATTAATATGTCTTTAAAAGTCGATTAGTTATCGAATATGTTTAAGAAAAGCTCGCCACTTGGTTTTGAATCCAACTCATGGATATTTTTTTGTTTAAGCTCAACGTTAAACTGTTTTGATTTCTATTTGCGTGTCGTGTTTTGGCGGTCGAGAGTAGAGAAAATAATTCCCGATACTACTAAAATTGATATTAAAAGAACGCATGTAATATTCAGGTAATATTACATGAAGAAAAAAATCTTCAAATCATTTAAAGTAATCTGTATAGCTTAAAAAGGAATTTGTTGCTAATATGTTGCAAAGGTTCTGCAATTATTATAACAATATATTTATGTCCTATGGCTACCACTAGAAAAATGATTTAAAACTGAATATGGCTATTAGTAGAATAAATTGTAACCTAACTAATATAATTAAACGTAAAGTAAACAATGATCTGTGAACTTTCCATGACAATTTGTTTAAACTCATGGAGCAAACACAAATGACAAGAAAAATCTTAATCGCTTTAAAAAACTTGATTTCAATCACCTAGATATAGTATAGTATATTTATACTTTAATTAATGTAATGTGAAATAATTACTTAGAATTTTGTTTCAATGTCCTGAGATTTTTTTTAGAAATAAATCTATATAGCTTATTTAGCAAAGAATCATAACAAAATTAATGAACTCACATAATGAAAAGAGTAGGATTTACAATTATCAACATAATCATTAAGATTATAATAAATTGGCTTTTTCCATCAAATTCATATGGGTCCATTGGTAGATCAACAGCTGCTAAAAAGAAAAAAAAGTACATCAATAATTCTCTCAAAACTTATTGACATCAATGTGTTTTCATTTTATACAATTATGAATTTATCAATCAATAAAACAGCTAATGTATAATTCTTTGAGATCATGTATCTGTATTATGTCTTCTTCTTCCCCGCATTTTCTCTCTCTCTCTCTCTCTCTCTCTCTCTCTCTCTCTCTCTCTCTCTCTCTCTCTCTCTCTCTCTGTCTCTCTCTCTCTGTCTCTCTCTCTCTCTCTTTCTGTCTGTCTGTCTGTCTCTCTCTCTCTTTCTTTCTGTCTGTCTGTCTGTCTCTCTCTCTCTCTCTCTTCTGTCTGTCTCTCTCTCTTTCTGTCTGTCTGTCTCTCTCTCTCTTTCTGTCTGTCTGTCTGTCTCTCTCTCTCTCTCTCTTTCTGTCTGTCTGTCTCTCTCTCTTTCTCTCTGTCTGTCTGTCAGTCTCTCTCTCTTTTTGTCTGTCTGTCTGTCTCTCTCTCTCTTTCTGTCTCTCTCTCTCTTTCTGTCTGTCTGTCTCTCTCTCTTTCTGTCTGTCTGTTTCTCTCTCTCTCTCTCTCTCTTTCTGTCTGCCTGTCTCTCTCTCTCTCTTTCTGTCTGTCTGTCTCTATCTCTCTTTCTGTCTGTCTGTCTTTCTCTCTCTTTCTGTCTGTCTGTCTGTCTATCTCTCTTTCTGTCTGTCTGTCTGTCTGTCTGTCTGCCTCTCTCTCTTTCTGTCTGTCTGTCTGTCTCTCTCTCTCTTTCTGTCTGTCTGTCTGTCTCTCTCTCTTTCTGTCTGTCTGTCTCTCTCTCTCTCTCTCTCTTTCTGTCTGTCTCTCTCTCTCTTTCTGTCTGTCTGTCTGTCTCTCTCGCTTTCTGTCTGTCTGTCTCTCTCTCTCTCTCAAATAAATTTTAATTAGAAAAAAATAAAATAAACAAGTTTGTTACACTATCTTTATTTTCTTTGGACAATATTGTTTTGATTTCTCCCTCTATGTACATACATTTGTATCGTACAATAGCAAAACAGGCGCTAAAGATGCACGAGGTGGACTTTGAAAATGCTGCCCCTTTAAAATACTAAATAGCACTACAGTAGCGTCTGGATTAGCCGTCAGGCAAACAAGGCACGTGCGTAGGGCTCAAATCGTTTGGGGGGGGGGGCACCACAAGTCCCGGTAGCATCGCCTAATCGACAATACATTAGGAAATCGCAAATGTAATTTATTTAACCTTGGCACCACTGCTTGGGTGTAAAATACCTCCTAAGCAGTATTTTTTTTTTTGGCTTTTGTTTGCTCATTTTTTTTTTTCAGGATTAGTGTGTGTTACGTAACGCACTGATGCGTACCTACAAACCACTTCCATTTTAGTCTGCTAGTGAGAACAATGGTAAATAGTGCTTATTTGTCGACATGACATCAAATGTAAATTTTTTTTTGCATAACGGTTTAGAACTACTTTACATTTGAAAGATTTGAAGAAGCTGCAAAAAAAAAGAAATAACACCAGGTGTGGATTATAAGTCAACTTTGACCTGGAATCGTAAACGAAAGACAGTGGTCGTTGATGGTGATGCCCTTGGGTATCTCTGAATGCCAGAAAGAAATTTCTACGCCATGGTAGACAAACTTGAGTAAGATATGAGAAGACGAGGGCAGGTATATAATGATATAGCAATTCGATATTTTCTTTGGTCGATGTAGAACAAACATCTCAGTGTTGTGAAGGACTAATAAATGCTTATCCTGAAGATCTGAACAATAATGTATATACTGAGCTACAACAGTTCCACTCGTATATTCGCCACAAGTTTCGTGCATCAAAATCTGAAAACAACACGTTCAGTCATGTAGAATTATACAAAGTAATAGAGACATTGTCGAATGTGCTTTTCCTAATGTAGAAATTGCCTTGCGCATATTTTTTTAACATTAATGGATATGAATTGTTCAACTCAGTTTTCTCAGTTGAAACGTAAAAAAAAAATTCAATAGATCGACAATGAAACAATAAAACTTATCTCTGCTGATTATTGAGGCAGACATGTTTCGCAAAATTAATTCAAAATTAACTAAATTAAATAATTGTACTCAAAAACTTTGCCAGACGCAATTCTGGAAAACAGAACTTTAAAATGCACATGTGTGCTCTCTTTGATTTTCTTATCTATAAAAAGTTTTTGTCTATTATTGTTACACAATTAATTTACTATTAATTTTAATACAGAAATACCTTATGGTAGGTTTTATATGAGCGATATTAATACAAACATATGTTTTAACAACCGTTTTTTTCTTTGTAATAATTTCGCAAAATATTAAACATACCAGCGGTCAGTGGAGGATCGGGGGCTCAGGGCAGAAGGGGCACCCGAGTGGGTTTGTGCCTAGGGCACTAAGATGACTTAATCCGGCCCTGACCGCCTAGTTACTATATAGTTACAAGACTGGTGTCAATTAATAAAGTAAACAGTCTTCTTCTTCACTAATACTCCCCCCCCCCCAACACCCTCGATCTCAACTATTTTATAATTAAAGTGAAACCAATAATGACATCTTACATTTTTCTTTGCTACCTAGGATGCTGCAATAAAACGTTTTCTCATCCAATCCTACGAGCTCATACGTTAAAATAAACATTCCGTTGCCTTGGAACCTTGCTGTGTGTGTCAGTATAAATGAACTACTTTCTATGGTCTCTCCTGTTGCATTATCCATTAACGCAAGTCGCTTTATAGGACGTTCGCTGTCTTTTACAGAAAATACGAAGTTTACTTCACTGCTGTTTACAGTTTCTTCACAGTTTGTAATGTTTACAACTTTGTTGTTGATAACAAGACGTACATCTGTGTTGGGCAGTTCTTAAAAAAGGACACGTTTTGATATGCTAATTAATATAAATTTTAAAGGAAATATAGGCCTAAAACGAGATACACAAATATATATCTATATATTAAAAAATGACCAAAGAATATTGCATAATTAACAAAAAATGGAATTTTTTTTATAAAGAATAGTTTACCTGTTTTAATGTTACAAACAAAACTTCGTATACTTTTAACTGAATCACAAAATTCATACGATAAAATAAAAGTTCTGTTCCCATACACACTGGTTGAGTAAGACAGAGCAATCAAACTTGTTTCTGTAAGCAATGTTTTCTTACTGTCAGTAATTTTAAGCCAACGTGGTATATTTTCAGAATGATCCAAAAAGAATACAAAGTTGACGGCATTCCCGTTTATTGATTCATGGCAAGAGTCAACATTGATAATTTTGTCATTGATGTACAGTAACGCCCTTACCTTGGATGCATCTGTAAGAGAAGGTTTACAGTATCAGCGATTTTGCATTAAGCCATGAAAGCTTAAAACTGATTCATATTAACGTTGGCTATTCTCCTCTAGTGCAGAACTGAGGATGGCCTAGGGCAAACTTTTAGACTTAAAAAAAAATAAAAAAAAATCATACCATAAATAGCAGGAAGTTGTATTTCTTCACTGCAAACATTCTGATCAAAAAATGTTATTTTTCCCCTCAAGAAAGCCCCACTGTATTGAGCTTTAGCAGTTATGTTAATTATAACATCAAATATATTCTTGTATGTTGTATTCATACAATAACAATGCGATAAACTGTACCCCGTGCATTGAAGTAAATGAAAGAAGCAAATCTGAAAAAAAAGATTTACAGAATGAAATCATTTTGTTGCAGATTATGTACAGTTTGTTAATGACATTTATATTAGGCTTCTATTTTATTTCACTTCCTATGTATGTGTTTATTTTTTGGGGAGGTGTCCTCAAATCTTGAAACGCACTTTTCGACATATTTCAACTTAATCATCAAATTGGAAATAAAAATGAGTAAGGATTAAATAGGAAAAGGTACGTATATAGTCATATTTTTGCACAGTTTACCACAATTAGACAAGTCTATAAAAAATTTAACAAATAATAACAGTCAAAACGCTTTGAAAACTTAAAATTATAGTATAAATGTCGAGTAAACTTTTATTAAAATACGCTAAACAAACATTCCTGATATCGTTAGAAATATTTTTGAAATGAAAATGGCTAAAAGGAAAAGATTGGACACCGGCTGTTATCTATTGTAATTTATGCAATGACAAAAATTATAACGTCAAAATATTTAGAGTTTAGAATATCTTCCAAGTCTGTTTATTTTAAAATTAAGTTTACTGGAGAAATTGACGAATAACAACAAAACATAAATGAAACTAAGATTAGAGATGGGCGCTGACGTTTTATAGACCTCTATTGCTTCTAAAAACATATGTATGATCTAGTTTAATTTTTTTTTCTATAAGAATGTTTAAAAAATACGTTACATTCTATATCTGAAAAAAAAAAAATATATATTTTTATTGTCGATTGATAAGTGGTATTTTTTTTTTATATATTATTTTAAAAAAATTCATATTCATAATAGAAACGAAAAAGTTACCGGGCTGTATTTTGATTGTTGTAATCTTAGCTCGTATTTTGAGTAGTCATATTCATTCGGTTTTTCAGACATTTTTATTGTTACATTGATAATAATATCATCTCCTTCCACATAACATTTGTTTCCTGGAGTGTGACGAAATGTTATGTCTTTTTGATCAGTGAATTCTGAGATGTATAATGTCAAAATAAATATACACATATACAGAGAGAGAAAAAGAGAAAGCGAAAGAGAGAGAGAGAGAGAGAGAGAGAGAAAGAGAGAGAGAGAGAGAGAGAGAGAGAAAGAGAGAAAGAGAGAGAGAAAGAGAGAGAGATAGAGAGAGAGAGAGAGAGAGAGAGAAATAGATAAGTACTGATGTTTTGAAGGACATCTACATAAAATGTTATAATAAATAACTGAATAATATATTATTGCTTTAAAGCTTAACAAAATAAACATCTAGGATAGTATACGTTATTAATTAATTTTGATGTACCTATTAAAAGCAATACTGACAAAATGATGTACTGATGGTTCATGATGTGTTTTACTAATTTCTCTAGCCTTTTGTAGCCTCTCCGATTCATGAAAATATCTAAATTTAAAATATACTCAATATAATATAACATCTAAAAATATGATTTACATATTTTAATTAAGACAAAATTGTCACAATTAAGCAGAAGGGCTGAAAAACGATCATACAAAATACACCAGTTGTGAGTAACGTCTCCCAATACATCCATACAGTGGCGCAACTACGGGTGGCATTGAGGGCATTAGCCCCCTCCAAAATAAAAAAAAATTAAAAGATTAGACCAAAATTTGTTTAAAATAAAATACAACTATATAAATAATGTGATTTTTTAATACAAGTGATTATTTTTGCCCCCCCCCCCCTGAAAGTTTGGTCTAGTTGCGCCTATGCATCCATATATAATTATTAATTAGTCTATTCTTATATCCATCAATCCGTTCAACTATCCGTCCGCCCATCCATCTGTCAGTCTGTCTGACTTTTGTTATGTTTCTCTGTCTGTACCCCCCCCCATCTCTATCTATCTCTCTCTCTATATATATATATTAAAAAATAAATGTCGTTGTGTGCACTGTCCGGCTAACTTTTTCACTAATGGGCCATATTATACATGGCCAACTATATAGTAAAAAAAATCAAGTTCCCTCAGCCGAATAGGCCTTTGGGGCTAACGTGTAGAATTCATCTGTTTCTGTAATCATGGCATTTATACGGATTGTTTGGTTAGCACAACTCTCAGCCGCCTTTACTTCCCAAACTAAAGATAGGTACCAATTTAAACTTGATCCTGTGAGAACTTTTAACGATTTAGATTGTGACAAGATTTTGATAAAATTAAGCTCTTTAAAAAATATATATTATTATTATTATTTTTCTTAATTTTTTTTTTCCCGACGCACTGATTTTCAAAATATTTTTTTTAAAGTTTTTTTAATCCTTTTTTGCTTAAACATAATATACGTTAGCTAGAGTTTTACGCTCGCAGTTTACACACGTTTTAGCCAATAGATCACTTTATGTATACAATTGATTTTACGGGTCAATTGGGCCTTTTTTGACATTATACAGGATCGTAGAGCTATTTATATGTATGTAACTGATGCTCCGCGGAATAAAATGTGTGTCATGTATACATAGGATGTAGTATGTGTTGTGCGTGAATCATGTCACAATTCAAACATCTTGACAACATGGTAGCTTTCTATTGTCTTCACTTGAAGAACATATATTTAAGAAAGTTCGAGTTCTCATCATTTGTCATATAAAGGGGGAAATCGATCATTAAACCTGTTTTTTCAAAATAATTGATTCTGTTAAATTTTAATTGAAAGCAAAGATAACTCCCACATGTTTTTTTTTTTTAAATTTCGAATATTATTTTCTACATGAGGCACAGGATTATTTCGTTTTGATTACTACTTTAAAAAAAAAATAGTGCTAAATTTAGCCAAACAATAATTATGTTGTTAATGGTCCTGTCTTTAATCTAGATTTTTCCACGACGATAAGATTCGAAGAACATTGGACTAAAAGTAAAACATTTTGAAAAATGTTAATGTTTTGGATTTTATACAATTTGACTCTACTAGATTTAATATGCAAGTACTTTTTTTAAAGTTTAGTTTTAAATAAGAAAATTAAAATTGATATTTTCGTATTAAAATTCAGAGCTGTAACTAATACTTAGATCTAAATATGCTGAAATACTTTCCTGTGTATATGTTTTCAATAATACCTTTCATATTTTATGAAGATATTTCATATCATATATTCAAAGATAAAAGTTCCCTTTAGCCCCGTGTAGAATTCAATTGTTTCAGTAACCTCGGCATATGACGGGATTGTGTGGTTAGCAAAACGCCCAGCCGCCTTTACTCTCCCAGCTTAAAGTTCGGTACCCATTTAAAGCTGGGTGGACTTGGGGAACTAAAAACATAGCTATATTCTCACTGAGATTCGAACCCGGGACCGTCCGTAAGACAGTCAAGCACTCTACACCACTCGACTATTATTTAAATAAACGAATGTCCTTAAGACCATTTTCAAGGTTAAAAAAAATAACCACAATTATTAATTTTCATAAAGAAATACGCCAAGTATTATCCCTAAAAGCCAATTGATACAGGGTATAGTTATAGATAATACAAATTAAAGTGATTTGGATACTGCGTTAAATCGAAAGTAAAGAATTAATTTAACAGTATTCATGTTTAAAATAACATCATGGAAAAATCGGATCTGCCCGAAACCGAAAATAACCTAGCCTACCGATCAAGCCTAAGGGGATATAACACTATGCAAAGGTTTTGCAGGGTACAGCTAGCATTAATTAAAAATAAAAACATGTGATAACAATTGTGAACCCTAAGTACGCCGCTGAATATTTTATCTTCTTTATTCAAAAGCTTCGTTAAAAATTGAATGTGATAATGGCGAGGAAGGTGGAGAAGCAACAATTCGGTCAAGCTGGGACATGAAACCCAAGTCAAAGGATAAAATTTACATTCGGAAAATGTATCCAGACGCTAGAAAAAACAAAGAAATTTTACAATGTGAATATTCGGGAAATTGTATTCAAAGGAGCAGAGTTTTTGGACCTGTGTATATTACCGAATATACTGACAATGCATTAAAATACGTTAATATGACTTTTAAAAATATTTCAAGAATATTTGAAGGAAACTGGGCTATAAGTGAAACTAGTCAAACGTCATTACTAAATACAAGTAGTTGCTTTTTTCAAGTATTTGGTAAGTAATTATAGGTCTGTGAATTTTTATTACAAATAATCACGTAAGTGACCGATGATCTATTTTTGAGATAAATGTAAATAAAGTTAACTAATTGATATTCATGTATGGATTGTATATCTATATTAGATATATACATATATTTGTAAATGAACATTAACTAAAAAATTTATAAATGTAATGTTTTATATCATTTTTTAGTTGATAAATCAACAACCGTAGGTATCAGTAGACATATTAACACTACAGACTCAAAATTAATAGAAAAAGGTATAAATATATATATACACAATAACAAATTACAATTTATATTCTTTACTACTTCAGTCTTAGTTAACTTTTTTTTTCACTTTATATATATATATATATATATATATATATATATATATATATATATATATATATTATAGTTGATCGCAATGTCTGAGTTCTACTTAACTATGGAAGCATTCTAATACACCTTTATGTAAAGATATTGGTGCTCATTCATGCCACATGCCTAATGTGCAGAAAAAAACATATAAACTTTTCATCCATCACAAAACTACGTTTAAAATAAACATTAATGTTTTTTCGGTCAATATCTAGAAGTGTTACTAGTCTTGGCAAAGGTCTCCAGCTCTAATAAAATATGTATCAAGAAAAATTTCGTCTTTTTCTTAATTTCTCAATTATTTCAAAAACTTGTTATTTTGGCGCTGTAGGTTGAGATAATAATTCTGTCCATATAATGAATCAGAATTCATTCTGAGCCACATTGTTAAAATAAAAAAGACACAATGACAGAATGTTAAGATTTTAACAATGACGAAAACAATTTTAGTGGAAACTATTTATACAGGATAAGTCAAAAGCATGATGGTTAAGACGTAGTTTTGTGATAAATGAAAAGTTAATATGTTTTTTCTGCACACATACAGTGGATTCCGCTTAATTACTCCTTAGTTGGGACAGCCACTTATTTGGGACAAATCTAAAAGAAACCAAACCAAGGAGCCAATAGTAAATTTGTATGTTTAATTGGGACAGCCGCATTATTGGGACAAAAAGCCTCGGTCCCGATGTGTCCGAATTAAGCGGAATCGACTGTATATATATATATATATATATATATATATATATATATATATATATATATATGTATATATATATATATACTCTTTTTATCAAGAGCATTTTTTTAATTATTATTACGAATTTTTTCAATAAAATGACTCAATGTCTCCAAAAAAACAAACAAAAAAAAAAAAACAAAAAAAAAAAATTATATTCTGTGTCTAGCACGTCATACATTAATACATTTATGATTGAAAAAAAAACAATAAAATATATTTTAAAAGTTTTTACTACATAAATCTAATAAGTGTTTTTTTTTTAACAATCGAATTTTTTACTGCAAATTGTAAAATCTAAACCTTGATTAACTTGAGCAAGAAATACCTACATTAGTGCAGAAAAAAAAATTATGCAGTGGTTTTGTTCTTAATTAGAACACATTTGGCCTCGAATAAGTTATAAAACAAAAAAAAAAGTTCAAGAAATTATGTAAAGCTGCTGTTCATAATTCTGCAAAGTTTTACAAAGGACATGATCAGAAGGTAATTGTCAATTTTTTGACGTTATTTTTTAATTCTTTCACATACACAATGACAAAGAGAAAGCGTAGAATGATTGATGAATTAAATAATAAGAACATGAATACTGACTTAAAATTAAAACAGTATAAATTTGATGGATATGGTGCCTGTTAACTGTTGTTTTTTTATTTGCAGAGCGTTACCTACAAAAAGAATTTAGATATAGACAATCACTTTGCTGACCAATGCATGTTGTGTGTTAATGTTTTAAAAGTACTACTTTGTATTACTAATAAATAAAATGTACAGACTTTTCATTTTTGTTCGATAGTTTATTTGTATTTTTTTAACCTTTTTTTTTCATACATTATTTATGGACGATTTATCTTCTGTTATAGAAACAAATGTATACTTAAAAGTAGGTGTCAAAAAGTACTTGAGCCAAGCGGCCACTCAAGAAACTCTACTTGACATCGATGTATGCCTAAGGGTTGTTTTGATCTAGATATTTTGTACTTGAAGGCTTATTTATATATTTATTTCCAACACGTGTAGATTGACTATATATATATATACATCGAAAGTAAAGAATTAATACAACAGTATTCCATTTTAAAATACAATCATGAAAAAATCGGATCTACCCGAAACCAAAAATAACCTGGCCTACCGATCCAGCCTAAGAGGATATAACTCTATGAAAAGGTCTTGCAGGGTAGAGCTAGTAATAAAGAATACTAATACATTGGTAAACAACACATGCTTTTTTATTACACATAAACCTATGTTTTTTCCTTCTCTGTATCAATGATTCTAACTCTATATCTCTAAATCTCGTCCATTTTTCTATATCTTCTAAATCTCTCTATGTATATGAATCGTGGAGGACATGCTCACCTTCTACCTGTCTCATGAATCACGAAGGACTTGCTCACCTTCTACCTGTCTGATGAATCATGGAGGACCTGCTTACCTTTTACCTGTCTCATGAATCGTGGAGTTTCAAAGGTGATGACAAACGAAATAAATTACAGTGAAATAAAAAAATAAACAAAGGCTCAATTATTTTACATTTACGATGATAAGTTATAGGACTTATGCCGATATTTACATTTTACTTTTAGTCTAATTCACACTTCTTTAGCAGATATATTTAAAGAAAAAAATTAGCATTAAGGGGAAATGTAAAGTTAGTAGAAAATCTATAAATTAGATTTAAATTTTGAAGTGAAACGATTTGAATAAACAATTATCGTGACAGTTACGAAGTGTATCTAATATTTTATTTTTATTCTTTATATATAATTGTGTTTACACTTAATTGTTTTGTGATTTTTTAGAAAGATTGCATTTTTATTGATTTCAGTTTACCATTTTACAATTATTAATACGTTTCATTATTTACTATTTCTTGACTATGTCTGCCAATGGTTCAGGCTTGAAACAGCTGAGAGAGTTTTTTTTAGTATATGTATTTCACAGATTTTGAGCGATATAAAATGAAATTAACATTCAATTTATAAGGGGTTTGCTTTGTAGAAAGATATGCTTTTAGCTTTAAATTTTTGGGGCGGTGGAAGGCGATAAACAAGTAAAGCTTCTAAACAACAGCCAGTTTGTCCGAAAATATATGTTTAGAAGGAAATTCTATACATTTTCGCAAATTTTTCAATACATTTTTTTATTTACATTTGTCTGCATTAGGAGATAGAAGTTACTGATAGACTAGTAAAAATTAATAATTGATACATGTTTTTAATTGGTAATCTTGTCACAAAAACAACTATTTAGGTAAAAAAGAAACTTACAATGTGAAGACCTATTTAAGTGAATTAAGTGACTTTTTAGAATTGAATTGAGGCGTATCATTGATCGTTTTCCCGAATTTGGGGAAATTCCTAAAATTGTTTTGTCATTATTATTTTTAACTATCTATCTCTCACTTATATAGGCTATATATATATATATATATATGTGTGTGTGTGTGTGTATGTGTGTGTGTGTGGTTATAATCGGATGATACTAAAAAGGAGGTTCTTAGTCCCACCTCCCCTCAATCAAATGTGTTTATATTGCGGGAAAACCCACTCACACAAAATGTGGTGTAAAATTACTTTTTTTTTCAATATTTTCGTATAAAATTAACTATTGAAAATTTACTTGATAATTATCAGATTCAACAGTAAGTAATATTCCAGTTCATATAATTAATCATTTAAAACTGTCTTTTTAATGTATAAGATGACATTAAAATTAATAAATTAATACTGAAAAATAAGCTGTAATTGTTTTTTAATCAATGATAGATTTGAGCTGTTTAAAGTGTTTAGATTAGGGCTGGTGATTAAACGTGCGATTAACGCATTAAAAAAAATTTGCGATTAAAATTTTTAATGCAACACCGGAATGCGTTCATCTGACCAAAATACTGAAAGTTCAGAATACCGCCAAATCGATAAACAACAGAATTTCACTATACAATGTGAAGTTAAGGTCCGTTCACCTACTTCGTAGATCTACTACCCCCACCCTGCGGCATTTAGCACACACATACACACACACACACACCGAGGTATGTCGACAAAAGTCCCACTTGTAAAATAAAATAAAGATGTTTTTATTATATAGCCTTCGACAAGTACCAACCCCCCCCCCCCCCGTTCCCTTTCCGGTCGATGTAAAAAGAGAAACTTTTCATTCATTTGTTTACATTATATACTGTAGTGTATTGTTGGAGGTGCTGTAGTGTATTGGTGGAGGTACTGTAGTGTATTTTTGAAGGTAAAAGAACAAGTGTTTAGTGAACCCGGTTATAATTTGATCAAAATAACGAGATGCTAGAAATTGTGTATCATCATTTTATTTCGCATAATTTTTATCGCATTTGATAATAATACAACATCCTGCTGGTCACGTCCGCAACAGCTGCACTAATAGTTTCATATACTTGACACCTGTCAATCAAGGTCTAGACACACAAATGTACAACCAGAAAGTGGTTGTAATTTTCATAATTTTTGTGACACTTAGCTCTTATACAGTGGTTCTAAAACTTTTGCGATTCATGATACACCATGAAGTTTTATTCACTTTCCACAGCACAGCCGTAAAGAAAGATAAAAATGATCAAAGAAAAAAAAACTTTCATATAATTGTATTACTTTTCGATCAACTAATTATGTACATGTTTGACTACACACATTATAACAAGTCGCGACACACATGCGAGACTGAGAACCACTGAAGGAGGATGCTTACTTGCTCGCGTCAAAAATGTGTCGAACATTTCAAGGTCTGGCCATTGCATAGGCCAAGTAAGTGCGTACAAATAACAACACGTTTTTTCAGATTCATTTGTAATTATTATCTTTCACTCCCCTGTCACAATTTGACACAGTGTAATTCGGCAAAGTTGATTATCTTTTCTCCATTCTTATAATAAAATCGCAAACAGAAAAAAACAATTTTGCACGGGAATGTTATTGTCAAAACTAGTGGTATTGTTGTTTTACAAATATTGCAAAAATGAATTTAAATACCATCGCAGCAATACATCTTTGACATATCATTTACAATCCAAGCACGGAGTCATCAATCATGACTCATCAATCATGACATTCCATC
Organism: Bulinus truncatus; assembly: GCA_021962125.1. Classification (NCBI taxonomy): domain Eukaryota; kingdom Metazoa; phylum Mollusca; class Gastropoda; family Planorbidae; genus Bulinus; species Bulinus truncatus. Next base: position 2,968,172 of record JAGDYQ010000089.1, read on the forward strand.
GACATCGGCTGTATCAAGCGTTTAAGTCAAATCGACTCATCGTCAAACTACATTGATTGAACATAAGAAAATGGAAAAAACCAATAAACCAAACGAAATATAACAGAATAACCAACACTATCGCCAGGAATAATCGGCCAATAAACATTGTAACCGACGAAGGACTACAGGATGTTATTCGGGTTGCCACTGGAAATTTGTCATACACTTTACCTTCTAGATCTGTGATCAACAACAGTATTGATGACTTGTACTACCAAGAGCGGAAAAACATTTCTCAAGCTATTTTAGTATACATTATTTTTTAGATTAAATATGCGTTAATTTGCGATAAAAATTTTAAATATGCGTTAATTTCGATTCATTTTTTTTAATTGAACAACAGCTACACAAAAAGGCTATGTGAACGCACATATTATGTAGACATATTTTCTGTTTTGTAAGGGAAAGAAATTTCGTTTTTTTCATGTTCAAGATAAAGTTAATCCTGCAATGGCAAAATTAGATCTGTGGCTAAGGAGATTTAGTGATGGAGAAGTAGACTTGTTGTTCCTGCTCTTAATGAGCTTTTAAAAAGTTCTAATGATCAAATGTATGCTGATACTCTGAAATATTTAACACATTATTTACAAAATTTACAAAACAGATTGAAATAATTTTTTTTTCGAGATTTAAGCGAAAAAATGTTAATTGGAAAAGATATACATTCAAAATAAGTACAACATACATGCCAGAAGGCTAATCGCTTGCTAAAAATGTGTAATAATTGATGAAATTAGCTTCAGATGGTTTTTTGAAAAGTTAACATAAATAGTGTTTATCACGTCATTCTGTTTGCATATTTAACTTGTATGTTCAGTTCAAACAAAGAAATGTATAAAATAGATCTTGCCGTTATTAACTTCATATCTATGTGAAGTCTTATTTTTTTTAATTTGTAGACATTAAGTCCAAAAAAAAAAAGGAACTGGCTTTTGGATTCTCATCCCTAGACGATCTGCTGTCTCAACAAAAGTTATTTCATCTCTTATTAATTACAATGCATTTTATCTAAAAATAAAACTTTATTTTATGATGAATGAATAAAATAATTCGTTTATAATTTGTTTATGTACTTAAAAAATTGATAGGTATTTTGATGTGTCTTTTTTTTTGTTCACTCGGGGTACTTTGCTAATAAGAAAAGAAAACGCAAGACGTGAACGAAAAGGCCAATATTTTTTTTCATAAATTGCCTGTATCATTTATTTTTAAAAGTAACTGAGAATTTTACTTATATTTTGTTTTCTATTATATATATATATTTTTAAATTGTAGATCAGAGACGATGTAATCACCTTGAGGGTCAGCCCAATGGGCCACTATTGCAAGACTGTTTTAAAATCATGGACAAAACGTGTTTTAAAAAAAACACGGTTCTTATTCCGAGGTTATAGAAACAGATGAATTTTACACTTCATCTGGCCCTATGGCCCGTTAGGGTTAAGGAATTTTTACTACTACTCACTGTTCTGTGGGGTGGACGGGTGGCCGAGGGGCGTACTGCGGTGTAGAGGGAGTGTCCAGGGTTCGATCATCGGTGAGAGTCCTCCTAGTTTTAAAGGAGTACCTGACGTTAGCTACTGGCGGCTTGGCGTTGTGTTTAAACACACAATCCCTTCAAAGGCCGTGGTTACAGAAACAGATGAGTTCTACACAACATCTGCTCTGATAGCCCGTTGGGGCTAAGAAAAAATTACACAGTTCGGTATCCTCTTTCTACGCTGGACTTGAAATCCTAGCACATTTTGTGTGCCCTATCATTCCAGTCCGGTGATCTTTACCCTTGTAACGGGGATGCCCTTTTAAAATAACAATGAAACAGTTTACTATCGCATCAGTTATCCCATTCAATTCCGAAAAAAATCAAATCGCTTAGAATGGTTGATTAAATTCTACTCAGGGGTTGAAACTTAAGTATTTCCCCGATACAGATTAATACATGTAAACAATCGTAAAATAGATATCTTATAACATTAGATCAATTTTTCTTAGCTTTAATTCATTTGTCTTATAATTGATTCTAATTTTGAAAAAAAAATTAAAATATCTGTAATAAATTTTAATATGTATTTTGTTGTATAATATGATTTATTCGTGTATACATCAACTGGCATTAATGCATCAAAAAAAATTAAAAAAGTATAAAAAAATATAAAAAGAATACAGAAATATACAACACATCTTTCTCTTTAGTTTTTTTTTATAAAATACAATGAATTAATTCAACGAAATGATTAAATAATAGACTATACATTAACAAAAAACTATTCTTTAAATATTAAGTTATACTAGCTGTACCCTGCAAAGCCTTTGCAGGAAGATAGACTTGTAAAGCCATTGCCAAACCTAGGAATTGGGGGCCCCTGCATTTTGACGCTCGATACCATGTCATGAGATTAATGTAATACTTAATATTTAAGGTAAAAAATAATTTTAGGGGTCTTCCTTTAAGCTGGGGCCCGGCGGGACTTTCGATTTTGGGCCCCCCACAGTAGTTACGCCTCTGTGTTATTTTTTTTTTTTTTAAGTTATGAAATAATTTAAAATCTAATTAGTTGTTGTTTCTTTTTTTTATAACATCCTAAGAGATAAATTATTTAAATTTAAAAAATAATGTCAAAGAGATCTAATTAGTTACTTTGAATTAAAACAACTAAAAGGGTATATTCTGAAAAAAATAAAAAAAAAAAAAAAAAAGTCTCTGGGAGAAATCGAACCCGGAGAGTCTGCAAAAAAAAGTGAGTATTGGCCAAGTCGCATAACCATTCAGCCACCATGCCTGTTAAATTAAGGTATAATTTTAATGTACTATAAGAAAAATATTGCTCGGTTATGTTTTCTAATATTATATCGACTTTTAAATAAGAACTTGTTTTACGAAATTAGATACGAAAACACGGTCAATAGTCTTATCGTCTCCGACGTCGGAGATTTTCGATTATTACTATTGTTTACGTATGTCGATGTTAAAATGCTCTGTTGTAATAAAAACTAAACTACAATGATTTGAATGATATTATATGCTAAATATTAATTTTTAATATTGGGGACTTTTACATTTCAAAATTAAAAGCACAGAAACTATTGAAAACTGTAGATATTTCAAAAAAAAAATTGAAACGAGACACACGGGATGACGCCATTTTGAATTCTTGTTTTCCGCTTTCGATTTAACGCACACTGGAAATGAGTATTATGATATATGATGAATAGTTAGCTTCATTAACAATATTATTAAATACGCACTAAAGAATAAAAACAAACAGAAAATATAAATTTGTTAGAAAAAAAAAACATGTCCATAAAAAGTATGAAAAGTTGTAAAACAGTTTTGTCTTAAAAAAAAAATAAAGTTTGACGTTCAAGCTTAATACACTTTGATAATCTAAAAAAATATCTATTGTATGCTGCAAAATAGATAGACCTATTTACAAAATCACTAAAATTTGGGTCACTAAGATATGTGTACAGTATATTAAAATTTATATAGTTTAAAAGATCAATAATATATATATATATATATATATATATATATATATATATATATTTTCTTTGATTTCAAGAAAATTGTCACATTTTTATAATTATATTATATTTTTCTTTTAACATCTGAAATGTAAAATGAAAGATTTAGTAATATTTATCTTTTAAACATTTTATAAAACACAGTTTTTAAATATAACTTAAATGTAAAATATATCATAAGAAACAATGTGCATGTCTTACAAGAGATTTATCTTATAAGCTTTAGACTTGACAAATATATGATAATATGACAAACTACTACAGAAATCTATAAAGCTTTTCATTTATTGTTTTGGTAAATAAACTACGAATGCAGTACATTATTTGCTTTAAATCACAGTTTGTATCAAATAATTGTTTTTTTTCTTACCTTGGAGTCACCACTGTTGATCGGTACAGTTATCGCTGGTACCTGATTATCTACGTTTGATCCATGTATAAAATGTACATTTTCTTCAGGCTCATCAACTATACCTAAAGAGAACTGTTCATTTTGTTCACCTTCAATACATTTGTACTATTGAGTGAAAAGGAAAGCGTATACAACATGCATTAAGCTACACAAAAATGCGTTTATTCAACGTTCACAATATTTCGTCTCTTTTTCTGACTCAGGTTCTAAATAAAATAAACATTTTTCTTTTTAGCACAATGAAAATTAAATATTTTGGCTAACTAATTTCCTAATGAATAGATTGAGGTGGGTTGGGCACATAGAAAGAATGGAAAACAACAGAGGTCGAAAAGCAATATATGGGCAACACCTAATGAGAAAAGGCCTAAAGGCAGACCAAGAAGCAGATGGTTGGAGGAAGTGAAGAAAGACCTTAAAGCCTTAGGACTGAGAGAGTGGAAGAAGAAGACCATGGATCGGGAAAAGTGGAGAGGAGTATTTTGGCAGGCGAGGGCCCTAAATGGGCTGTAGAGTCATAGGAAGAAGAAGAACTTCCTAAATAGTTTTGTAAACAATGATAATGTAATTCTTACTTTGTTTTGCAGATAATTGATGCATTTTTTTCGCTGAATCAATCTAAAAGGAACAATGAACAATTCAAATGGCTAATTAAAATCACAGGTTTCATTAACAATTGATTCACTCTTAATAAAAGATAACACAATGTTTACCTCGGATTTTAAGCAATTTTGATTGTGAGATGCATTATTTTAACTCACATTCACCAGTGCCTCACCCGGACAAAAAAACTCTATTTAAAAGGAATAAATATGTTAATTATCTCAACTAACGAAATACTCCACTCACCGGATTATAAAAAGAGCATTTAAGAGAACTAAAATTACCACACTGACAATGAGTACTATCCTTTCAATTTCATTTTCCTCCAGTTGTTCACACATGTCGGAGGGTAACACACTTGCTGTAAAACAAATACGATAAAAAAAATCCACTATTTTAAATTACCTATTTCTTAATGAAAACTAGTTCGCTGTTCATTCTTTTACCGCTATAACAAAAAAGAAAATTACACAATCAGATGGGGCCTATTGAACAAGGGTGTTGGGGCCTCTCACAGCTATACGACAGAAGAAAAAATGTATTTAAACATTGATAATATATATATATATATATATATATATATATATATATATTATGTAAGCTAAACCTGTCTGGTGACCGTAGCAAAAACCAATAAAGCTGTGCAAAGACGTCAAAAAAAAATTGTGCCCCGTTGGTTCTGGTCTTAAACAATCAATAATGTGTTCAGAAGATGAAAACTAACAGTCCTTTATTTTAGTTTGTAAGAGTTAGAGAAAGAGATAATGATATATATATATATATATATATATATATATATATATATATATATATATATATATATATATATATATATATATATATATATATATCATTCGTTACCGTACTGTAAAACTAATGGGGATTCCCGATCACAGGTTTCTGCGCTGATTGACCAGCTTTATTTTATCTTTCTTAATGATTGTCCTGGTGTGACCTAGCTCACCGAACAGTCCTTAGACTACACCTGATGAAACACTACTGCTTAGACTCAAGCTTGAATGAGGTATAATCAGTGGCGCCGAGAGCCAACAGGGGCCCCCGGGCAGGACACCATTGCGAGCCCCCGGAGTAAACAATATGTCGTGAAAAAAATTGACATGGTCGGAGCGACCGGGCCCCCTGGCAATGACCCTTTCCCTCCCCCCTCTCGGCGTGCCTGGGAACAACTTATATATATATATATATATATATATATATATATATATATATATATATATATTAGGGTGGTGCTTAGAAATGAACTTTCAAAAATCTCTGCTCTCACCCCCTATTTTTGTTCTTTTATATATAGAAACTCTTAAAATAAAATATTAAGGTATTCAGTTCATGTTTACTGGTAGCTCAATGGCGTCAAAGTTTAGGAGTATTGGACCGTGATGAAAATACATAGTGTACTGCACTGTTGTTGTGTGTATAACACTATAATATTAATTCAAGTTATGTGGATTGTCCTACACTGCTGTACTAAGCATATAAAACATGTAAATAGGTCCGGAAGTGGTAATTTAATACACAGCAGGCCTAGTAGGCCTAGACAAAGAAACTATTAGCAACACAGTATGGCCTACCTACACCACCTAGAAACTATTGGCAACGTGCCAGTCTGGCAATTTGCCAGCAAACAAATAGTTAAGAGATAAATTTTATAGCAATGGCTGGGGTAGACCTGACATTATCTGACAAGGAAAGACGTTCAGCAGACAGAAAGCAGCGGATGATGTTAAGACACCAAGAGATGGAAGAGCAGGAAAAGAGGCTTCTGAGTCAGCAGTCCTTGTATCCTCGTCATGTAGCAGTAGCTCAGCTGAGGAGAATGACAGCACAGAGCAGAGTACAACAGAATGTGAAGAACCTGTTGCAAGCTGCTTATCTCAAACACCTGCTAGTGCTAAGAAAAGGAGAGGCAAAAAGCCAATTCTAACACCTCGATTAACAGCTGCACTGGATCGAACAAAAATGTCAAGCAATTCAGCAACACTTGTCATTACTGAGACAGCCACGTCCCTTGGTCACGATGATCTAGATCTGGCTCTGAACCGTTGGACAGTTCTCCATCAAAGAATGCTACACAGATCCCAGTACGCAGAACATCTCAAAGCCGAGTTCCAAGCTGATCATCCTATGGCTGTGCATTGGGATGGAAAGTTGATTCCGGATCTCACAAATAAAGAATGCATCGACAGACTTCCTGTAATTGTTTTTGGGAAAGGAGCATCACAGTTGTTAACTGTTGCGAAACTGCCTTCCAGAACTGGTGCTGCACAGGCCGGAGCTGTCTTTCAAGTTCAGCAAGACTGGGGTGTTAGTGACAAGATCAGAGTCATGTGCTTTGATACTACTATTTCCAACACTGGTCGGATTAGTGTACCTGCATCCTGCTGGAGCAAAAACTTCAGCGAGGTCTTCTATTACTTGCTTGCAGACATCACATTATGGAACAGATTCTGGGCGCTGTCTTCCAAGTCTGTCTAGGTGCCACTTCATCTCCTGAGGTTCTGCTATTCAAACGCTTCAAGGATCATTGGCAGTTCATTGACATAGCAAACTATGAAACATCTCTGACAAATTCAGACGTGTCTACTACGCTAGAAGATGTGCGCAACTCTCTGATTGAATTTGCTCAGAAGCATATTCAAGAGCAGCAGCCAAGAGATGATTATCGAGAGTTCCTGGAACTTGCTCTGCTATTTCTTGGGGTTTTGCCTGACAGAGGAGTGCACTTCATTGCTCCTGGAGCAATGCACCATGCTGGCTGGATGTCGAAGGTTCTGTACAGCCTGAAGATATGGATGATCAAAGGGCAATCCAGACTGACAACCAAGGAAGAGAGAGGTCTTCAAGAGCTGTGCATCTTTATTGTAGTGTCTACATGAGAGCCTGGTTCACTGCTAATCTGGCAGCCGCTGCTCCATACAATGATATGCTGTTGATCCAATCAATTCTCAGCTACTCCGGAATCAACAGAGCTGTTTCCAGTGGGGTAAACAAGTTTTCAAAGCACCTCCGGTACCTGTCCCCTGAATTGGTTGGGTTGGCATTCTTCGATGATCAGGCATCGGCGGAAACATAAAGGTGCATGGTAAATTCCATGAATGAAAGCGGTAATGAGGAGCTAGAGGACATCAAGCTAATCTCTGTTGATTTGGAATCCTTCAACAACAGGAGGCTCGAGGACTTCGTGTCGCCAAAGTCTAAGAGATTCTTTGACATGTTGGAGCTTCAGACTGGATTCCTGGATGCTGACCCAGATGAGTGGACCAACCATGAAGATTATCGGCGATCTTTGGAGACCGTTAGGCAGATTCAGGTTGTCAACGACCATGCAGAGAGGGGTGTAGCATTGATTCAAGAGTACAGTGGAATCCTCACCAGAGATGAGGAGCAACTTCAGTTCCTGCTGCAGACTGTTCAACAGCATCGACAATCCTAACCAGACACTAAGAAACAGACATTGTCAAAATGACTTCTTATCGGATAACATTGAACTATAATTACAGGTAGAATATTGTAGATGCAGGATTGCTTGTGCTTGTTTAATAATTCATTCTACTATTTAATGTTGTGTTTGAGAAACTATCTTTGATTTAAAAAAAGCCAAAAATTCCAAAAGCGTGATCTGTTTACTTGTTGAACGTGGCCTACCTAAACTTTGGCATCATTGAGCTACCTCTAAATATTAAGATATCAGCACTAATTTTTTTTCTAGATGTTTCTACATCCAAAGGAACAATTTAAAGGGGTGAGACCTAAAGAAATCAAGTTTTTAATTTTTAGTGGTTCCTAAGCACCACCCTAATATATATATATATATATATATATATATATATATATATATATATATATATATATTTCTCGAGATTTCTAAATTTAAACTCATAAAAATATTCATGCACTTGCCTATACATTTAGGCACGTTTTATTTTTAGTACGCAGTGGGTATAAAATAGAATGCATGTATGTAAGTTAATACAGGTTATATCCCATAATATATAAAGACAGATGTAACTGAAATAGACCACGTACATTTCTCGCTACCGGAATAAATCCTGCAATGAAAGTTTTCCTCAATTTTAGCCAATCCGTCAAGTTCATATCGAAGCGTAAATGTTTGGTTCCCTCGTATACGGTATGAGTATATTAGCATAAACGTAGTACTCTCTCTGGTCTCCCCATTTGTATCGTCTTCTATAACCAGCCGCTTCACAGAATGTTTGAAGTCGCTTATGAAAAAGATGATGAGAACTTCGCTACTGTTTACAGTTTCCTCGCAGTTTGTAAGGTTTACATTTTCGTTGTTGATGAGTAGATGAACACCTGGGTTTGCTTGTTCTAAAAAAAAAAGAAGTATTACAAGCTATTTAGTATTATGACCAAATGAAATATTAGGATTAGGAAATCTGAAAAATCTAAGAATTAGAAAGTAGCTTTAAATACGAATTTACTTGTGCGTCATTACGGGATTTATTTATTACCAGCTGTACCCTGCAAAACCTTTGCATAGAGTTATATCCCCCTTATGCTTGATCGGTAGACTAGGTTATTTTTGGTTTGGGGCAGATCTGATTTTTGCATGATTATATTTTAAACTTGAATACTGTTGTATGAATTCTTTACTATCGATTAGACGCAGAACCCAAATCGCTTTTATTTGTATAGATATGTCACATTCACAGATTGAAGAGTAATATCAAAGTCTATTTTTAATGAGTTTGTAAACAGAACTAGAGAATACTTGAATACTTTTTTGGTAGACTATGAATTTGGAGTTACTGGACACAGTTCGTATACTTATATTAGTTTCTGAAATAGTTGAACAAGTTGTCATGAAAGAAGAAATTCGTAGCTTAGAATCGATTGAAAATACGAAAAGTTGATGATTTATATTTTAGATTGTTTTGTTTCACAATGCCAATACCTCTCGTCCATGGAAAGTCGCACTATCCCGAGAGAAATACACAACAGTAAACAAAAAAAGGAAATCATTAAATGTTTCCTTGGCGGCCCAGTAGCATTTGATTCATGAACCGATACTCGTCCGCGGCCCGATTTTGGGGATCGTTGGTGTAGAACTCGACAGTAGACCGGAGTGGTTTTTTGTTTCTTCCGCAGTGAGAACCTTGGGGTTTTTTTCATGTCATGGTGAACAAACTAATTTTACGATTAAGATATAAAAAAAAAACTTCCCACGGTTACTACCATGCGTGCACTGATGTCAACTCATGACGAAATCTATCTGTCTATCAAATTATCTATCATCTATATATCTATATCTATACATCTATATATATTAGGGTGGGTTGAAAAAGAGAAAATATTGGAATATCATTACGGAACTCCGTATTTATTTAACAAATGACCTCTGAAATAAAGAACAAAATTTTAAATTGTTTTCGTATTACAGGAAGTGCCCCATTTTTAAATTTGAAAATTGCGTTAACCAGCATTTTCAGCTTGATGCATTCTATTATTACTTGCTTAATTTTAAGATTTAGTAACTATATTATGCTTTTAATTTGTATGCCTGTTGTTTATTTCTATCGCAGGTTATTTATTTAGAACAATAAATTGAATGTTTTGTAACTTAATGGCTACAAGAAGCGTAACACGGCACTCAGTATTTGGCGATGCCGGTGAACTTCCTCACAATGCACTGCCAACAAATCGTCAAGTTGCGCAGCATTTCTTGCATATGAAAAAAAGAAAGAATGATTCCAACAAAGACAAATACAGAGCTGTATCAGATGCTGTTATCAGTCTGTGGAACAAAGCTTCCATCCCAACGATGCACTACCGATCTGTAATCAAACGTGTGGAAACAATGATTTCAACAGGTTCAGAACTGTCTCGTTCTAAATCAAGTTCAGCACGTCAGTCTACCTTTCTGGCCACTTTGGACTCATTGTTTGATATAGCTGCATGTAAGTGCAGTATGTCTTATGACAATTCTACAAAACAAGTAAGCATATCTTGTAACTGTCCTAGAAATTTGAAAGTTCCACCAGATGAACTGTTGTTTTTTTATGATCAAAGAAACTCTCGCAAAATATTTATGGCAAATATAGACTTCCAAGCAACAATCAGATTGCAGAAGCGTTTACAACGAAAAATTGAAGAGGAAACAAGATGTAAAATGCCAAGAAAATTTTCAAGTGCTGAGAGTAACTTAAATCTTAGTGAAGAAGAATCTAGTAACAGTTGTGCAAGTGACCAAAGTGTTGCAGAGGACAGCGATGACGAGGTACTTCATGATAGTGATGATAAATCCAGTAGTATTGATGATGTAGCTAGTGATGATATATCCAGTCGTAGTGATGATGATGTAGCTGAAGGTCAGATGCGAATACCCCTTTCAAATTTAGCAAAAGAAGCAGACAGATATGGCATATCAGACAGAGCTGCAGCATCCCTAGCAACAGCAGTGCTTATCGATGTTGGCTTCATAACCAAACAGAATCAAAGCTTTGTGATAGACAAGAATAAAGTACATCGTGAGAGGCTGAATTTAAGAAAGGGTTTGCAACTTGATATGCGACAGTCACCAAAAGGTATCACAAGTATTTACTTTGATGGTAGACGATACACCACTTTGGTCAAAGTAAACAGATGTGGCAAGTGGTATGGTGACACTACTGTTGAAAATCATTATGTTCTAGTTGAAGAACCAGGTAGTAGCTATCTGACACATGTAACGCCTTCATCAGGCAGAAGTACTGATATTGCTAACAGTATTGTAGCTGTAATTAGAGAGCAAGATGCAAGTGATAGTATCTTAGTAATAGGCTGTGACAGTACAAATGCAAATGTCGGCAGTAAAGGTGGAGTAATCCGTCATCTAGAGGTGGCTTTAGGACGTCCTCTGAATTGGTTCATATGCTTGCTACACACAAATGAACTACCACTGCGTCATCTGTTTACAACACTGGATGGGCCAACATCTGGAGCAACGAGTTTCAGTGGTCCCATTGGTCGTGAACTTCATCATTACGAACTGAAACATATTGCTAATTTTACAAAGATCACAAGTCAACACAGTATGCCTGTGTTAGATGAGGATGTGGTAGCTGATCTCTCATGTGACCAGAAATATTTATATGATATTGTAACAGCCATTAGAACTGGCGTTGTTTCTGAAAATTTATCAGCTAGAAAGCCTGGTCCCCTAATCACTCACGATGGCTTACTTTTGCCAACAGGGTTTGCCGCCTGTATGTTGCTACAGACAATCCTTCTGTTAACCTTTGCATCATCACACACTTCATTGTAACTAACTATGCTTCAAACTGGTTCAACATAAAGCACAATCCCTCGTGCACATATGGCGCAAGACATGTCTATCATGCAACTCAACTTCTCAAAGAACTTTCCAGTGAAACTGCTGCTATTGTCAAGCCCTACATTAGTCGCAGTGCATATTTTGCTCACTCAGAAAATATTCTTATTGCTATGCTGGCTGATTCAGACAAAAGTATTCGCTCAAGAGCAGTTGATATTATACTCCAGCAAAGACTCCAGGCATCTACAGCTACAAATACGTCTGTTTAAAGTTCCGCCGATTAACTATGATGCAACAAACTACGTTGATTTGATTAACTGGGAAGATATCCAGAAGCCACCACTCACGATGAAGCTGACAGATGATGATATTGCTAAATTCAGCAATGAGCCACTCACTTTGAATTACAAGAACCACACTCAAGGAGTGGAACGTTGCATAAAACTGGTTACGGATGCCTCAAAAGCTGTTTATGGTTTTGAGGCCAGAGATGGTTTTATTCGTGCACGAGTAAATTCCCGCAATTTAATGCCTCGTTTTGATTCAAAACAAGATTATTGTGATAACTTTTTGCAGTAACGATTTGTTAGAAAAGGACATACCTATATTCTGTGACTAATTACCATTGCTTGACTGCTTATATTTGCATACAATATTGATTTACGTTAGGTGTGTCTCATTATTTGATAAGTCTGCTGTGGTTGTCAATACTATTAAAGCGAGTATTTTCTAAATTAAAAATGGGGCACTTACAAGTGTCCAGAACTAATTTCTTTGTGATTCTCTTTGGTTTCACATGCAAACGCAAAGTTTTCCTGAGTTCCGTGCCACATTTTTATTTTCAACCCACCCTAATATATATATATATATTAGAGCTGCTGTTCGATTTAAAAAATTGATCGAAATTAACGCATGATTAAAAAATTTATCGCAAATTAACGCATATTTTAATCGAAACAATACAATACATTTGTTTGTATTCCAACTAGTATGTCATAATATCATATCGTAAAATTGGCATAATAAACAAGTCAGATTAATTTACGAAAGAGGTATAATTAATTGTTACAGATTTATTAAGCATTAGCATATATGTCTATTGAATTAGTTATTGAGACCAGTTTATTGACATGTATCAATCACGTCAAGCGATGCGAATTGTTTTCTTTTTAATCATCAACTGTGCTAAATATGTGTTTTTCTCGTGCTGTTAATGACGTATGTCAACCCATGTTCCCCCTTCCCTGTCATATTTTGCAACACTTCGCCGCCATACTAAGTCTTGTTTACCCTACCCTCCAGTACCGTACATACCCCCTCCACTTACCATCCCAAAAAATACACACGTCATTTATATCTCATATGTGCTTTTTCTTACATAACATAATAGTATAAGCCAGAGAGTAGATGCTCACTTATTATTAACGCGTTTTTTTATCCCCCCTCCCCCGATTACATTTTTGACACTTAGCAGCCTCTCTCTCTCTCCCCCCCCCCACCCAACCGCCGTACACCCTCTGTCCCATAACAAATTTACACAAGACCCACCGTTTCCAAATCATGGCATCTGTCAATCAAGCTTTCTAGCTACGCCAGATGTTAACTAATTGTATCATTCAAGGTCATACATTAGAATTAAGAAATGACAATCCTATTGTTTCAAGGTCATGTCGCTGATGTAATTTTAAGTAGACATGAAAGTTTTAGTTTTCGGGGGTTTTTTTTTTTCCTTTTTTTTTTTTAAATCTTGTATGATCTGGTTATAGAATTGGGTTATTTACTGATTTTCTTTTCTGCAATAACAGGATTTGGGTAAAATTTAATGCATATAGGTCTTTGTGTTAAATATGTAATCGCATATTTTTAACGCATCAATTACACTTTAATTACATTAATCAACAGCCCTAATAAATATTTATTTTTAATCAACATAAACATTGCAACGTGTACATGCACTTCGAATTGTGCAATGATTCATCAGGAGTGAAATCTTCCCATACATATATATTTTATCGCAAACCATAAAATGTTAAATTTAACTCAGTTTCACAATAATTCTGAAAAATACAACCAGTCTCGTGTACAGATGTATGTAACAGTTAAGTCTAGACACTGTCTGATTACAGTATCATGTATATGAAACTATTAGTGCAGCTGTAGCAGACGTGACCGGTTAGATACTGTATTATCAAAATGCAATACACAATGACGGGCAAAAAAATGATGATACGCAATTTCTAGTATCTCGTTATTTTGATCTTATTATAAACGAGTTCTTTATACATTTGTTGTTTTTTAACTTCAACAATACACTGTAGTGCCTCCACCAATACACTACAATATATAATGTAAACTACTGAGTGACTTTTCTCTTTTTACATCAACCGTGAAGGGAGCATAAGATTTATTGTCGAAAGGCTATATAACAAAAACATCGTCATTTTATATTATAGGGCTTTAGTCGACATACCTGGGTATGAGGGTGTGTGCGAAATGCAACAGGGTAGGGGTGGTAGATCTACTTCATAAGTGAACAGACTTTAACTTCAAATCATTGAGTAAATGTATGTTTTTTTTCGACGTGGTGAACTATAAGAAATTTGTTTAAATTAACGCATTTAGGTGTTGCGTTAAAAATTTTAATCGCAATTTTTTTTTGACGCGTTAATCGCAAATTAACGCAGTTTAATCAGCAGCCCTAATATATATATATATATATATATATATATATATATATATATATATATATATATCGTGCATTATTGTATTTAGATAATGTCAAAATGGTAATATGACACATAATCGATATTCATACGACTTGTATGCTGGTGAGGTTAGATTAAAGCAAGGCATATAACTAAAGTACTAAGATTACGTTACAAATTAACAAGTACTGATAGGAATTACGTAAGCGCTCTGATGTCAGCTTATCTCGTAATATTATGTAAATAGATATATTGGTGTCATACTAAACTAGAGGGTGTAGTTATATTTTTAATTAAATCGTACCGAAGAACAGGGTTTCATAAAAATGTAAGAAATCAAATTACTTACTAAAGGCGTCAAGACTTTTTGGAAGATGACGGAGGGTCCGTATCTTGTAGTTTTATTTTTACTGCACTAAGAATTGGGGGAAAAGGGGTGAGGGGTTGAATAGATAGTGTTTAATCTAGTCAATACTAATAATGTGAATTAATGTTTCCCTTTCATTATTCCTAATTTTTTAAACATGTCTGTAAAGTGAGGATTTAGATTATCTATTTTTAGGGGATTACGTTCGTATGTAAAGTTTGCAAGTATTTTTACGACAGATGTAGTTTAACACATTTTTTATATACATTATTTGGCAACCCATGTGTGAGTGAGGAATATTCGGGAAATAAGAAGCGAAGGATACACGGTATCAAAGTGCGTCAGATAGTTTGGTCAGTGCTTTGTTCCACACATTTTCAAAAAAAAAAACAGGTTTAAGAAGAGATGGGCTGATATGAAACTTTAATTACTTTAACAATAAAACGATAACACTGCAATAAAGAATGTCTTTTACCGTCCCTACGCTAATGGCCTGACTAATAGTTGGAGCTAAACAGTATAATGAAATGGTGGGAATTTAGTATTGTATTATCACCTGCAATGTAGGCCCAAACCTATACTAAACAGCACATTGAATGATTACATCTTTGTAATTTGTATTGGTGCAGGATGATAAATAATACATAGGACATACAAAAAAATATTTTGCGTATGCTACAAATGAAGTTTGTTAGCTTTATATGTGATATTGTGTGAATTTGTTAGCGTTAAATGTCTCATTGTATTGAGTTGGTCATCTTTATATGTGTCATTGCATGAGTTTGTTCCATTTAACTAGTGCATCCATTCTAGATGACCATATGGCCGATATGATTTTAGACTGACCTTCGTTATCTGCTATGATATTGCAAGAAAAACTTTGTTTTTTTACTGATCCACACAATTCATAAGATAAAATAAATGTTTGATTTCCATAGACACTGGCTGAGTAAGACAAACGACTTGAACTTGTTTCTTTTAGTGTCTCATTCATACTGTCTGTAATTTCTAATCGACATGGCAAATTCTCCGAGTGATTCAGAAAGAAAACAATGTTGACGTGGCTCCCATTTATCGATTCAGCGCACGATCTCAGATCGATGGCTTTGTCATTGATGAAAATAAAAGCATATTCCTTGGATGCATCTGCAAAAAGTATATATATATATAGGGTGGGCCAAAAAAGTGAGAACATCACATAACATTCAAATTATATTAAAATAAATAAAATGTCATTAAAACCCAAAATAGCGCCCGGAAATTGTCGTACTAATGACGTCATATATCTAAACGGGCTAGTAAATGAGTAAGCAATTAAAAATATTTTGCATACAGCTAAACACACTTTGATATAATTATATTACTTTCTACGCAATGTTCTCACTTTTTTGGCCCACCCTGTGTAAATATATATATATATATATATATATATATATATATATATATATATATATATTATAGATACAACATTAAAGTAGAAGCTAGGAGACAGTTTCTTTTATTATATTATTCAATTATTGATTCATTTAATAAAAGTAGAGGGATTAATTTATGTCACCTAGATGATTTTCTCATTTATTCAGTCTAACAAACAGAAAATTACCATAAATCTTCGGTAGTTTTATCTCTTCACTGTAAATGTGTTGATCAAAAAAAATCAATTGTCCCCTCAGCACAGCTTCGCTAGTTCGAGTCTGACCAGTTATGCTGATTACAACCTCAAAAACGTTTTTGTCGTCAGTAGACATACAATAGCAGTTGGATATAATGTGTCCATTACATTGGTGTAAATCAAGGAAGCATATCTGAATATAAAAATCGTTAGCTGTTTACTATCTATCTATACATCTAACCTTTCATCCATCAGGTCACCCACCCATCCAACTTCTTACTTATCTACCTACCTATTTATCTACCTTTCAGTATGTCTGACTGTCTATCCGTCTATCCATCCATCTATAAATGTATATATCTATCTAAATCTATTTCTATCTCTCTATGTATCTATCTATCCCTTTATCTATCTATCCCTTTATCTATCTATCTATCTATCTATCTATCTATCTATCTATCTATCTATCTATCTATCTATCTATCTATCTATCTATCTATCTATCTATCTTTCTATCTATCTATCCCTCTATCTATCTATCTATCTATCTATCTATCTATCTATCCCTCTATCTATCTATCTATCTATCTATCTATCTATCTATCAATCTACCTATCTATCCCTCTATCTATCTATCTATCTATCTATCTATCTATCTATCTATCTATCTATCTATCTATCTATCTATCTATCTATCTATCACTCTATCTATCTATCTATCTATCCCTCTATCTATCTATCTATCTATCTATCACTCTATCACTCTATCACTCTATCTATCTATCTATCTATCTATCTATCTATCTATCTATCTATCACTCTATCTATATATATATATATATATATATATATATATATTTATCTATCTATCTATCTATCTATCTATCTATCTATCTATCTATCTATCTATCTATCACTCTATCTATCGATCATCTATCTATCTATCTATCTATCTATCTATCTGTCTGTCTATCTATATTTCTATATAACTAACTCTACGGTTATATTTAACGAAAATAAGATATCGGATATTATAAATATTTTATTATGTATTCGGCAAGAAAATCGGAAGATAAATTAGCCATCAAACTTTTTTTTTTTAAATTGACAAAAGAGGGTAAAATAGAATTGTAGGCCGAATGGTAT
The DNA here is from genome assembly GCA_021962125.1 of Bulinus truncatus. Taxonomy (NCBI): domain Eukaryota; kingdom Metazoa; phylum Mollusca; class Gastropoda; family Planorbidae; genus Bulinus; species Bulinus truncatus. The sequence goes on from JAGDYQ010000089.1 coordinate 2,985,878, forward strand.
TAAAGTTTACTTACCCCGTTGAAGTCAGAGTTGGGTAATTTAATTTCATAGCTGAAGTAATCTAAGGAGTCTATTTTTCCAGAAATATTTACTATACCCATGTATATAATATTATCTCCTTCAAAGTTACACGCCTCTTGCAAAGGATTATTAAGATTGGGAAACGTGATGATTTGTAGATTGTTGGTAACTGAAATATATTTGTATAAAGTAAAAAGGAAACGTTGGAAAGGTAAGTAAAGAGAAGATTACCAACATCAAAAATAGATACAATGACCTATAATATTTACACCTTAAATGAGAATATGTTAGATAATTCTATTTTTTTTATAAAGATAATGTTATTTTCACATCAATTCCATTAGGGCTTACCTGATTGCAGTAAAATAATCAATACTATTTTCTTTATATTCATTTTATGATAATGAATTCTGTAAATTTTTGATGATATATACTTCAGTAAAACCACATCTGTCACAGTTATGATCAATGCTTTCTACTTTATTATCAAACATTTTTCTCTGTGTCCGGTAAAATAAATTAAGCAATTGTAGTCAAACTTCAGCGTATTTGTTTCCACTTCAACTATTAAACTTTGTGACGGTTTGTCATAATCATAGCTAAACAATCTGCCAATAAATTAAACAATGAAACATGATTAATTGAAAAAAAAAATTGAGAAATTTTAAAGCTAATATTGTTTTAATTTTTTTTTAAATTAGTTTTATTGTAAAAATTTGTTTTAATATTTCAAGTCAAAGGCGTTTTCCTCGAAAAATAAAATAAACTAATTCCATAAAGTTTTTCTTAAATTAGAAAGAATAAAGTCCGAATAGAAGAAACTTAACTTGAAAAAACAAAAACTATTTAATATTAGTCATTCAACATTCACAATAGAAAATCTAACATTGACACAGATCTTTAAGTTTATACTTCCTGAGAATGTGTTGCTTTAAGGATGAGCACCATCATGTATTGAATTTCCTTCTACGGTAATAAAGGATACAAGTACAACTTAAAAAAATGTAATTTCTGATTTTGAGATTTTCGTTCCAAATAGAAATATTTTAGCTCTAATTTGATTATTGTGTTATTAATTTTATTCATATAGATTGAATGGTATTTTAACATTTCTTGAGAAAAACATTTTGAACGATCGTTAGTTTTTGTATATTTACTTAATGACACACTCATTAAAAAAATGTAAATCTTTAAAAAAATATCACAATATTTCCATGAAAATTCTGAATATGCTTGTTTGGCTATTATACTGCTTTATTCTACTGGATTTTCTATGTAAGTAATCAACCTTAATGAGCTTAATGTGTATATAGACATTCAATATATGTGTGTGTGTGTGTTTTTTTTTTTTTGTGTTGGAGCTTTTAAGATTTGATATTTTAGATGCTTCATAGATTAGTTATTGAAGAAATTGGATAACTTTTTGATCAATTTCAATAGTTAGTTTAAATTTTTAATCCTTCTAGTTTGAAATCATTTTCCCATTATAATAGACCGCACAATGGCAACCAATTTAATTTTCTTGAAAGTTTTTCTAAAATTTCACAACACCCATTGGTCGTATTCCTAAATTATGAAATCGATATTTTAGATATATAAAAAAAAATAAATAGATTTTTAAAATGCACGCATTTTTTTTAGTGTTAAATAAAATGTAAAAAAAAGGCACATTTTTCATTGTTTTACTTTAAAATGAAAAGTAAGTTTACTGTCTTAAAATCTTTTTTTTTTCTTTTCTTAAAGCTTCATTGGATATTGAATGTATAAAAAGCGACGAAGATGAACAAGTAACATTCATTTTAAGCTGGACAATAAAACCTGAAACCAACGAAACAATTTACCTTGAAAAAACTTATAATGGATATGTGTTATCTTTTCTAAAATGTGAATTTTCTGTCAAATGCAGTCATATAAGCAAGCAATTTAGAGTGTTAAATATAACTGAATACGTACATGAAAATGTGAGAAAAGTCCGTGTTATTTTTCAAAATATTTCCCAAAAACCTAAAGAAAAATGGGTTGTCAGAACATCATTGCTACAATCGAAAAAAAATTGTTATTTAAATTATTCAGGTAATTTTTATATTTAAGAGAATACTAGCTCCCGTGTTAAATTATAGTGCAGTTAGATGCTCTTTTCAGCATTAGCTTACTACATTTAACTAGAGCTTATAGGCCTAGATGAAAACATGAATTCTCTCTCTCTCTCTCTCTATATATATATATATATATATATATATATATATATTTATATATATATATATATATATATATATATAATTATGCACCTATGTATCTATTTATCTTTCTATGTCAATATTACGTAAATCGACATAATGACACTGTTGACACAATGACTGTGTAAACAAAAAATGTGTTACATGGCAAAAGACTACAAAATGTCGTTTTTTTTATCAGTATGAAGCTTACCATTGAATCTGTTTTTTTTTATCCTTTCTTTGCTCTTTTCAATTTATTTGTCTGCTAATAAAATAATACTTTTTACTGAGAGAAAAAACAAACAAACAGTAGAATACGGATCCCATTAACTGAATGTCTAGACACTCTTCAATAATCATTATTTATATGTATATATAGAGAGATATGACTGTGTGTGTCTGTGTGTGTGTGTAAGCAGACGTGATTGTGCTGCACGCACGACTTCAGCAATTGAATGAATGGTATCTTACGGTTAGATTGAGAGACTGGATCGTTTAGCACATAACTATATGTGTGACTCTGGACGTGTAGTTTGACTGATAGAACCACGTGTGGTTGAGTGCAGTAGAAATCGAACCCTGGTCAGGCGATGACGCGTATTACATTGTGGGCTGTTCAGGAAAGCCCCAGTGGGAAAAGGTCATGTTTATGTGTTCTATCGGAAATTGATGTATTTGTTTATGTTTATTCAAGTGTTATATTAAATCTTTTAAGCACAGTGTAACAAAAGACCATCCCATCCTTTTGGGATACATTTGCTGTACCGTTGTTAACTTTTAGTCCCACTTAAAAAAATCAATAATAATACAGTACCTCACGATATTATTCATTTTACCTATTTCAGCAGATTTTGTTTCTAACGGACATACGCAGTGATAAATGACATTACTATAATTTTATTCACTTCTGCGCAAAGCTTAAAATACCGAGTTCTTTTTTTTTTTTTAACCTTAGCGTTTTTGTTTCAGTTGGCTTTTGCTATTTTAAAAGTAAGTATTCAAACTTTAATATTTATCAATATACATAATTCTCTTCTTCGCCAAACCCTGCGGGACAGCGGCGGCCTGCAAGACGCAATTCTATAAATATAGATATATAACTAGTAAACAAAGGCCCGGTACCCGGACCGGCTATTAGGCACGCATTTGGAGTTGAAAATGGAGATATAAATTTGAGCGCATTAACAATCAGTCTATATACAAAAAAAAAGCATGTCTATGTACTCGAAGTGGCCCCAAAGGACATGAACAGATTATCGTAGCCAAAACAGTGAAAACTCATTTAAGGGACATTTAATAATACATCAAATAAAGTTCATATTATATATAGTATGCAAGGGAGTGTACATTTAAGTGTGTTGCTTCTTTCTCATTAGCGCACCAATCCCCCAACACAAACGTAACACTGGTTTATTGATTTTTTTTTTTTTAAATTCCGCGAACGTGTGACGTGTAGTTAGGGGATACGGTCGGTCGATACGGGATACGGCCGGTCGATACGGGATACGGCCGGTCAATACGGGATACGGCCGGTCGATGCGGGATACGGCCGGTTAGAAAATTATGTATTAGATATATATTTATATATATGTGTGTGAGTATTTGAAATTATAAATTATAGATTAACTGACCAGTAATATAGACCAACGGCTAGATAACCTTTTTTTATTGCAGTTAAAAGAGAACCTAACAATGTTGAAACTTTAACAACAAAATCATCGTCAACACCAGACCAATATATTCCAAAAGATGCCTATACGTCACTCAAAATAACAGTTCCCTTTTTAACTGTATTAACAGTTTCTATGATTATTATTGTATTTGTTAAAACTTCTGCAGGTAGAGATTCCTTAATTGTTATTAGTGATTCATAACACTTTTTTTTATTTCTTAGCGTCTATTCTGAGAAAATTGTCTAAAATATAAGCTAGAATTATATACTTTATAACTTGACTTTCGTTTGATAAAGTTTGCATACTTTTGATTAAGTAAAAAAAATCATGGTTATAAAATAATTTATCAAAAGTTACCAAGATAAGCTTTTTAATCATCATTTGATGCTGAATTTTAATAACAAACCTTTAAACCCGTTTTTTATAAATTGAATTATTGTTTTTTTTTTTTAAGAAAATGTGATTTAAGATATATAATAGGATAATTCCCTTGAAGAAACGCAAGACTCAGGCGACACTGCTACAAACAGTGTCTAAAATACTTTACACCACTAGACAGTAATCTTGTCACTTGAAAACTTTTTATTTTCATTTATGGTGTACTTTAAAAGCGGATAACTGCAAAATCGTATTACATATGTAATTAAATTGTAAATAAATACATAATGCTGATCAAGAAAATCTTTTTTTTTGCCATTACTATTAAAGGAAAAATCAAATCATTGACATTTTTTGTGTCTACCAGGCAGGTTTCTACAGTGTTGGAATGACATTCATATCAAAAGACTAAGGTAAGCTATACGTCTATTATTAAATTTAAAATATTATTTAGTTGGGAAATTTATTCCCTGTTTTTTTTTGGCGGTAGAGGGGTATATTGTATCTCAGTGGACGTTTGCAGGGCTCTCTTATCCTACAGTGTGAGTTGTGCATATAGTCAACGATGACCAATAGATGAACCAGGCTTGCGGAGCCGGAGCCGAGGAGCCTGGAGCCGCTACTTTTTCCTGGAGCCGGAGCCGAAAAAATCAAAAGATATACTCAGAACTTAAACTGGTTTCACCTGGCCAGTTTGTTCATTGGCAAATATTGCAAAATTGTGAACGTTTATTGATAAAATTTTAAATATGTATAACACAAATAATAACACATATGTAGGTTTTATCGCTAGAATATCAATTAGAAAATAAAACTTTACTTTTTCATATTTTTTTTTAAATCTAGGAGCAGTTTTCTTTCTACACAAAAAGGTAATGGTTAACATTCTATTTTTCCGCCATTGATTAATTACTTATAGACGTTGAGGTCTAAGCGTTCTTACAGACAGGCTAACAAAATTACTGCGCAAGAACCTTACTTTCAAAGGGCTTCCTTCATGTGAAATTCTCTTTCTCTTTCTCTTGAGCCCCCCCCCCCCAGACCAAATCATCAATACATATTTTACTATATAAAGTTACTAAAAATACTGTCAAACTGTCTTTTTTCTTTATGTGAGCCCCCCCCCCCCCAGCATTTTTTGCTGGTTGCGCCACTGCTCTCAATATTTCAAAGGCCCCCCCCCCCCATAAACCCAAGAAACTTTCCGCGTATAAACCTGTTGATTGCCTGGCTGGTCATAATAAAGTGGGTTTTTTAATAGTCAATTGTTTTTTATAGCATCTTTAAGTACAGTATATAAATTTCAACATAGTAAACCCATGAAATGTTATAATTACCTAATTTATACTAATAGATTTGCATTTTTTTTCAAAGTGACTTCTGTTGACAATATCGACATCTATAATCTTAGAATTGACAAACGAGGTGCTATCGAAGGTAGGACAATATAACTTAGTTAGATATAAATATAAGATAGATAGATAGAGAGAACAATAGATATATAGATATATAGATAGAGAGAACAATAGATAGAGAGAACAATAGATAGATAGATAGATAGATAGATAGATAGATAGATAGATAGATAGATAGATAGATAGATAGATAGATAGATAGATAGATAGATAGATAGATAAATACACACATGCATAAAGTTCCGAGCGTGTCCGATCTGTCTTCAAGGTGTAAACCGTATATCACCGTTTCGTCCCTCTTCCCCTAAATGATATAATTTATATAATAACGATTTAGGTTCTGCGTTAAATCGAAAGTAAAGAATTAATACAACATTATTCCAGTTTAAAATACAATCATGAAAAGATCGGATCTGCCCGAAATCAAAAAATAACCTAGCCTAGCGACCAAGCCTAAGGGGGTATAACTCTATGCAAAGGTTTTACAGGGTAGAGCTAGTAATATAAAATACTTAAATGATACGTTTTGAACCAACTTACACAATTCTACGACATGATCTTGCATACATATATAATATTCTTATCAACTCTTTTTTATATTACAGATCCTTATTGCTCTATCGATCATATCTATAATCAAGGTAGTAGCCCATAAACGCCAAGGATTAAAGTGTGTAACATATAAAGGTAATCACAAACATAAAATCAGATAGGCATATATCTGAGCTTGAAAGAATATTTATATATATAGAAGGAATGTGTTTTTCTTATTGACATGGTCGTCATAACATGCCATGGGGGAAAAAATAGTATGTTTGTGGTAACCTAACATTGATCCACTGGACACATTCGTCTTTATGTGCACTTTCTAAGAGCCCTATGGGACTTCATGGCAAAAAAAAAACTATTAAAAAAAAATTAATTGACTTCTTAAATGATTAATTTTTAAAATGGTTGGAAAGGGACTTTTTTTTGTTACTTAAAATTGTACATTAATTTACTAGAAATAAAATCGAAGGGAGGGTGGAACATGGGTGGAGATGGGCGTATTCATGGGGGGGGGGCATTTGCCCTCCCCCCCCCCACACATTTAAAAAAAATGTCATAAAGTTGTTATTTGCCCCCCCCCCTGGAAAATATGTTCCCCCTCCCCTGGAAAAATTCCTAGCGACGCCCATGTGGGTGGGTGCTGATATATATAGATTATAAATCACAAAAATTATTTCAAATGAATGAAACATGTGCATAAAAGGTAAATTCTTTTTTTTTTATAAATACAGAAGTAGATACATATGAAATAATATTAGTAAATAGAATATTTTTTTTACATAAGGATAACCTTATATACAAAAAAATTATCGCACCTGTTCACACTACAGTAGATTTGAAACTTTTTCACCGTCAGTGCTGTATTATTTCTTTGGGTTTTACTTAATCATTATTTTCCTTAAACATTAGAATCCAATTCACCTAAAATACTGCTTACTTAGTAAATTTAACACACATGCATTGTTTGTCACATGACATTTCCTTTTTTTTAAAAAATCCATATTTCTTAAAAATAAATAGATCAGTAAGGTAATTCCCGTTGTTACATCAATGTTTTAGAGACATTCAATTCATAACTCAGTTGTTGTTGTTTTACAACTTAGTCAGTTATGTTATATGTTGAAATGAAACATATAATAGATAGACAGATCTGTGTGGAAAAACAGTTTTTAAAAAATACATTTTTTAGACGATTTAGAATGAAACCTTTCGTATTCATTTAGTGATATTTCCCTGCGCTCTGACAGCAGCACACATTGTGCAAGTCTCGTTTTGAAACAATGTTTTCAACGCCGCCATTAATGATATTTATACTCATCAGTCAATTCATTGAATAGAATCATTAAATGAAGCCACACACAAACACACACACACACATATGTATATATATATATATATATATATATATATATATATATATATATATACATAGCTGATAATTATTGTTAATGTTGATAAAGCTCCTAAAACCCCATGAACTCATGCATTAAATAATATATTATCGCTTTTTTACATTTAAAAAGCAAATTGAAAGCTTTTTGTTCAAATTTCATGTCTTGAAAAAATAAAGAAGTGTAAAAAGGAAACATTTTGTGGCCACAGAGTTATTTTTGAGATCCTAGGTAAAATAGCTGTCAATGACGTTGGGTGCAAACAACGGGCCCCCAATAATCTTTGACTACAGGAGGGGCCCTTCTGAGTCCCCCCCTGATGGCAGAGAGAAGCCCCATCAGAGGGCCGATTATATGTGTGAGTGTCATTCACACATACATTCATACAGATTGACAGACAGACGGACTGACTGACGTATGTACAGACAGAAATAGATGTATACACACATACATATATATATGTATATATATATATATATATATATATATATATATATACATATATATATACATACAATAATAATGGAACACTTTCCCGACATGATAAACATTTTTGTTCAACATGTTTTATATATTAAGATTCTCTTAAACGATGCATTTTGAAACCTCTATAACTTTATGAATATATCTGCAAATATGTTATCAAGTAATGTAGAAATACTCAAATACGAAAAGAATAGTTCTTGGTAGAAATGATTTTTTTCTTAGCCGTAATGAAAATTAAAAATGAAAATTACTCAACATCATGGATTTATTTTGTTTATTTTTCTAGCTGGTAAATGCAAGTGTAAATAATTGTTTGTTTATGAGTTTTTTTACGATAATGTTTTTGTACATGCATATTATGATAGTGAACACTTAATAAATTTGTGATATACTAAACACAAACAACCATACATAAAATATCCACACACTCACACATCTGTAATAGCTAATTAACCTTTGGGATCCTATAAACCAGTGGTCCCTAACCTTTTTCTTGCAGCGGACCAATCGACATTTGACAATTTCACCGCGGCCCGGGGGGTAAGAGGGTACAGGGACGTTGATTTATTTTACAACGCCACTGCCTTTTACAGCCGATCTGCTCCTGGATAACCTCTCCTCCACGGAAAGTCGCACGATCCCGAGAGAAATACACCACAGTAAATAAAAAAGAAATAATTTATAGTTTCTTTGGCGGCCCAGTACCATTTGATAAACGGACCACTGCTATAAACCACTAATCCTTTCTTTTATATGAAACTTTGACGATTGTGCTACGACCCTGTTGGCATCACGTGAGACTTGGAGAGATCGTTAACCAAGACCCTCACTTGAGAGTCGAGCATTTCAGACACACAAACACATGTCAGAACTTAATATGCCAACTCTTCTTGCAAAACTAACAGCTGTATTTGTTAACATATTTATGAAACCAGTTCGTTTTGCAACACTAAACGCTTTACCTGTCGACACATTGATGAAACCAGGTCGTCTTGCAACACTAACAGCTTAATCTATTGACAGATTGGTGAAACAAGGTCGTCTTGCAACACTAACAGCTTAATCTATCGACAGATTTGTGACACAAGGTCGTCTTGCAATACTAACAGCTTAATCTATTGACAGATTGGTGAAACAAGGTCGTCTAGTAAAACTAATAGTAATAACAGCTTGAACTGTCGACAGATAGATGAAACCAGGTTGTTTCGTAACAATAACTGCTTTACCTGTCAATAGAATGGTGAAAACATGTTGTCTTGCAACACTAACACTTTTACATGTCAATAGAATGATGTAACCCGTTGTCTTGCAACACTAACATTTTTACCTGTCAATAGAATGATGAACCAGTTGTCTTGAAACACTAACAGTTTTACCTGTCATTAGAATGATGAAACCAGGTCGTCTACACCAGACAAATATAAGAAGCTTTTTTTTTTATTTTGGTTTGGTGCTAAACTTTAAAAAATGGTACATTTAACCCCATACCCATTGTCTATATTATGACTCAAAGTTTATATCACATAAAAAAACAATGTATAAACCCTTTTGTTACTGAATATTCAAAGCCTCGCAACATAATTTTTTCACACTAATTGTTACTATTAACGCATTATAAACTTACAATAAAAAATTATGTTAAATACCAATCAACACCATAAAATAGTATCGATTTTCTTTTAATTATTTAAAAAAATATCAAGACTGCATTGAAGTAATCAACTTTCTTGGGATTTTATTATCTTGTGGTAATCTTCTCTTATATTACACTTTAACAAGTAAATAATACAAACATTTTCAGTCCTTTCTACAGTATACACCGTTGTCTAATGTTATTATGTACCGCGAAAACGTATTTTAACTCAAGTTATAGAGAGAGAAAAAAAGAAGACACATTTATATAATAAAAATAGCATTCCATGTGTCATCGTAGAATGGATTTTTTTATTTTTTTTATTAGTAAACAGGTGAACTAGTTTACTTAAGTAGGGCACGGCAATCAAACCAACAAAAATGGGTAGACCAACCATGGGGATGAAAGCGAACCCAATAGAATTTGATAACGGAATAGAACTAATGTTGTCTTTGGCCAGCAACTCAATCTTTTCTTTAATGTCGCTGACTGCCTGTTTGAGATTCTGGAAAGCGAAACAGTCATCTTTGTGATCACTGATGTGCAACTCCAGCAATGCTGCTTCAAGTTTCAATGCATCGAATCGCTCTCCTGGGTTTTTTTCTATAACTGGGATCTGAATTTTCGTGACTTTCTCTTCCAGTTCACGGAAGATTTCATCTAATCCTTACAGGGACTTCACACACACACCAGTGAGAGTTCGAATTGTGAAGGAAAATGTTTTTTCTTCCTTGTTTGAAGCAATAAGGTGTTTTAGATCTTCTAGCCTTGAATCCAACTCTGTCACGACTTCGATAGTCATGCGTTGCACATTTCATTTTGGGAATAGTTTCACTTTCTCCATAATAATATCTTTGGCTAAACCTTCATTGTTTCTGAGGAAAAAAAAATATTATCTCCATAATTAAAATGAAAACCTTCGTCTTCATTTCGTTAAATATGAATAAGTTTTGACAAGAGTTTTTTTTTTAAGTTTGAAGTAAAATCACATATAACAACAAGCTGTTGGGTTATAGAAAACACATATAACAACAGGCTGTTGGGTAATAGAAAACAGATATAACAACAGGCACTGAATCAAGCACAAGAGTGTAATGCTAAGATTGTTATATGTGTACATGTTATATTGATGAAATGAATTGACCTCCTCAATCCCTACAATGTCCATGTGACTATATAACGAAGCAATGTCATTTAATGGTAGCAAAACGTATTCTACAAACGGGCACTAAATGTTAAACGCAAAAATCAACATTGTGTATAAATGCATTCCTTATAAATGTCTATGCAAGGCCGTAAAATAAAATTTGAGGTCAATGTTGTAAATATCCATTACCTATAAACTATATGAACAAAAAAATATATCAAATATTGAGAACAATAGAATCATAATTTAAAAAGAAAACTGTTCAGGATTATAAAATGTTATCAGGAGTATTGAGCTTTACATGTTAACAAAGCTAGACAAAATTAACATACTGTGATAGTTATGACATTTAAGAAAAATATTTCATGTTTATTTCATGTTTATTATTTATCTAAAGTAATTGAAATTAAGGTAACGAACTATCAATCGGAATAATAAAAGTGACGAAAATTAGATTAATCGATTTTAGCATTCAGGTTAATGTTAACACACATGCGTAGCTAGCATTACATTGTTCGAAGAGTATAGGAAGGGGTGTGAAATTGCATTGTTTAATTAAAAGTGATGTTAGGGTAAAGTTCATAAGACTAGTGAAACTAGCGTTTAAAAACCAATGGCTTGCTTATTAAATATTACAGAAAACGATACATAGCGGGTTTGCAAATAAAAGAAGGCTTAAGTGGGGCATGGTGCACAAAAGGTGTTGGGAAACATTGCTAAGTGAAAGATATATGTTTTAGGGCTGAATGGACTGGCTGGTTTCGTCAAGCATCGTGCAGAAAGTGGCCATTTTCTTTTGTTTTCTTTCTTTTTCTCATAGCTCCGGTGTGAGCATAGGGTCTCAACAGTATTTCACCGGTGAACATCCCTGCCTTTTTTTATTTCCCTTTTTGACTGTTCTTCTATATTTTTGTTCTAACTTCTTCATTTTTCTCATGACTTGTGGGTTCAATTCCTGTACTTGTTTAGTAACATTGGCAGCTGTTTTTCTAAGGGAATGACTGATCCATCGCCTTTTTCTTTTCTTGATTTCTTGGCTAATGGGCGACTGCTTAGTTTTCTCCAACAGTGAGATTTTTTATGAGCTTTTTCAGGCCACCCAACGCTCATGATTTGATGTAGACCAATGCCTTTAGTTTTTTTTCGTAATGTGGTTTGCAATGTCCATGCCTCACGCCCATATAGGAGGACATCATTAGACATTGGTGTTAAAAAATATAATTTCTATAGAGAGAAAGACAAAAATATTTAATGCCAGATGGATTTTAATGTGTAAAAAGCTCTTCTAGGCTTGACAATTATGAGTTTTGTGCTTTCTTGAGCCCTTCACTCTTCACTGACAATACTATTCAAATTGTTCAAGCAGGATGTCTTTGAAATATTTATTTCTTTAAATTATAATAGGGAAACTCCTGTTTGTTATTCACCATCATGAAATAGTTTTCTTTGTGTTGATCTTTTTAATACCTCTTTAGGGTATGGTTGAATCAGACTGCTTGATTCATCTCTGAAACCTTGGCTTTCTTCTAGCTCAGAACCAATTTCGTTCTTTTCACATTCATTAAAACAATAAACTTGATATAATTTAATATTTTATTACCTCTACCTAACAGCATAGAAAAAAGTTCCCTTAAGCCCTAGAGGGCTCATCCATTGGGGCAGATCAATCATAGAATTCAGTAACCTCGGCATATAAAAGGATTGTGTGGAACTGTGGACTTTCACCAAGACCTAAAAAAATCCTCACGTGCTCACTAAGGTTAGAGCCCGGGAACTCTCTCCACAACAGGAACCTTATTCCCTTTTTTAACAGAATGTTTTCCCCCATTCCCTATCTTCCTGGTTTCTCTCACTCTTTCGTTCTCCCCATTTGTCTACATCTCTCGTAACAGCTTTTATAAAATTACAAAAGATTAAAAAGGAAAAATAAACATCTTACTTTTAAAGTTATAGACTTTGAAAACGAAGTTCACATATCATTTGCTAACATTCTATTTTTAGGTTACAAGGGAAAAAAAACACTGCTATGTCAGGAACATGTGGGCACTAAAGATTACCTGACTTAAAAATAAGATTGACTGATAAAAATTAACTTATCAAAGTTTGGTTTTACCTGCGACAGGAATGGAGAACTATTTTCTATGTTGAGCAACACACCCCCCTTACGATATTGAGCACTGCTCCATCTCTAAATCAGGTTCTGAAATGAGGTCATGAGAGCAAAATAGTGTTTTTAATAGTATATTTAAATGAATTAGACTCGCATTTCCTTCAGTAAATGTATTTTAGATAATAATTGTAAAATAATTCTTACTTTGATTTTTTGCAGAAAGTTTTTTCAATCTTAGTCGAATCCGTCTAAATCTAATTGAATAAAAAAATGAATTTTCCAGTTTAAAAATAATCTTGCCAATTCAATATAATTGCTAAAACAGTCTTTTGAGCATGAGTTTCATTGATCGAATGATTAAAGAATGATATCACAATAATATTAAAGTTAAATATTGTCTCTCTCTATGCAGAGGTTCTGCAGGGTGCAGGGAAGTGTAAAAAAATACGCAGGACATGTCCCATTTCAGTGATTTCTAGTAGAGTGACGTAGATAGTCAGTCGAGACCACAGCATATGATCGGGACTAGTACAAATTATTCTCAATACTACTATAATTGATTTTAAAAGAACATATTAAATATAAAAGAAATATGGCATGAAGAATTTTTTTTAATATCATTGTAATTTAATCTGTATTTCTCAATAAGGAATTTGTTCCTAATGTTTAGAAGTGGTGCTAGAAGTATTATAATAATACATAACTATGTCGTATTGATTCCACACAAAAAATGTTTTACACCTGAATACGTTTAATTGTGCAAGAATGTATTACCTATTAATAAACTAAACTAATACGGTATAATTTAACGTAAAAGTAACATTATGATTTTTTAACTTCATTGACAATACATTGTATCCCATGGAACAAACAAAAATTGTCAGAAAAATCTTAGGGGAAGAGAGAAGGGGTGAGGGAGAGAGAGGGAGATGAGAGAGGGAGGGAGAGAGGGAGAGAGAAAGGGAGGAAAGGAAAAAGAAAGGAAGGGAGGGAGAGAGGGAGTAGCGAGGGAGCTAGAGGGGAGGGAGGGGGAGAGAGAGGGTGGGAGAGAAGGAGGGATAGAGAGATAAAGAGAGAGGGGGGCAGGGAGGGAGAGAGAGGAAATTAGGGGGGGAGGAGGGGGAGGGAGGGAGAGGGGGAGAGAGGAGGGCGGGAGAGAGGGAGAGAGAGGGGGATGAGAGAGGGAGGGATGGAGAAAGGAGGAAGGGAAGGAGAGAAGGAGAGAGAGGATGGGAGAAATGGGAGGGATGAGAGATAAAGAGTGAGAGGAGGCAGGGAGGGAGAGAGAGGGAAGGAGGAAGGGAGGAAGGGGGAGAGAGGGAGGGACGGGGATGGAAAGGGGGGAGAGAAGGGGGGTGGAGAGGGGGAGAGAAGGAGATGAGAGAGGGAGGGAGGGAGAAAGGGAGGGAGATAGGGAGGGAGGGAGAGAGAGAGAGAGAGGAAGGGAGAGAGGGGGGAGGGAGAGAGAGAGAGGAAGGGAGAGAGGGGGTAGGGAGAAAACAAAAGGTAAACATAAAACCTTATTTTAAACTCGGGCAACTAGTAGGTTATATAGCACAGAACTTTAACAAGAGTAATGAACTCACAAAAATAGAGAAGCAAATTGTACTATTGTAATAAGAGTCAATAGGATTATTAAGGGTATATTGCTTCCGTCAGATTCAGTGAGGTCCATTGGTAATACAACAGCTGTTAAAAAGAAAAAAAAATTAACACTTATCATAAAACATATTGACATCAATGTTTTTAAATCTCTATAATTATCAATTTTATCAAACAACAAATTTAACATTCTTTGAGTTTATGTATTTATATTATGCCTTCATCTTCCCCTATTTATTTCACTCACATATATTATAGTTTGAGAAGAAATAAACAAGTCTTTTTTAGATTTTTTTTTTTAATTTGTTTTGACATACATGTTTTTCTTTCCATCTATGTTTTTAAAATCCCCGTAGGCATGGATGAAAACTTTTAGATCCTGTAAACCACTAATGGGAAAATTTGTATGGTGCCCTTCTTTCACCCCCCCCCCACCATAGCCGAAAGTGCAATGGCCATGGAGGCACCGCGAGAGTTATATCGGAGGAAATTCACCATGACCTTAAATATGTAATGTTCCTGACTGAAGACCGAACCATAGACCCTCAGATAGACAGTCGAGTGCTTTACAGCAAAACACTCCGCTCTCCTTCCCATTTTTGTATCTACCTTTGTAACGTATGATGGGGAAATTTGCGTTTAAGACTTTGAAAATGTCACCCCTTTCCAATACTAAATAGTACTTAAGTAGTGAAAATGCAGCTCCTGGATGGTGGCGATGAAAGTGCAACCCTCGTCAGACCGCATCCACCAAGTTACGCCACAGGTGTCAAAAAACACTGATAAACAAGTTTTGGATTTATTATATGTCATTAACGTTTTCGGAATCAGTTTTTGATGCTGATTTTGAATCTGTAAATCATTTTGCTCTATCAGCTCAAATTATTAAGATATTGCCGAACAAAGTTGTGTATGCGCCCAAACAGGAATAGACTGCTGGCAGCATAATTTTATGCACACAAACGCACGCACCTGCGCGTACACACATGTTCACAAACACACATACCTCGTAATTATATACATATATTGGCAATGTTCTTTTTTTTTCTGATGATGTCAGATGTTTGTAGGGTGAGTGTTGATTTGCAGTTGTGTTATGAATTGCGCATTGTCTTAGAATTTGATTACGTTGCAGTTTCAGACTTCGTAAAAGGAGCAGTGAATGTGGCAATTGCAAGTTGTTTAAAATATGGCGACCAGAGGATGCGTAAATTCCCCGGATCTGTTTTGCTATGTGTGCGGCTTTTTCACAAACAAGTCTCATCAGAAGACTTTCACGCCGTTACTGAAGAAAGCTTATCAACTTTATTTTGACTCATAGGTGGATTGTGGTAAGTCGTGGGCACCACAGTTCATCTGTTCGACATGTTCATGCAACTTGCATGGTTGGATGAGGAAGGCAAAGAAAAACAACCACATGGCATTCGGAGTTCCTATGATATGGCGTGAGCAAAGCAATCACTCCACAGATTGTTATTTTTGTTTGGCAAACATCAATGGAATTTGTTATAAAACTCGTACAACTGTCAATTTCCCAAACGTTCCATCGGTTTCAAAACCAATTCCACACGATCCTGTCATTTGTCCAGTACCACAATCGCCTGTAGAATACACAATAGACGAACAGAAGGATGAAGAAAGTGATGTTTCATCTTGTGCCGATGACTCAGACCCTTTCTACAAAGCTACCGGAGAAGGAATTCATTGATGAATATGCTGAACTTTGCGACCTTGTGCGAGATCTGGCGCTAACAAAAGGCCAAGCTGAACTTCTTGGTTCACGGTTAAATAAATTTAATTTGCTTGCACCAGGTACAGCTACAGCAAACTTTCGTCACAGGCATAAACAGCTTGTTCAATACTTTGATGTGACTGGCAGTATTTGCCACTGCACAGATGTTGACGGCCTTATGAGATGTCTTGGTGTCGAACACATTGTTGAAGATTGGCGACTGTTCATTGACTCGTCAAAGACTAGCTTAAAAGCAGTATTGTTGCACAATGAAAACAAATATGCTTCAGTACCAGTTGGATATTCTGCCCACATGAAAGAGACATTTGAAAACATGTCGGAACTGTTGGAAACAATACGTTATCGCGTGTACAACTGGAATATCTGCGGCGATCTAAAAGTAATAACTATTTTGATGGGAATGCAGACAGGGTACACGAAGTACATGTGCTTCATATGCGAATGGGACAGCCGAGATAAGAAGCACAACTATACAAAAAAGAATTGGTCGATCAGAGACAGAATGCAACCAGGAAACAAAAATGTTCTTCATCAACCGTTGGTTGATCGTGACAAAATTCTCATGCCACCGCTTCATATAAAATTAGGACTGATGAAGAACTTTGTCAAGGCATTAGACAGCAAATCGGATGCATTTATATACCTATGCAACAAGTTTCCAGAGCTCAGTTATGCTAAAGTCAAGGAAGGTATTTTCATAGGTCCAAAAATAAGAAAAATCATGGCCGATGAAGACTTTCAAAACATTTTAAGTCATCCTGAAAAAGATGCGTGGGTGGCATTCAAGTCAGTCGTAACCAATTTTCTTGGAAATAAGAAGTCTGTCGACTATGAAACAGTTGTAAAGAAATGCATTAGTGCCTACAAACACCTGGGATGCAATATGTCTCTGAAAATTCATTTACTCGATTCACATCTAGACTTCTTCCCAGAAAACCTAGGCGCAGTAAGCGATGAACATGGCGAACGCTTCCACCAGGACATTTCTGTGATGGAGTCACGCTACCAGGGCCGGTGGAGTGCAGCGATGTTAGCTGACTACTGTTGGACTCTACAGCGCGACTTGCCAAGTACTCAGTACAAGCGGAAGTCCACAGCCAAGAAATTCAAACCATGAACATTTTAAACATTTTACACATGCATTTGACTTTAAATGGAATATATTTTTTACATATAATTTTATTAGTTAGAACTGATTTCATGCTTGTGTTTAATATTTTTTTACATTAACTGCAAAAGAGAATATATGGTTTAAAAATTTCATTTTTATACATATTGGAGTATTATAACTATAATAAAAAAATAAGATTGCGGATTTCTTAAAATTGGAGGCTAATAGAGACAAATGGTTTGCATATTCGAAATCAGCGTGTGTAAATTGAGTATGATTAGATGATGGGTACCAAGAAATCCACGATAAATTATTTTTTGTTTTCCAGTGTAATCAACCAATCAGTCAAACTATTAATCATTTATTTATCTTTCTTTCTTCTTATCTATCCCTCCCTCCTCGTTCTCAGATATGTTATAATACATGAGAAAGCAATAATGACATCTTACCAGCTTGGATGCTGCAATTAAAGATTTTCTCATCCAACCCTACAAGCTCATACGAGAAAATAAACATTCTGTTGCCATGGAAACTTGCTGAGTGTGTCAGTATGTCTGAATTATTTTCTATGGTCTCCCCTGTTGTATCACCCATTAACGCCAGTCGCTTTACAGGACGTTCTCTATCTTTTACAGAAAAAACGAAATTCACTTCACTGCTGTTTACAGTTTCTTCACATTTTGTGATGTTTACATCTTTGTTGTTGATAACAAGACTCACATCGGGCTGTTCTTTAAAAATAGAAAGTTTTGAAATGGTAGTTGGTATAAATTATAAAAAAGGGTACTTATCAGTGATTCTCAAAGAGTGGATAGCGACTTTTCTGCAGGTAGCGCTGATTTGAAGTGTGCAGTGTTGTTATTATCGAAGTACCGTGATCGGCCAATACAGTATCGGCGATAATTTTTAGTATAGGTTGCTGAATTGCCGATCCTTTTTGTATCAAATATCGATTTGTGTATCGCCGATACAATTTAAATGAAACATTTTCGATACTCGATACCAATATTTTTCTATCAGTATTTTAAGAATGTATTGTAACAAACTATAACAAAAAAAATTACTTTGTATCTTAAAATTTTCAAAATGAAAATAAAAAATTATAATTCATCAACACAATAGAATAACCCCACTATTTGTATGTTTATCAGTTTTGAATAAAAATCAAAATATCACAATTGTACTGTTCAGAAGACTTTTTTGCAGAAAAACAATAGCGATTTTAATACCTTGTTTTAAAAGTAATCTACATACATTCAATCACTACTAGTAATCATATAGCCATCAACCCTACCAATATTAACACCACCCACCTCCCCACGAATACTAGCACGGTCGGCGATTTGAAGGAAAAATTAAATGTTCATTTTCTTTTGAAGTTTTTGCTTTGCGCGCCGAAATCTATAAATGTTATTCTTCTGTTCTTTCATTCATTTACTTTCTTCTATCAACTGTTTGTTCAATGTTTCAATGAACGACAGAAAAGAAAACTTTATTTCTTTTTTGATCGATCTGTCAGTTATATAAAAACTAGAAAAACTTGCACTCTTTATATTTTAAATAATAATATATTTTTTTGTTCTCAAAAGTATTGGTATTGTATTGGTATCGAATTTGGCAATACATTTTTACTTGAGTATTTGTATTGGTATTGGCGATACTCTTTTCATGAAGTATTGGTATTGGTATTGACAATACAATTTAAGAGTATTGTTAACAGCCTTGGAAGTGTGTCGCCAAGAGGATATATAATATAGAGTTTAGTTTTTTCTTTTTTTAATCTTTGGTAAAAATGAACAGTTTTTATTAGAGTTTTGCGAATCGCAAAAGTTTGATAACTATTGACTATTATAATTAAGCTCTAAAAAAATTATTATAATTAGCTGAAAATTAATAAATTAATAAGTTACAATAAACATTAGAGTAAAATTATAAAGAATGGTTTTTATACCTGTTTTAATTGTGCAAACAAAGCTTCCTTTATTTTTATGAGATCCACAAAACTCATAGGATAAAATAAAAGTTTGGCTCCGGTATATCTTGGCTGTATATGACAAAGTAGCTAACATTGTTTCTTTTAGAGTATTTTTGAGGAGCTCTGCAATTTCAAGTCGACATGGCAGGTTGTCGGTGTTGCCGTGATTGTGATCCAAAAAGAAGACAAAGTTGACGTCATTTCCGTTTATCGACTCTTCACAAGTCTCCAGATTAATAATTTTATCATTGATGTATAATTTTATGTTGGGCTTAACACGATCTGCAAGATATATATATATATATATATATATATATATATATATATATATATATAACTGACAGACACAAATTACATTTTGTACTGACATTTATAAATGACAGATATAGATGACATATTAAATGACAAATATAAATGGCAGATATATAAGACAGATAGTACTGACATATTTAAATGGCAGATATAAATGGCAAAGATAAATGACACAGATAAATGACAGATATAAATTGCAGATATAAATAGATAAAAAGCAAATTTTAAGTCTGAGAGATTTTTTTTTGTTGTTGTTTTTTATTGTGTGTTAATGTTACTTGTATTACTTGTATTATGAAATATATATTAAATCCTTAGATTAAAAAAAAAACAATATTATCTCTGTTAAAAAAAGGAATTTTTGCCAATGCACCAGCACAAGAAATATTAAAAAAAAAAAACGAAATAAAAGTTCCCTTAGCCCTATCGGGGCAGATGAAGTGTGGAATTCATTTGTTTCTATAACCTCAGCATATGAAGGGATTGTGTGGTTAGCACAACGCCCAGCCGCCTTTACTCCCTTAACTTAAAGTCAGGTACTCATTTAAGCTGGGTGGACTTATGGGACGACTTTGCACCAAATTTCACCTGGAAAAATTCCATGGGCCTCACTGAGGATTGTCGAGTATCTACACCACTCGGCCATCCGTGAATACACTATTACTTCATCAGTCATTTCATTAATTATAAATGTTTATTATAAATATAAAGCTCCTAAAACCCATAAACTCATAAATTAAATAATATATTATCACCTTTTATCTGTATAAAGCAAATTTAAACTTTCTATTCATATTTTATGTCTTGAAAAAACAACAAACAGGTGTAAATAGGTCTGTCGGTTTTTATGAATGGAATGCGTCATTGGAAGCAAAAGCGAATAACAGCAATGGCGCGAGAGTTTTCAATACAAAACCGTGGACTGTTTCTATAGCGATGCACTGTCTGTATAATATATAATATGTGGAGAGGGACAAATCAAGACATATATTTAGTTTAATTTGTTTGTGTAGTTCTTGTGATAATTGTTAAGATAAGTTCATATATCGTGAAAAATATAAACTTCTAAATGATTTTTTTGTAATGGTAATTTAAGAAACAAGAATAGCAAGCCAATAAAAAAAAAATAAGAGAAAATTCAGAAAGAGACAGCGCAATGACTCACAATTTAAATTAGTGGCTCTCAAATTGTGCGTCGCGTACGAATTTTATTTTAAAATCTAACGATCTGGATCTATATAAGGATTCTAAGAATAAATATGTTATGAAACCAGGTGTTTTTTTTCTATATATATACTAGATGTACCCTGCAAAACCTTTGCATAGAGTTATATCCCCTTAGGCTTGATCGGTAGGCTTTTTTTTTTTGGTTTCGGGCAGATCCGATTTTTTCCATTATTTTTTTTTATAACTGGAATACTGTTGTATTAATTCTTTACTTTCGATTTAACGCATCGCCCAAAATCGCTATTATTATAATATATATATAGAGGTAAAAGAAAAAAATCTTTTATTTCAATTTTATAGCCTCTGTTCTAATTTTTATTTTATCAGACTGTCTCTTTACAGGTGGGTTGCGAGAGCCAAACCGAGATTTACGATAGGTTGCAAGAGCCAAAACTGCAGTAAAAGTGGGTTCAGCTTGACTATTTGTCACTTAACATTTTCTTTTGTTGAGAGACTTAAGAGACACTGTTGTGGAAAGTCCTCTCCATTCATCTCTATTTCGCGTGATCTCGATTACGTTCGCCACATTATGACCAGTCATAGGGTTGGAATATTTTCTGCGCTTCCCCAAGACCACCACGCATTCAAAAATATCCCAGGGTATTGTTACGTTAGAAGTGCCAGAACCAAGTCAACTTTCGCTTCTTCACTGCCGCCCATCAGACTAGTATTCAGAGTGGGATGCAAAGCATTAAAGTTTGAAAACATATGTTTCTGTAGCCACGACATTGGTATGCACACCGTACGGCGGTCTTTACTTCCATATTTTTAAGTCGGATAACCATTTCAAGCCAGCTGGACTTGCTGCACATTCTAATAACTTTCACCAGAACCTGGAAAAGTTCCGTTGATTCTCATAACTTCTCACCGAGGATCGGATCAACTACTCTCAGGTAGACAGTCGAGCGATCTACATCACTCGGCCGACCGTCCATCTACTTCCCTAATAGCCTGGTTTAATACTTCATGCAAATGGACGGATGGTCGTGCGGTAGCGCGCTCGACTGTCGACCAGAAGGTACCTGGTTTATAGGATCTAAGAGATTTCATCTCATCCTCACAGGGACTTCACACAATACTTCATGCCTCTTTGGAGTAGGCGAAGTAAATCTAAAAACAGTTTATGTTGACCCCGTTATAATATACATTCTTCTTCATCAAGTCCATACCATAAATTTTAGGTAGCGTTATTTCATCGCTGTAAATGTTTTGATCGGAAAATATCAACTTCCCCCTCAAAACAGATTCACTGTAGGACGGCAAACCGGTGATGTTAATTGTAACATTAAAAACGTCTATGTTATCAGTTTTTGAGCAGTAGCAGTTGAATCTACGGTATCCATTACAGTTGTGTAGATTGAGGAAACATATCTGAAATATAAAAAGTAAGACAAACAATTATAAAAAAATAATTTAAAACGATTTGGAGATATTACACCCTATACAGCTATGTGGTGTGTGTGTGGTTTTTTTAAGATAGTGCAGACTCTCAATAATATCTTTAGCTTACCTTGTTAGATCCAGAGTGTGGTAACTTAAGTTCATACTCTGAGTAATCGAAGGAAGCTATCTTTCCTGAAACGTTTATCTGACCGTGATAAATAATGTCGTCTCCTTCTATGTGACATTTAGGTTGTGAAGTCTGGTTCTGGTTGAAAAATGATATGGTTTGTTGATTGGTGGCAACTGAAAATGTAAATAAATATATTTGTTTTTATATATATTTACATACATATGGTAAGGCCGGTATTTGCTAGCAGCCTGTGTCAGGCTAAAAGTGTTAAACATTTTGTAAGGAAATGTTAAACGATGTTGCTAACCTTGCAACACACCAGTTGCAAGGCAATGTAAAGATTGACAACTTTTAAACTAAATAACAAAATCGGTCATAAAAAAAGGTAGATATTCTTTTTTTTTAATTTAATCATTTTAATTTTTTTCTTTACTAAGTTAATATTTCAAATGATGTCATCTTTCTCTGTCTTTATTCGGGAACCGAGAAGAGGAATTAAACTATTGTATCTAAATTTAATTATGATCTTTCATTTCCATTTTATTACCTCAATTAGTAACAAGAGATTTACAAATTCCAACTAAATCTATTCAAATTAAACAAAAGCTACGACCAGTTGTCGATATATCTGCAGTAAGCATCTCTTGCATTTATGTTTTTCTCTACACTTAGCTGTTGGTTACTTATGTTATCTCTTTCTTACAATACTCTACACATTGTCACTTTAACATAGGTATATCGCACCCAGTCAAATCTCATTGTCTGGTCTGTGACTGGCGTTGGTCAACAGGCTGACACTAGGTGTATCTCTAAGTTCTTTAAGGTAGATAATCAAGGACATTACATAATTTAATAACAATGTACACATTATAGTAGTCCAGGCGAAACCAGAGTCTATTTGTGTGTAGGCCTACTACTGACCCAGTTGAACGAGTTATATGTATTATGGCGAAGTGTCAATTTCGAACTCGTTTTAACAACAGACCTTGCCATCTGCGCTATGTGTGTCGCTCATGTGTATATTTTGTCTTTCTCTTCTCTGCTCTGTTCGTCTTCGCTCTGCTGTCTTTGCTTTCTCTTCTTGTCCTTACACTGCTCACTCTGCTATGATTTATCTGCTTTTCTTCTGATCTCTGTGTCTTTTCGTTGCATTTTTCATCTCCTGAATAACAACATGGCCCCATTTATAGAGACCTGCAGAAACTGTAGATGGAGGTAATTGCGTGGGTCTGCAGGTGTAGATAGCGAATATCACTATTTCATCACTCGTATAGCGGCAGGAGGGAAGACCGAAATAATGATGTAGGGGTTTTCCATGACTTGCGATGCTATAAGCATCTCCGGGAAATGGGGGAAGGGGGGATCTCAAATCCATGAATTTAATTAAAATTTGCATTAATTATAATAGGAAAAATTATCCGTCTCTTCACTCTCTTTAGACTATCATGTCAAAATAGATACGAAGTATATCCCTGTTGCATAAGGGAGCAAAATAGTGAAGCTATTTTAGTCTTATATAGACTTGCGAAATTAATTAAATTATGTTTAAGTGTGCAAAAACTAATTAAAGTATAATGCTTTCAAAAATAAGTATGAAAGGAAAAAAATATATTGAAAAAAATAAATTATAATAAAAATTTACTTCAATACACTACAAAGTAAAAATAAATCTTCTTTATATTATACTAATATTCATAAAAAAATATTTACTAATATGAAAAGCATTGGTGAATAAAATATACTGAAGTAAATATGTCGTTTCATTTGTTGATGGCATGACAAAAATAAATAATCTGTTTCTACACTGCTACCAACGCTTTTATTTTTACCAATGATAATTTATATAAATATTTCTATGATTAATATCTTATTATTATAGTGCATAAGCATAAAAGCTTTTTTTTTTCGGAAAAAGGTTGTATATACAATTTTTAATTTATCGTGTAGTTAAAAAAAAAAAAAAGATAAAAAAATTCTTTTTAAATTAATTAGTTAATTTTAATTGTCATATGATGCTACAATCCTATTTTCTTCTTTAAAAATTAAAAAACAAGTATTCGAAGTAACTATAACACATAAAGAGTCAGTTATACTTACCAATCATAAGTAAAAATGTTATTACGAGTATGTTGAACTTCTTTGCCATTTCGGAAGTAGGCTATTGTTGTTGTTGCTGTTTTGCGTCTGTTGTCTTTCATAGGTCAGTGTATCCATCAACTGTGTATCATAAACAACATAACAATTTGTGATTTCCTCTACTTTCAGCAATTTAAGAATGTATATATACATTATATATATATATATATATATATATATATATATATATGATATAGATAATCGCCTATTAGATTTATAAAACATCAATAACAATATATAACAAATTTTTACTTTTTTTTATGTTCCTGGGTTCAAAGTGTGCTTTCCTAATCCGTTATACCAAATACTAACAGAAAATAGCGTTCTATACTTAGTAGTCTTCTAGTCTATTATTGAACTGCTAGTATTTTCTGTTTTTTAAAAAAAATTCTTGATTAGCATTCAATACTGAGAAGTCTTCTAGAATATTTTTTAAAGAAAGTTTAGAACTTTTTAGGACTGTCTAATAGTAATCATTCAAGTATAAATGCACATGTGACTCGAACCAACCTTTCGGTTTATGATACTCATGAGTAAGAGAATATCAAATCGTAGTTAAAAAGCATTTATTAATTTAGACGGGCATCAAGAGGTTGTTTGCAACCAGCAAGTGAATTTTGCTTTGTATGGGGACATTTTATAAATAAAAATTAAAAAAAAAGTATTCCGTGAAAGCATGTCGTATGATGTGCGAGGCCGACAAAGCATACTTCGGTATGCCTGTTGTGGATCAAGACCAAGTCATAGGCACCTCATTTCACATGCGTATATTACAACAGAACTCTAAAAGATAAGGTAAACATTCGCAGCTCGCTTTTATGACAGTGCTTTATATTGTAGAATTTTAATGATTTGATCTTGTACAGTTTAACATTTTCCGCCGAGACACATTGCATATCCATTTTTCGGCACTGGCTGTAATACACCCATACACTGATTATATAGAGAATAAATGTTGATGTTTATAATAATAGTGTTTTTATAGTCATCAACCTTGGTAAGAAACATACATTTTGTCAGTAAAACAAAACTAGAGGATAGAATTGAGTTTGGGGTCATGTTTAGGGTTTGGCAGCCAACTGATTAGCGTATTTAGATAAGGTACGACGAGGGGTGAGTTGATAGTTCCTAAATATTCACTTATATTAATGTTTTATAGAACAATATGTTTATGTCAATATCATAAACATTACGTATTACAATACGTAATGTGTAAAATTCCCTGCTTTTAAATTTATGTCATTAATTATATCTGCTATGTTACAGATTGGTACATGTGCGAAACGAGATCTTTGACGTTTGCTATCTAGCTATAATGCACCTGCTACTTCTGCTTGGTGGATCATACCAAACATCACACTGGCATATCATATGAATCTCATATCGTTTATCCAGATATTTTTTTCTTTCATTGCACGAGTACTACACTGCCCCAAGTCACCTGTTTCCACTTCCCCCGAAGAATGATCTGCCATCTTCAGGACACGTCAGCAAGTCTACAGCGAGGAACATATTGGAAATACAGATTACTATTCTACAGACAGTGGCGTGGCGAGCTTATCTCGCGCCTATGGCACAATAAATTTTTAGCGTCCCCCTCCATTTGAAAACCATATAATATTATATGTAAAATATACTATTAGGCGCCCCTATGTGAGTAGTCTCCGGGGCTGGATGCCCCCTTGCCCCCCCTTTCACTAAGCCGTTGTTTACAGATACGGTTGAGGAGAGAAGGCCATCCATTCCTATCCTGAAAGACATTAACGAGCTCAGAGACCTTGATCTTAACATGTTCTATGCTGAGCTTCTAACCTCCTGGCGCAAGCAGTGGAACTTTTTAAATGAATGCGCGCAATAAATAACTGATTAGAGAAAGCATCACCTATACAATTCTAGGCTTCAGCTATCATCTGTAGCCCAAGTGAATGTCGCCTTTTCATAGACAGCTCAGCCCGGAGCCTCAAAGCTGTGCTCCTTCTCAACGTAAACTTCTACCCGTCTTTCCATACGGTGCACAGATTGAGCCTTTTGAGAGATAAATGTATGTTAATTAGTGCACAATAATGAAATAGTTTAAACTTAAAAACATAGAGTCAGTTTCAAGCATTAGTCATAGACAATAGGAAATTAGATTGCTGAACGTGAAGAGGTATATAATGTAATATTATATGTTTTTTTTTTTGAAGTGTTTATACTTTTTGAAATAAGCACACTCAAAAATGAGACACGTACTTTAATTTCAGTGACTTAGTCTTTTTGGACTGTGAATACAATAATCTGAACAGAAATATAATTATTCATTACCACTAAATGGAGATCTTTAATGGATTAACTGTGATTAAATAGCTTACTTATTTTCATCGACTTCTACATTTAAATGAGTGTTTGACTGCATAATCATAGTCGAAATATGCTACTTTCGTTATTATACTGCTTGCTTCAAGTAGATATTTTATGTAAGTTTTTCGTTAAATGAAAGCCAACATTGTTTAGAATTTTTTTTTTTTGAGTTTAGTATTAACTATATTAAACTTTTATGATTATGTTACTATCTTTAAATCTAGATGGAATCTCATCTATATAATAGACCATGCGCTTGCCATCAGTCATGTGTAGTCACCGCTAATGTATATTATATAATAGTTATTCTTAAAATTCTAAAATGAAAAAATAACATAAGTAATATGCACATTTAATAACATAACATTTGTGTTGCTTTTTACTAACTTTTATTTCGTTCGGATTTGTAATTAAGTTTTTTTTTTTTTTTTAAAGTATTCTCGTCTAGCATGATTTCAGAATATTTTATAAGTTATGCTTTCTCGAAAAAACATTTCTTCTTTAATTTCGAGACAATTATTTTAATTTTATTTTTATAAAACACGTATTAAAAAAAAAACATTTTTATCTTTAGATTCAATTTCATCAGTAATCACAACTGTTTATTTGTAGTGCTCTATTGAGAAAATTACTTCACTTTCTTGTTTTCCCGATAGCAATGACGGTTGGCATTAGTAAATAAATAACTATAATAATAATAACATTTAATAAAAAAAATATAAGTTTACAAATTAAGAAATTACAAAATTAAATATTTTAGAAACTTTCAAATATTTTTATTCTCTCAAAGCTACCCTTCAAATAAAATGTGATGTAGGAGAGCAAGGTGGAAGAGCGACAATTTTAATGAGCTGGACAGTGAAGTTAGTTTCAAAGGAACAAATTTACTTGGTGAAACGTTTTCAAAACTCTTTAGACGACAAAGTCATCGTTAGCTGTGAATCTTCAGGCAACTGCACCGGAGTTAGTAGACTATTTGGCAGTACTAACATATCCGAAAACAGTAATAATGGAACCCAATATGTTAGTGTTACTTTTCAAAACATTTCACTGCAGCACGAAGGACAATGGGCTATTGGAAAAACCAGCTCACCATTAAATCAATCTTCTTGCTTTTTCCATGTTATTCGTAAGTAGTAACATACGAAATAAAAATAGAATTTTAAACAAGAATGCCTATAAGAAAATCAGTGTAAAATTAGTGCAAAATTAGTGCAAAATTAGTGCAAAATTAGTGTAAAATTAGTGTAAAATTAGTGCAAAATTGGTGTAAAATTAGTGTAAAATTAGTGCAAAATTGGTGTAAAATTAGTGTAAAATTAGTGTAAAATTAGTGCAAAATTAGTGCAAAATTAGTGTAAAATTAGTGCAAAATTAGTGCAAAATTAGTGCAAAATTAGTGTAAAATTAGTGCAAAATTAGTGCAAAATTAGTGCAAAATTAATGCAAAATTAGTGCAAAATTTGTGCAAAATTAGTGTAAAATTAGTGTAAAATTAATGTGCAATAATTAAAAACAGATAAAAAAATATTTTAAACAAAAAAGCAAGAAAAAATACCCGAACAGTCATGTTTACATCAAATGATACTAACCATTTGACCTTTATACAATAGGACTGTGATTACTTTGTTATATTATCTGACCCTGAATGATACAATGAGTGAACGTCTGTAGAGTAGCTTGGTTAACCAGTACTATGGGGAAACGATGAAACTTAGTGTCGATCTTTTAGCGACAGAGGGAGTATGTTGGATGGGTTAGCCATATGTAACATAATCTTTGTGAAGCGAAGTGTGTCAAAATGTGGGATGGTGAAAGGATGTAAAAATCAAGAAAAACAACGCGTAAATAATAGATGAGCGACCACTTTCAGGCTATAATTACTTAAGAAGTAAAGGGCACACATGCCGTGTTGTTTTCTCTTCTGATATTGTAAGTGGTGAGAGGTATGCTAAACAAGACTTTTGTGGGGGCGAAGTGTAGCGAAATATAGCATGAAAAAAGGGATAAGGTGGTCGACAGTCAAAACGCTCCACACCACTCGACCACCAGTATGAATGACTAATAAAATTAGTTATGGGGGACGGAAGGTCAAGCTGTGTTGAGCGATCGACTGTCGTTCTGAGGGTCCCAGGCTCGAACCTCAATGAGAACATACAGAATTTTTTTCAGGTCCTGGTGATAGTCCCCAAGTCCAATCAAAGTCTTTTTATATGCCAATGTTACTGAAACAGATGAATTTTACACTTCATCTGACCACAGGGGCATATTAGAGCTTTACTTTGCTTACTATTTGCCAAGTATATATGTTACAATTAGTAAAAGCTCTTTCGTAAATGACTTGTTTATTATGCCAATGTTTTGATATAATATAATGACAAACTAGTTTGAATACAAATCAATGAATGATATTGTATCAATTAAAATTGTACGTTAGTTTGCGATAAAAAAATTAACTATGGGTAAATTTCAATCAATTTATTTAATCGAACAGCAGCTCATATATATATATATATATATATATATATATATATATATAGAGAGAGAGAGAGAGAGAGAGAGAGAGAGAGAGATGTTTTATTTTAAAACTGACATATCACAAAAGGTGCTATAACAAAATTAAAAATGTACTTGATAATTGACATAATTAATATTTATAGGTCACACATTTATTTATAAAGATAACTTTAAAAAAAAATCCCAAGTAAAAGAAAACAAAACATAATCAAATTCAATATGATATAAAAATCAAATTAATAACCTTTAAAAAAAGACTGCTACAAAGGTATTCATGATATCTGAACCATTTCAACTGTAAACATTATTATAAAAAAACTAAATCGTTTTTATGTCCCATCTTGGTTTCATTTCGGATTGGCGTCGCGACATAAGCTTCGGTGCTAAACGTCAATGAAAAAAAAATTATATCTCTGAAGTTTTGATGAAGTAGAACGCATTATTAGATATGATAGAGGTTGTCTATTTTGATTTTTTTTTTTTTTACAAAATTTAAATGTCTGCTGTTGTGTTCTGAATGTTTCAACTTGGAGATAACCGAGCCTTTGAAAGCCTTTCATAGGTAATTATGTAATCTAATCATTAAATGTGTAGGTTGTAACAATGGTAATTATTTATTCAGTCATAGGTATACTTAAAATAAGAAAGTATATATATTATATTTCTTAATACAAATAATACAAAAGTTATAAAATTTTATGATTAGGCATCTTTTGGACAGCAGAAGAAAGCGTATTTGGATCAGTCCCTTCAATAAACATGGTCAAGATGTGATTATCATATTTAAAGCCGCATCAACTTGGCTGGGGAATTTTACCAGGAGATGAAACGAAATCCAAAGCCATATTGGAATGATCGAAACCAAGGCACTTAAGTCGATGCCTAAACCGCTTGACCATTCATTCCTTAATGATAGCAATTATGACTACCACACTTAATAGTTTACTTAACAATATTTTTCCCTGTCAATATTTTCCTATAGTAAAACACAGTTACGCCTCTCATTCGCCAGTGGAAGTTCCCCCAAGTTATTTTAAAAATACTCTTCCCAGTTAATAGGCTAAATATTAGGGGGAAAAAAATTCAGAATCCATCTCTCATTACTTTTTAAAAGTTCTTCTGTAAAGTGCTTGAAAGTATGACATGTTTATCTCTAAGATAGTTCTAAACCACTGGTTGGACGGTTTTTAAGATATTAATTTAAACCATCGTTTAAATAATTCTAATTTCTATTTTTCTATTTCATTGTACAAATGAAGGAAGTAATAAGCAGGGTTGGGGTGTCGGCAAAAATATGTTCCAACAGCCGCCGACACCGGCGGGGGGAGGGGGGCAAGGGAAATAACTGTGTATTTATTTTCCCTGTATATATTCATACTATGTATACAGATGCACGTCTAGTTGTATATTTAAAAATTTTCGCGCTATTTTTAGAGAAGAGAGAGACATACGAGAAAGACTACATACTTAACAGTTAATAGAAGAAAAAGTCGTTATTTTACACCCGAGTTAAACCCGAAATATGTAGTGATGAATATTATGTATTGTAACAGGTTGCACAATTTTCAGAACGGTGGGGGGGGATTGGGGGCGCCAAAAAACTCGCACAATAGCTAGCTACGGACTGGGCATTCATGTAGCGCCATTGTAACGTAGACTGGCAATGTTTCAGTCTGGCTGAGAGAAATTAAGTCGTGGAGAGTGTTAGTTGTGAGTTAACTTTAAATGTAAGAACATTTCAAACAGGTCATTCGTTGAAATTCTAAAAGACGTGATAGGTTTGTGTGTAATTTTTCTCCAACATGGATATTGATAGAGAGATGCAAACTTAATATTTCTAATTATTTACAATGATTGAGTAAACTTAGCCAGTAGCCTTCCTATCTGCGTTTATTCACAATTTGTTGTGCATGTAGGCCTACTGTAGAGAATCTCGTTTTGGAATATAATACATTTACCAAGTGTAACACTATATTTTTGTTATATAGTGTTATGTACTTGTTGATGTAATGCTTCTCCAAGGTAACACTGTGTGTTCCTCACTGCTGCTTCAGATAACTATACTGGTTTTATGTAGCTGCCGATATCATAACTGGTTTATAATCTTAAGTAGCGTTCAGTCTCGTTGCACTCTCAAACAACACACCAATCAATGAGGCAAAGTTCCACGATTCAATTATATTTATTCAACAATAAGAAAACATATATAGTATGAACGTATGTGCAGCAGTATTCACAAATCTTCGTACACAATATAACACGTAGTATTCCAGGTTCCCGAAGGAATTATCTGACAATACTTTGACACTTAGTATCCTGAGTTCCCGAAAGAATTATTCAGAGATACTTCAATAAAATAGACTTTGACTGTGTACTGTAAAACTCAATAACTTGATAACTTGTGCCTCTATTATTTCTCCACTAACTTCTCCTCCAACTAACTCTACAACTGGTGTCCTGATGTCTCTATCGTCAGTCTGTCGAACTGTCAGTCTGTATCTCGTAGGTCTCTAGGTTTCGATGTCTTTCGTCAGTCCCCCGAAATTTCAGCTACCTCAGATATTTATGTGATTGTGAATTATCACGTGCCCCAAACGCCCAGAACTTTTGATTGGCTACCTAACATCCTTTCTACCTCATCTACATATTAATGACTCTTATTCCAGCCTAGGGATTGGTGCGGCTAAAAACTCACTATGGGCTAGTATTCCTTTGTCTGCCTAATTACATCTATCGTCACCTACCTCTGTGGGGTCATAACCTGTGATGACAACATAATTCTACCCTATACAAAGATACGGCTGGAATTCTAGTTATCAAAACATATAACTGTGTCCTGGACCCATGAGTTTGGACAGTGGTTCTAAAATTGTATAGACCTATCTAAAGCTATTGTTACACCAAGTATTTATTTAATATGAAAAGAAGAACTTGATGAACACTTTAAATAAAAGATTGGCTAAGAACTGTCTGACGAAGTTCTGGATTATTTAATTAAAAGTTCTAGTATTTTTTCTCTCACGTATTTGGGGCAAGTTTTTGCGCCTACACCGACACTGACTCCGGGCAAAAAACAAACGCCGACACCGGCTCACCAGCCCTGGTAATAACTTAAACAATCTATCCAGATAAAGGAGGTAATAAGTTAAACAATCTATCCAGATAAAGGAGGTAATAAGTTAAACAATATATCCAGATAAATGAGGTAATAAGTTAAACAATCTATCCAGATAAAGCAGGTAATAAGTTAAACAATCTATCCAGATAAATGAGGTAATAAGTTAAACAATCTATCCAGATAAAGGAGGTAATAACTTAAACAATCTATCCAGATAAAGGAGGTAATAAGTTAAACAATCTATCCAGATAAATGAGGTAATAAGTTAAACAATCTATCCAGATAAATGAGGTAATAAGTTAAACAATCTATCCAGATAAAGGAGGTAATAACTTAAACAATCTATCCAGATAAAGGAGGTAATAAGTTAAAAAATCTATCCAGATAAAGCAGGTAATAACTTAAACAATCTACCCAGATAAAGGAGGTAATAAGTTAAAAAATCTATCCAGATAAAGCAGGTAATAACTTAAACAATCTACCCAGATAAAGGAGGTAATAAGTTAAAAAATCTATCCAGATAAAGCAGGTAATAACTTAAACAATCTACCAGATAAAGGAGGTAATAAGTTAAAAAATCTATCCAGATAAAGCAGGTAATAACTTAAACAATCTACCCAGATAAAGGAGGTAATAAGTTAAAAAATCTATCCAGATAAAGCAGGTAATAACTTAAACAATCTACCCAGATAAAGGAGGTAATAAGTTAAAAAATCTATCCAGATAAAGCAGGTAATAACTTAAACAATCTACCCAGATAAAGGAGGTAATAAGTTAAACAGTCTATCCAGATAAAGCAGGTAATAACTTAAACAATCTACCCAGATAAAGGAGGTAATAAGTTAAAAAATCTATCCAGATAAAGCAGGTAATAACTTAAACAATCTACCCAGATAAAGGAGGTAATAAGTTAAACAATCTATCCAGATAAATGAGGTAATAAGTTAAACAATCTATCCAGATAAAGGAGGTAATAACTTAAACAATCTATCCAGATAAAGGAGGTAATAAGTTAAAAAATCTATCCAGATAAAGCAGGTAATAACTTAAACAATCTATCCAGATAAAGGAGGTAATAAGTTAAAAAATCTATCCAGATAAAGCAGGTAATAACTTAAACAATCTACCCAGATAAAGGAGGTAATAAGTTAAAAAATCTATCCAGATAAAGCAGGTAATAACTTAAACAATCTACCAGATAAAGGAGGTAATAAGTTAAAAAATCTATCCAGATAAAGCAGGTAATAACTTAAACAATCTACCCAGATAAAGGAGGTAATAAGTTAAAAAATCTATCCAGATAAAGCAGGTAATAACTTAAACAATCTACCCAGATAAAGGAGGTAATAAGTTAAAAAATCTATCCAGATAAAGCAGGTAATAACTTAAACAATCTACCCAGATAAAGGAGGTAATAAGTTAAACAGTCTATCCAGATAAAGCAGGTAATAACTTAAACAATCTACCCAGATAAAGGAGGTAATAAGTTAAAAAATCTATCCAGATAAAGCAGGTAATAACTTAAACAATCTACCCAGATAAAGGAGGTAATAAGTTAAAAATCTATCCAGATAAAGCAGGTAATAACTTAAACAATCTACCCAGGTAAAGGAGGTAATAAGTTAAAAAATCTATCCAGATAAAGGAGGTAATAACTTAAACAATCTATCCAGATAAAGGAGGTAATAAATTAAACAATCTATCCAGATAAAGGAGGTAATAACTTAAACAATCTATCAAGATAAAGGAGGTATTAACTTAAACTATCCAGATACAGGAGGTAATAAGTTAAAGTGATTGCATTGTATAGATGAGAGAAAGTACAGTTTATAACCAAATATAACTCGTTAATTATATTAACGCAGTGGCTTCGAATACGACCGGCAGTACTACGTATTTTTTTTTTCGAGACACGACCAGCAAACTTTGATGACGTCAGTAAACAGAATTAATGAGAACTCTTATTTACTGCAGACGTTGATGACGTCATTTGCTGTTAATAATCGGAGATATTTTATATTTGGCATGAATTGTTTTCGGGTCTGTCCAAGCCAAATAAAGTCATTTGCTGTTAATAATCGGAGATATTTTTATAATATTTTTTTTAAAATAAATGCAGCTTTGAATTATATATTTTAGTTGTCAGGATATATGTAAGAGTAAAGATATGCACATGCACGGCAGCTATTTTTTATTACTTTTTTTTCGGGTCTGCCCAAGCCTAATAAAGTCGGACGAATAAAACAAAGCTAACACTCGTTAATTCGTCTCCGTCAGTATTTGGTTCAATTCTCGGATATAAATGCTTCCCCATCCCCTCTATTTTCTTTTCTTAATCTTATTATTATTTAGTAAATTGTAGGCTACTCTGAATTTTTTAAGTGTGACGCAAAAATGATGGTAAGGAAAAGTTAGGTAATATTTAGGACTAGCTCTACCCTGCAAAGCTTTAGCAGGAAGATAGACTATTGTAAAGCCTAGTATTTGGGGGCCTTGCATTTTGACATTCGATACCATGACATGAGATTATGTACTAAATATTTAATGTAAAAAATAATTTTGGGGGCTCCCCTCAAGCTGGAGCCCAGCGGGACTTTCAATTTTGGACCCCCCCCCTTCCTTGTTACGCCTCTGAGTTCAGCTTTGATACATATTTTCAAAATATTTTTTTTAAGTTATGAAATAGTTAAAAAAAAACCTAATTAGTTGTTGTTTCTTTTTCTTACAACATCCTAAAGGAAACATTATTTCAATTTTAAAAAAAAAAGTCAAAGAGATCTAATTAGTTACTTTTCATTAAAACAATTAAAAGGATACATTCTGAAAAAAAAACACAATAAAAAAAGTTATGTTTCTGAGAGGAATCGAACCTGGACATAGTCAGCATAAAAATGAGTCACAAACCAAACGGTTTCACCACTGTGCTAGAAGGACATACAAGCAAATATGCAATTTTAATATATAAGTAGACAAAATTACTCGTTCCCGCGAAAAGAAAATAACTTTAAATCATAAGAGTTCATTCTGTTTAGTGACGTCATCAAAGTTTGTAGGTCGTGTCTCGAAAAAAAAAATACGTAGTACGGCCGGTCGTATTCGAAGCCACTGCGTTATATTAATACATTTATTTTGTCTAATTTGAGCAATAACTCTTGATAATATGGCTATCTATAACCTGAAATTCGCTAAAATGGCTATTAATGATCATGAGAGAAAATCAATGTGCTAATAACGCTGACAGACATACGGGAA
Organism: Bulinus truncatus; assembly: GCA_021962125.1. Classification (NCBI taxonomy): domain Eukaryota; kingdom Metazoa; phylum Mollusca; class Gastropoda; family Planorbidae; genus Bulinus; species Bulinus truncatus. Next base: position 3,021,756 of record JAGDYQ010000089.1, read on the forward strand.
GATATACAGATAGACTGACATTAAGAAAAGAGGCAAATAGTTATATATTTATATATATATATATATATATATATATATAAAGGCCTATATGCAAATAGACATAATAGACTAATAGACATATAGGTAAATACAGTCAAAACTACGGTCTGCGAGCATGATTCGTTCCAGGGATAAGCTTGTAATCAACATCATAGCAATTTTGCGCATAATAAGTAATGGATAAATGATTTTTTTAAAAATCATGACGCATATGTGTGATAAATTAATAGATCTTTATTTTAATTTGAGGTATGACATAACTCAATGATCTCTTGTGTCAGTCAGACGTCTGTGGATTTTTTTAATGGAATTGTTGCCATTCATTCACTTATTTCGTGTCATTTATGATTTCGTTAATTTTATCATTTTTTTTTACGATTTTCGTTTTCGTTTTTTTTTGTTTTTTGTTTAAATTTAATCAGGCGAATATATTGTATGTAATTTAAAGAAAAAAAATAACCAGTTAAAACAATAAGGAGGGTTAGGTAAGCACATTGGGCATTGATTTCCCGGTCAAGGCCGGGTTTAACAGCAAGTCTTTTTCTAAATGTGTGACGATAACATGAAATTGATACACTGTCAGAGAATTTAGCGGAATTTTGACATATCATGGTGTTAAACAGATGTATCGCTACCGCAAAGCTTTGCTATTCACTCGTGATCAATTTGATTTCATTTTAAAGTATTGTACACAACTCCCGTAATTTTTATTTGAAATGAGAAAATCTCTCACTCTTTTAAATGGTTCTCAAGTCATGAGTTACAGCTCCTAAGAGGATCTCAGAATAATTTTATGTGGGTCGAGACAAACGTAAATGTATAACTAAATGAGCGAGAATCTATAGCATAATTACAACTATATCTTCGTGATTCTCAAAAAGGTAAGTAAATCAGCTAATTGAAAGAGTATATATATATATATATATATATATATATATATATATATATATATATAAGTATTATATTATTCACGCTATAATTCACTGTCTATTTTTTTCATTGTAGTTTATTTTTTCTTTGCAGATGGATTGCAAAAGCATAACATATTTTTTTTAAAGCCAGGCCGCAAGGTCAAAAGAGTTCACTTAAAGGTAAGTACTGAGCTGTCTACTTGAATACAGAGGTCAGTGTCTGTATGACGTATCATAAGTATTTATAGTAAGTGGCGCCGAGAGCCAACACGGGCCCCAGGGCAGGACATCATTGCGGGGCCCTCTTAATAAACAATAAGTCGTGAAAAAATTGTCTTGGTCGGGGCGGCCGGGCCCCCTTAGATATGCGGGCCCCCTGGCAATGACCCCCCCCCTGCCCCCCTCTCGGCGTGCCTGACTATAGCTACTTTAACTGGCCGCATGGAGAGAAGGCGCATGGGCTTTATTTTTTACAATTTTTTTTTTTTTGCATTAAAGAAATACACACAAAGAGAAGTCCTGGTAATGGAGCAATTCAGTTTTGTTTCCCTTCCACAGATATTTTATGCACATGTCTTTGCTTTATGATAGATGGTGTTGGATACAATATTTTTTTAATCAAAATATTTGCAACAATAGCTAATTATGAGTTTTCGTGGAATCAATTTAAACCTAAGTCTAATGTTGTAATGTGGCTGTATAAAATCCGCACATGTATCAGGTTATCTAAGTAAGATCGCGGAATAAAGTATTTAATAATATTGCGAAAGAAAAGAAACACTAATGACACGAGGAGATTAATATCTAACGGGAAGAACCCGATTTAAAAAAACACAAAAAAGGCGAATCATAATATTGTAAATTTTTTAATACCATCAAACAACACAACAGATAACCCCCCCCTAACCCTAATTATACCAGTGAATGTCATCGATCTTTTGAAAAAACTTAAGCCTCACAAAATGTGCAGAAATTAAGCTAAAGTGGTGATGCAAATCCAAGTTCTTTTAAGCTACTAGCTAATTGTTTCAGTTGTTAATTAGTCATGGGCTGATTGCATTTTCATGGTCAGTTCACTGATTAAAAACCAACAAGAAAGAGGAAACTTAAGTAATGTGTTAAAAATGACTCTGATTAGTGAAAATCAGATCTCTGCGTGGCTTACTAAAACAAAACTTAGTGGCTAAGAAACACTTTTACGCTAGATAGCTGTATTAAAAAGAGATAAGCTCAGAACACAGAATACAATTTTTTCAGAACCATATTCCTCATTTAAATCTGTATTTCTGCAAGACGCCATAGTCAGTGCCGAACCTAGGGATTCGGGGGCCCAGGGGGGCTTGGCCTCTTTGGGGGCCCCTGCATTTCGACATTCGATCCCATGACATGAGATAATGTGCTTAATATTTAATGTAAAAAAACATTTTGGGCCCCCCCTCAAGCTGGGGCCCGGGGGGATTTTCGAATTTGGACCTCCCTTCCCCACACCCTAGGTACGCCTCTGGCCATGGTCGTTGTTTACGAGATCTATTAAATAATTAATTATTTATACAATACTGGATAATTGTTTATTGAACATGACCCTTAGCTGGCATTAGCTGTCAGTCTTCCTGTATGTTGACAAATGTTAGACGGCATCGCCGGCTGAATGGAACAAATGCTCTTTGATACATTTAAATACCCAGTGGCCAGTGGCGCAACCAGCAAAAAATGCTGGGGGGGGGGCTCACATATAGAAAAAAAAATGCTGGGGGGGGGGCTCACATATAGAAAAAAGACAGTTTATATAGTAAAATAAGTATGATGATTTGGTCCGGGGTACGGAATAGATGTGCGCATGCGCTCTAGACGGACTCCGTGTTATTTTTTTTCGGGGTCCGGCTATAGAAATTGCGCCTAACTCTAACTCTAACCCCAACCCTAACCTTAATCTTAACCCTAACCCTAGCCCCGAAAACAAAAATTAGCAATAAAATGCAGTCCGTCTGCCGCACATGCCCACATCTATTCCGTACCCCGGAAAAAAATAATACGGAGTACGTCTGCCGTATTCGTAACCACTGCGATTTTAATATCTTACTTAATTTAAACAAAGGTCAGGTATTATACAAAAAATAGTATTATATTCAATATTAAAATTATTAATCTATTTAAATTCACTGGGACTTATAATTGAAATTTGGAAGAGTAGATATCCTTAAAAATATATATATATATATATATATTTATCTTATCTAATTTATTTTGTATTCCCTTGAGAACAGTGGTTCTACTGAAATAATAATAAAAAAAAAAAAGAATTGCACAGTCTTACTGCTGGAGTCTTAACAGTTTCGCACAAATAAACGTTCTTTTTTATTTTTTAGTTTATATCTTGTGAGTTGTTGGAGGGTTTGTTAATGAGTTACATCGGTTAACATTAAATATACAAGTGAAAAAGATATCTTAGTATAACACAACAAAATGGCGCTAACTCTCCTTATTGCGATGCACAACAGTTTACGACTAATATTGAAAAATTTCTAGTAGTAAACTTAAAGTTTTCATGTTACAAGACTAAAATAGTTAGAAGGAAATAAATATTCTTACTAGTATAACATTATCAATCAAATGGGTTATTTTTAACATCTTACTTTAGCATAGAAATTGCTTCCAAAGGACTGCTAACATGACACAAATTTTTCTCTTGATATTATTGGGGAATTCCCTATATTACATGGCCTAACACTTTCTTTGTTCTATTTATTTTTAGCGCAGTTTAAAAATAAAAAGCATATAAACGTAAAATCAATTAAGTATTAATCATAGTGTTGATGTGTACAATCAGAGGCGTATTTAAGGACGGGCGTAGCGGGTATGCGAGCAGGGCTACACTACTGAGCCTGATTTTGAAGTCATTAGATCAGTTTTTTTTTTCCTTTTCTAAAAGGTCCAATATTTTTTTCTTCACCCTGGGTCTCAACTGATACACGTCCAGCCCTGTTTAAATGTACCATAACTGTTTATTAACTGCTGAATTTATAATATATATATATATATATATATATATATATATATATATATATATATATATTAGGGCTGCTGATTAATTAATTGCAATTCACTCGTAATTAATGCGTAAAAAATATACGTGTTTACATTTTTTAATGTAAACACCTAAATGCGTTAAATGTTACCCAAATGCTGTTATATCAGAGTCGCAGGAAAAAAAATCAAGAAAAAAAAATCAGTCAATAACTCAATTCTGTGAACAGAAATATATCAGACAATATAAAAAGGAAAAAAAAAAGTAATAAAACGGAATGCAGGAAATGTCACGTTTACATAAAATCACAGCAGTTATATTATAACCTAGAAACAATAGGATCATCATTTCTTAATGTTAATGTAGAGCCTCAATGATTCAATTAGTGAACATCTTCATACGCACGCCTTGGGTTTAATGGAACTTCGTGTTGTTTTTTTAATTAAGGACAGCAGGGTATGGTGGTTGGGTAAGTCATAAGTAAGTTCATCTTTATGGGAAAGAGGGGCTGCGAAGTGTGTCAAAAATATGACTGGGTGGGGGAAATGAGTGAAACCAAGAAAAAAAAAAAGAAGAACCGGGTTAATAATTAAGAGAGCAATAAGCACTTTCTGGGTTTATTATTATTATTTTATGAAGGAAAAAGGCATGTGTGAGATAGAAATGACGTGTGCATTTTTTTTTTAGGGTGGTGGGTAGTGAGGGAGGGGGTATGGTATGGTAGTGCAGGGTATAATAAACAGGACTGACATGGGAGTGATGTGTAGTGAAATGTATATATATATATATATATATGGCCTAATCTAAAGAACGGTTCCGGTTGTGGCTTTCAAATTAATGTTAACTGTTTTTATTTCACTTTCACCCACTACAAATTGGTCTATTGTGTAATGAGAAAATGGCGTAGACACATATGTAACAAGCTATTCATATTAAATATTCAATTATCGCCATGAAGACTATGTCAAGAACCTCCCCCCCCCCCCAAGTGATTCATATTTAATCATTTTTTTCTTTCATTCGTAAGCAAGAGCGATTAAATCTGTCACAAATAAATATAATACGAGCATATCCTTGCCGTGGAACGTGACTTTATTTATTCGCATTACTTATAAATCCATGCCAGTGTTTCCTTTAGTGTTCTTACTTATTTATTGTACCCCGGGGGTCCACACCTACATTTGACCGCCCCTGGGTACAATGTGTCAAGAAACTTTTCTACGTTGTATATAACTTTAGGCATCTTTATCATATCTCCCCCTCTCTCCCTCTTTTCCAATAGATGAATCCAACTGCCAAACAGAAATAAGAGCTAGTGATTACAACTGTGGTTAAGATTACGATGTAATCTCAACCAGAATCTTATATCCATGGTCAATGCAGTCCAGCCACAAAGCTTGAAAATTCTACAGAAAGGGGCCATACCTGTAGCAGGGGGAAGGGGTCAGGAAATAAATGTTACTAACGAGAGCAAACAAGAAGAGGGGGGTTAGACATATTCAATATAATTATCATGTACAATTCATTATGTCTTCTGACTTATACAACATTTTTAAATGTCATTTTATAAAATTCACATGTTATTACAATCTTCATATCTTTGACTTCTGTAGTCAATAATTGTTCAAATTTCATATTGAGACTAATAAGTGATCTTTACAATAATAGGGACGGATGGCCGAGTGGTGTAGATACTCGACTGACGACCTGAGAGTCCTGGGTTCGATCCCCGGTGGTGAGGCCCATGGAATTTTTCCAGGTGAAATTTGGTGCAAAGTCGTCCCACAAGTCCACCCAGCTTTAAATGGGTACCTGACTCTAAGTTGGGGAAGTAAAGGCGGCTGGGCGTTGTGCTAACCACACAATCCCTTCATATGCCGAGGTTGCCGAATTCTACACTTCATCTGCCCCGAAGGCCCGTTAGGGCTAAGAAGGGAACTTTTTTTTTTACAATAATCAATGTCATAATTAATCATCCTTTGATTAGATTAAACAAAATTCAACTTTTAAAATTTTTACAACAAATTGAACAATTAATTTCAAACAATAAACAAATTCAATAAAGTAAGCATTAGTAATCAGTGCATATTAAAATCTTTGTATAAAATTCAATAATATTTTCATTAATGTGAATGAAATGAATGAGTAATTAACCATTCTTACAACATATTCTCATGTACATTATTCTTGTATAGTGTATGTATTTTATTTTAAACACAATCTCTCCTCATTCTCAACTTATTTAAGTATGCATTTTCTACTTTAAATACATTATGTATCAATCATCAACATGAATTCTTGAATATACATGATTAAAAAAATGTTTGAGTTAATATACTCAATACAATAGTATACTTTACAAGATTAAATGTCATTATTATTATTCATGTATCATATTATATTTTCAAAACATACAAATCTTTTCTTTTCAAATACAACTGTTATTTGTTTTGATTTTTCCAATATCCATATTATTTGTATTTATAGTTCCAATGTTCTTTTTTTATTCTTTTCTATTATCTTTTCAATATTCATATTATGTGATCTCATAGTTCCAATATTCACTTTATTTATTCGTATTCTACCAATACATATTATTTGTTCTTATTTTTCCAATACAGCATTTTCTATATTTAAACAATCTGAAATGTTTTCTCAAAAATTTTTTTTATTTCTGACTGAGTCTTGATAAAATATATGGGATATGGTTGCTTGAACCTTTATTGTATTTTATGTTAAATGAGTACCGGTAGTCTTGTAATAACAAAGACCAGCGTGTTAGTTTAGCATTATTTATTCTTTTGGTGTTCAAGTTAGCTAAAGGTTTGTGATCTATTAACACTGTAAATTCATTCCCCAGCAAGTATTTGCTTAATTTAGTTATCGTCTAAACTAAAGCTAAACTTTCTAGTTCTATTACTAAATATCTACTTTCAGTGTCTGATAGTTTTCTGCTTAAATGCAGTATTGGTTTATTGATATTATCCTGCTTTTGAATATAAACATTTATGTCATTTATTTTATTTTGCAAACTGCATGTGTTTCTTTACAAAACTTATGACTTTCTTTTACGGCATGCATCTTTTTGATTTTCTTAAATGTATGCTTCTCATTAAATGATGTGCGTCTTGATTGAGTATTTCCTCTTATCTTGCATTTTAAACAACAAATATTTTTGAGTTTTATACAATCATCTTTGACATGACCAATCCTCTTACAGAAATTACATTTAGGTTTATCAAAATAAATTCTATATCCATTTGTTTTGTGTCTTATTATTGATGATTATTTCTTGAGTTGTGTGTATCCCAATTTGAATATTATTGTGTGCATGTCTATTTATATAGTTGTTACCCTGTCGTTGGTGTTTATTTTTGATATTAGTCTTATGAGTATCAATATCTTGATTTGTTTTAAATGAACAAAATGACTGTTTTTGTCATAAATTCTTTCAGCTAAAACAAAATACATATTTCAGTTTAAGATTGCATCTATTAGCTTTGTGTCCATCGGTTTGTCTCTCCCTTGTAAAGTAGACTCTATTTTACTTTTATTTTGTTTACTAGTGTCTGAAATAACGGAACAAAATGATTCAGCAGTTCTTGAAATTGAATGATTTTTCTTAACCAATGGTGTATCTGTTTGTGTTTCTATTTCACTTGTTGACTTGCTTATTGCATGGTACTGAAATGGTTTACTTGATTGCTATCTTTATTTGTTAACTGTGAATCTGCTATTTTTGTTATTATTGTTTTTATAGTGATAGACTATTTATGCAGAATGTTGTATGAATCAGTTACATCAGATGTAATGCTTTTTTTCAATTTTTTTTCAAATTTAATGACCAATGTTTCTAAACATTGAATTAATGTCTGCATAATATCTAGTACATGTATATATAGGCTATATAAATGTACATATGTTAATTTAGTATGTCCAAAGTATTTTCTTAATCTAATAAAAAAAAATCGGAAATAAATAAAATATAAATTTAAAGTTGAAATTATGATGTATTGAATATTGTACTATATATAGATTTGTATATTTAGATGTGTAGACCTATATTTAGATGTGTAGACCTATATTTAGATGTGTAGACCTATATTTAGATGTGTAGACCTATATTTAGATGTGCATATTTAGATGTGTATATTTATATATAGTATGAGATATAAGCTAGGGTATAGTCATTTCCATTTGTGCTTATCGCCCGATAAAAACATATTGTTAACGATTTGAAGTTGTACAGTAGATAAAAACAAAAACATTAAAAGACATCTCTGTGAATCTTTTTTTAGACATTATTTTCATGCGGGGGGCTTAAATTTTACATTGTAGTCTTTTTCAGTTTCTGGAATAAACAAATAATGATAAACAATATTTAAAAAATGATTTAATCAACAGTAATAGTTTCATGTCTATGTATACAAATGTAAATTTATTTTAAGACTGCAGCACAGAATCTTTGAGTTTATTTTATCCGTTGTATAAGTTCAAACTGCTATAACAATGCAAGGCTGACTTTGTGTGACTAGTTTTATTTTAAAATAATTCAGTTAAATTACAATGTGTGCTTTAAAAATGTATGAAACACAATGTTTTAAATAAAAAAAAATATATTTTAAGTACAAAGTATTCTTTGAAATCTTATAAAGTACTATATATGTTTAAAAAAAACGTTTGTAATTATAAAATGATATTTGTCTTTTTAATACCTTTTTAGTGTCAAAGGTTGAATCAGACTCTACTAACTCATGGACTACGCTGCTTGATCCATCACTGAGACTGAGGTTTTCATTATGCTCAGAACCAAAATCAATCTTTTCGCATTCATTGGAACAAGCACTCTTGTAAATAATAAAGAGTTATAGCATAGTTAAAAACTCAATTTAAAGTAAAATTTAATTACCTATTTCTGACAGTATACAAAAAGTTTCTTAAGCCCCAAAGGTCTCATCCATCGGCACAGATGAATTGTAGAATACATCTTTTTCAGTAACCTTGGCATGTAAAAAGAGTGTGTGGTGAGCACAACGCTCAGTCGCCTTTACTCCCATAAATTTTAAGTCTGGTACCCACTTAAAGCTGGGTGGACTTGCGGGACTTACACCCGGACCAAAAAAACCAAAAGGTTCTCATTGAGATTAGAACCCGGATACACTTCCACACAGCACGACCACTAGTCTTCCTATTTAAAGCATGTCCCTCCCCTCCCCCCCCCCCCCCAGCATTCCTCATCAGCTCTGTTTAACCCAATCTCTCCGTTCTCTCCATTTCTCAACAGCCCTCTGAAAAGCAGCTATAAATAGATAAAAAATCAAAATAAGCAGTTTACCTTTAAAACTATATTGTATCTCTCCTACTGAACCACGACGCTGCGCCATTTTATCACCTGGGCAGGTGTGTGTAAATGAGAGGGGGGGGACGAAACAATAGTCCTTCCCCTTCCCTCTTCAACTGGCGCCAGCATCAGGACAATGCGTTGAGAGACATGTCACGTGACCTGGTTTGAAAGGGCAGGGATCTACTTCGGACTCTTGAATATAAGTTAGTGACCAGAGTGAAAGGGACAGTAGTTAGGAAGTTATTTTAGAACAGCGAGTTCTTTACCTTAACTTAAAACGTTGTCGCCTGTAAGAAGTTTTTCATCTGTATTTATTAGTTTTAGCTTTTGTTGAGTAGTAGATTAAATGTTAAGAGAATTTGTAGTAATAAATAAAAGTATAAGTGTAGTTAATGAACCCATGTGTCTGAGTCATTCTGTGTGAAGCTACAACAATATACTTCGAAAACGAAGTTCAAATGTAATTTGCCATCAGTCAATTTTTAGTCTGTAATGAAGAAACAAACAAACACAAGCACAACTTACAAGTCAGGATCATGTGGGCACGAAACATTACCTTAAAAGTAAGATTAGCTGATTAAAAAATGATTATCAAAGTTTGATTTTTACCTGCGACAGGCATGGAGAAGTACTTTCTTTCTCGAGTAACACAATTTCCTCAATCATTAAACACTGCTCATTCTTTAAGTCAGGTTCTGAAATGAGGCCACGAGAGCAAGATAGTGTTATATAAAATATTACATTTAAATGCATTAGACTCACATTTCTTTCAGTAAATGTGTTTGGATATTAATTGTAAATTAATGATTACTTTTTTTTTTCGCACTGTATTTTTTCAATACTAGTAGACAGCATCTAATTGAATAAAAAAAATGAGAAGTTCAGTGCAAAAATAATCAAAGCAATTTTTTAAATTTAATGTTAAAACAATAATTTGAGCATTCGCATTATTGGTCCAGTGATTAAAGAACCTATTCAGAAAAAAAGGTTTTGTAGGGAAACTTGTTGCTAATGTTTAGCAGTGGAGCTGGAAGTATTCTAATAATACATAACTATGTCGTATTGCTATCACAATTTTTTTTTACATCTGAGTACTGTTACTTGTGTAAGAATTTGTTCCGGGTTTTTAAATAAACGAATATAATTTAACGTAAAAGTAACACAATGATCTTTGAACATAAAGTAATACGTTTAATTTCATGGAGAAAACAAAAATTCCAGAAATGTCTTAATTGATTTAGAAAACTTTATTTAAAACGCCTGGATACAGTATATTAATACTTTAATTAATTTATGAATCAATGCTAAATGAATTCTTTGAAATTTTTGTTTATTTGTCTTTTAAGAAGTTCATCTATACAGCTTTTATAGGATAGGACCATAACAAGAGTAATGAACTCACAGAACGAGAATAAAATTAACAGTTAAAATTATCAACAATGTCCATAGGATTATAAAGAGTTTGTTGGTTCCGTCAAGTTCACAGTGGTCAATTGGTTGTTCAACAGCTGCAAAAAAGAAAAAAAAAAGAAATCAATATTTTTTTCAAAACATATTGACATAAAAGTTTTTCATTCTAAATAATTATCAATTTTATCAGTAAATCAAACAGCCATTTTATCGTTCTATATTATGTGTCCTACTACCTGTATTTCTGTCTATCACATGTATTTATAATTAGAGAACAAATAAACAAGTTATTTTGACATTATATTTTTATTTTCATCTATGTATGTTAAATCCCAGTAATGATGTGATGAAATATCTTAGATCCTATAAACCAATAATGGGGCGGTTTTTATGGTGCAATGGCCATGGAAGCTCCACGGGAGATATATCGGGGGACTTTCATCAAAACCTTAAATGTCTACTTTTTCTCACCGGAGATCGAACCAGGGACCATCAGATCGACAGTCAAGTGCTGTACCGAACGACATTCTGTCCCTTTCCAATTCTAAAGAGTACTAACGTAGTGAAAATTCAGCTCATGGGTAGGGGCAATGGACGTGATACCCTGGTCAGACCACAACAGCTTAGTTGTGCCACTGGTGCCTATTAATTAACTAAAATGTCAATCTATAAATCAGTTTCTTATCTTTCATTCTTTTTCTAATCTATCCCTACTTCCTTCCACCATCTATTATAATTCAATAGAAAACAATAATGACATCTTACATTTGTCTTTGCCAGCTTGGATGCTGCAATAAAAGCTTTTCTCATCCAACCCTACAAGCTCATACGTGAAAATAAACATTCTGTTGCCATGGAAACTTGCCGAGTGTGTCAGTATGACTGAATTAGTTTCGATGGTCTTCCCTGTTGTATCACCCATTAACGCCAGTCGCTTTACAGGACGTTCGCTGTCTTTTACAGAAAATATGAAGTTTACTTCACTGCTGTTTACAGTTTTTTCACAGTTAGTGATGTTTACTACTTTGTTGTTAATAACGAGACTCACATCAGGCAGTTCTTTAAAAAATAGAAAGTTTTGATATGCTAGTTAGTATACATCATATAAAGGGTACTTATCAGTGATTCTTAAAGTGTGGAGAGCAGCTCTCCAGCGGTTAGTGCTGATTTGAAGTGTGTCGCCAAGGATTTTTAATAATATATAGAATTGAATCAAGTTTTTCTTTTTTCATTCCCTTTATAAAACTGAACAGGTTTTATAGTGTGTCGCAAATAGCAAAAAGTTGATAACCATGGACAGCTATGATTAAACTCTTAGAACTAATTATAACTGACTGAAAAATATTAAGATACAAGACAAAATAGATTTAAATTATAAGAATGATTTTAATACCTGCTTTAATGTTGCAAACAAAGCTTCCTTTATTTTTGTGAGATTCACAAAACTCATAGGATAAAATAAAAGTTTGGCTCCTGTATACCTTGGCTGTATATGACAGTGCAACAAATCCTGTTTCTTTTAGAGTGTTATTGAGGCCATCTGCAATTTCAAGTCGACAACGCAGGCTGTCCGTGTGGCCGTGATCGTGATCCAAAAAGAAGAAAAAGTTGACGTCATGTCCGTTTATTGATTCTTCACAAGTCTCCAGATTAACAATTTTATAATTGATGTATAATTTTGTGTTGGGCTTAGCACGATCTGCAAGAGAGAGATATATGTGACCGGTATAAATGACAGAAAAAAAACATACAGATATGACTGATAGTTATAGCTTACATATATAACTGAATGATATAACTTACATGTATAAAGGACAGAAATAAAAAATAGATATAAAAGGCATATAAATGGCCGATATAAATTGCAGTTATATGTAACATATATAACTTATAGATATAATAACCGATAAAAATTACCGATATAAATGGCATATATATATATGTCAGATATAAATGACAGCTCCATATAACCTCCAAATGACAGATATAAAAGGCACATACAAATTATACATATATATATATATATATATATATATATATATATATATATATATATAAACAATTGACATAAACGGCAGATGCATATGAGATATAAATGGTATATAAACAGGGTTGTTAACAATACTAAAAAAAATATTGGCAATACCAATACCAATACAATTTTAAAACCAGTATTGCAATACCAATACCAATACAATTTTAAAACCAGTATTGCAATACCAATACCAATATTTATTTATTATTGCCAATGCCAATACCAATATTTGGGTCATTCGATGAATAAAACACAAATACGGAATTCATTGCTCTATATCACTTACATCGATAAACGATAACAACATTTTTGGCTGATTTAGATGATGTATTTTTAACCAAATTTTGTTCAATAGTTAACACTTGCTTCATCAGTTTCTCTCAAAGCATCAAAAAGTCTTTGACAACATAATAAACTACTATTAAATAAGTCGGCATACCTTAACGTCCTTTAGCAACAAGATTTTTAATATGTATGCTGTACACATATTGTGAATGAATGAATGGATGAAGCAAATGACTGTCATAGAAAAGCAAATGATACTTAAACAGTTAAACATCACACTATGGTAAAAGCAATCAGACCGCGTCAGTGGATTGCATTACATCTGGAAAACTAGCGATGAATTCCAGTAGAGTTCACAGGGTAACGCCACCTAACTGGCAGTTATCACTTAGCCAGGCGAAGAAAAGTAACCATTTCAAAATGCGCACTGCTCAGTCGTGAACGAAGAGGGGAAATACTCGTCCTCCTAACGCAGCGGTCGGGGAACCTTTTTCATCATTACCCCACAATATGTTTGTGTAAGTTGATATTACCCTATAGCAAATTAAAAATATATACTTTTTACTCACACAAGTTTAATTTTTACCCCCAAAAATTTCATTTTTACCCTATTTGGGGTAATTTACCCCAGTTCCCCGACCGCTGTCCTAATGAAAAAAGCCTTTCAACAGCAGCGCTTGAAGGAAGTCCTGTATTCAGGTATATGTAAATTTTACGGATATGTGGATAGGCATCCAATGATAAAATACTGTCTGAAGTGTCTGCCAAGTAATTATTAATTTCTTGATTCACATCAGTGGTTGTGAAACACGTCTCTTCAGAGGCAAACGCTGCAAATCATCATCCATCCAGTCCAACTTGAATTTGGGATGTACAACGGATGCCAGCTGAGCATCAATGCTGTCAAACATGTTTGCAAATCTTCTATCGATGGCATTCAAAAGACATGAAGCTAATGAAGAACAAACTACGAGCCGATCATTCTTTCCTTGATCAAGAAAAACATTTAACTGAGCCTTCATCACGACAAGTGTTGGTAAAAGGAAACCAAGTCCAATGTCTTTTTTAGTTTCACCCTGCAAAATATCTAGTCCACAGCAAACAGGCTTCATAACAGCAACATACTCTTTAACAAATGTTTTCTGTACAGGCTGTAGTTTTTTGATATCAAGTTCATCACAAAGTTTGTCAACAACTTCCATGTCACTTCCATGTCACTTGCACAGAGAATGTTGTAATCTCTGGTGACAGCATCATACATTGAATTCCACCGGGTTTCACCAGGTGTTACCAAAAGCATACCAAGTGATCTGCCTGACAATACTTTTCAAATAACAATAAACACTCAAGAAAATTATTTAATGCAACCGAAAAAAAGCTTGGAAAGAATAGCAAATTCCATAGAAATCGATTTACTTAGAGTACTCACTGGTCAATACTCATTGCCACAGATATCATATATGATTTCTATTATCATTCATTGCTCAGTCTCATTCAAAAATTGCTTGGCAATACTACCAATACCAATACAATATTGCAATATTAACAACCCTGTATATAAATGACCGATATAAATGACAGATATAAATGACATATATAAATGAGAGATATAATCTTGAAGCTTTTATGAATCCGTCGCGTTTTTCTGGACCACACACCAATTTGGAAGCTTCTGTAACTAACTTGATATGTCTCTCTACTGACTGGGCGAGACAAGGATATTAGGTGAAATCCAGTCTTGATGTATCTTCTCCTCGGATCATGGTTAACAAAGTATCGTCATAACTGCCCATTACGATCGGAGGCTCTGTGATCGGAGTTTTCTGCCAATCGATCATGTCTATGTTGCTAGTAGCCTAAAAGCTGATTACTAAGTGAACTCGTGGGTTTCCGTTTTCTGGATTTCATTATGCGTCGCAGAGCTAACTCGCGTATATCTGATCTTTCGTTGGTAAACATCGCAAGCAACACGTTTTCTGGACGACTGAAGAATGCGTTGCGTTGAATTACCGGGTAAACAACTTTCTTCAGATCGTCAGTGAGGTAGCGTGATTTTAGTACCGTATTGTGGACATGTCGAGCGCCGCCTTTACATGAAGGAGTATTATTTATTTCAAACCATGATGGTGCATAAACTGTTACGTTGAAGGTAACAATCGTATTCAGTCAATCCGACGGGCTTGTTGTGACAACATACTATACGTTTGGCCGTTGCTAACCACTTGAAAATTTGATAAGACCAGGATTGTGAAGTGAATGGTCGACAGGACAAACGCCAACACTTACAGCAGTACACAAGTCGAACAAGTATTTCTGATCTGTACTTAAGTCGACGGAATTTAAACTCGACGGTAGAACACAGTTTATTTGTATGTAGTCAACGACGGGAAGCTTCTCGTAATTCATCAGTGAAAATGACTGAAATTTTATTTATTTACTAGGTAGAATTTAGATAGCTATTAAAACTTGCTCAGTGGTCCAATGATATACCATTAAGCACCCCTTTGTGAGTAGCGCCCGGGGCACGGTTCCTCCCTTGCCCACACTGAACTACACCTCTGGTCCGTCTCTCTACTTTTCTTATATACTGTTTTAATATTTTGTGTTTCTATGGAGGATTAGTAATACTAAAAATGTGGCCCACTCTGACAAAATGAGGCTTAAGTCGCAAAACATTGTTTTAAGGAACGGCGTTTAGAAAGTAGTTTTCCATGAAAAAAATCAATTTTCAGGTTTTCAACGAATTTCACTTTTTTACACTCTTAGCTAAAGATAAAAAAAACAGATAATGTCTCATTTTGAAGGTAATTGAATGCTAAATAAAAAAAATTCATAATCTCAAAATGAGTAAAAATCGAGTTAAGCCTCATTTTGTTGGAGCTGGTCACAAATGGTTTTAAGTCCATACCGTAAATTTTGGGTAGCTTTATTTCATCGCTGTAAATGTTTTGATCGAAATATTTCAACTTTCCCCTCAAAACAGATTCACTGTAGGACAGCAAACCCGTGATGTTAATTGTAACATTAAAAACGTCCTTGCTTTCAGTGTTTGAGCAGTAGCAGTTGGATAAACTGTATCCATAACACTTATGTAGATCCAGGGTACATAACTGAAATTAAAAAAAAAAACAATAAAAATATATAAGAAGGAAATAAACTAAAACGATTATCACATATTCCCCTTTCGATGAAGGATTAGAAAAATATACGATGTTTTATTTTAAGATAGATCAGACTCTAAATCCAAAAATTCAAATCCGACGGAATGTTACACAGTCAAATATAATTACAGGCTGAAGCTATTTGGCGAATGATTTTTTTTTCTTACCACAAAATTCACATCAAACAGAAAGCGCATCGCTTTTTGAAAAGCCCTCTCCCGATGAATAAATAAATTGCCGCCCTTATATATATATATAGATAGATAGATATAATAGTGTAGCATGCAAATATAAAGGATACACAATAGAATAATACACACATATGAAGGCTACCGAAAGAAAATAACCAATTTAAATTAACGATGCACATTTTGTGTAAGTTACATTCTGCGGTTCTTACCAATATAATATTTCATTACTGTTTCAAGACCTCATCTTATTACAATCTATGTAATTATTTTACTTATGCCGGATAAATCAAAGTCGGGATGGTTTAAAGCCAAAAAAGTGACAATGTAGTACAAGACTGTACCCGCCTACCAGCTGTAGTATTCAGCTTCCTTCATTGACATTCATTTATAAGCGAGCTGCAACGGGGGCAAGTTTGAAAAGGTACACAATCTGAACATAATGCGCATTACACATAAATGTCGCACAGAATAGTCTGCGTTTTTTCTACACGTTTAGGAACTGATGTGTTGCAGACTGTGAGTTCTGCGCGTGGGCCACCAAAGTAAAAAAAAAGTACACAATGTGTCTTAGTAAATAAAATTTGGCCGCCCTAACACAAAGCCCCTATCAGTAGGGCTCAGAGTCGGCCTTAGCGCTTGTTTTGTGGGGGGGGGGGGGAGAGGGATTACGAGAAAATTACATGTTACTGTCATATGCCAAAGATTAATGATATTTCTTTGATAGATGTACCTAAAAATAACATTCGAGTTATCTTTTCCTTAAGTAACCTGGTAAAATATAGTTTGAAATCACAAAAAAGTAACATATGGTGTTAAATATGATGTTGAAAATACATACATCTTTAACAGTATTTGTTGAGCATACATTAATTTACTTATATGACTGGATTTTAACATCATGGTAAAGGTAGTAACAAGAGCTGTTGTAATATGTTTTTCATACCGTGGTAAAGTGAGAGTTCGGTAGCTGAAGTTCGTACTTAGAGTAATCGAGGGAATCCATATTTCCTGAAATAATTATCTGACCATGATAAATGATGTCGTCTCCTACTATACGACATTTAGGTTGTGAAGTCTGGTTCTGGTTGACGTATGATATGGTATGTTGATTCGTGACAACTGAAAATCGTAATATATATATATATATATATATATATATATATGTATATATATATATATATATATATATATATATATATATATATATATATATATATATTAGGGTGATTCAAAACAATATGGTAAAAAATTAAATTTTGAATTTAACTTTGGGCACCCCCCAAAAATGTTCCAATATATGAAAAAAAAATTCAGTACAAATTTTAAATTTTTTGGACAATATTAAGAGGCTGCTACCGCCATGTTTAGTTTTAACAAATAATAATAATGAAAAAATCAGTATATTTATTACCAGTTAAACAAATCTAAAGTTTTTTTACTTGTTTAATAAAAAGTATACAAACAATTAAATTAATAGTTAAATTTTGGTTCAACTGCACCAATGTTGACTTGTTCCTGTCTGGGCAGTTCTGTCTATACTGTTTCACACCCTCAGCAGGTACTGTTTCTGTTCTTCATTGTTTATGTGAAGTTTATTGTAATCTTACATAACAGCTACTCCAAGTTCTGCTATGTCATTCACAACTCTGAGAGAGGATAGTTCAGCATTTGCTTTTTGAAGGTTTCATTGGTCTCCCAACTATCTGGATCACTGCTCAAAATTCAGATGACAGTCCAAAAATGGCAAAAATACGAAAGGTGTTATTTGAAACAAAATCATCAAGTTCTTTGAATTCTATCAGAGATTGATCAATTGTTGTTTTTTTCAAAGAGCCAGGTAAACCATTTGTTTTCAAACATCTCACCATTTTCTGTTTTATGTCAAGTGGTATTTCATCCTCAAAAAAAGCCAATGCAACAAGTTCTTCTGATAAATACCAGAGGTGTCTTAGAAATTTTTTCAAAGCCACCGCTGAAATCTGTGAATCAGGATAGCTGCAAGCAAATACTTAAATGATACAATAAGTTTTATAATATTAACAATTTCACTATTCACTTGG
The DNA here is from genome assembly GCA_021962125.1 of Bulinus truncatus. Classification (NCBI taxonomy): domain Eukaryota; kingdom Metazoa; phylum Mollusca; class Gastropoda; family Planorbidae; genus Bulinus; species Bulinus truncatus. The sequence continues at coordinate 3,040,217 of JAGDYQ010000089.1, forward strand.
TACATTAAATTAATTAGTCCAACTAATATTAACCCTCACCCTAACCTTTGTAGGCTTTTGATAAGCCAAAGATCATTTCGAGCAGCTGAAATGGCTGATGGTGCTGTAAACCAGGCTGTAGTGTAAATTCTTGTGGCAAAAATGCATATGTTTCTGAGACCCCGTTCTTGCTGTGAGTCGAAATTGGGCCCGACATAGTCATATTTTGATGGCATATATGGCTTTGGCCATCTACCTAGCACGATGAAGTCCAGCTGGTTGTTTAAATGATATACATTTTGATGGAATTCCTCCAAGATAAAAAATGACTAAGTCAAGTAGCTTTCGGTAATCGTCACGAGGTTGAAAAGTTGTGAGCTGTTTTTGTGCAAATTTGATAATTTCTTCAGCAATGTCAACAACGACTGATGTACTAGACTCCTCTGTTAAAACAGTCTGAGATGTTGATTTATCAATTAGTGGCAAGTGTTCTTTAAATCGTTTAAAGATTGCTATGTCTGAACTTGTAGAAGGACCAAATGAATGCTTCACACCTGCTTCCAACATAATTTCAAGCATATGATGACGACAGGCCAGCCCCAACATTTCCTTCTGCATCTTTCGCTCCAGTAGAACACATGCTCCAGTGAATTTTGCTCTACTACTGGTCATCTTTATTAAACTAGTTGAAACGATTTTAAGAGATAAAATACCAAAATCTGAGTGATATTATAATATTGATTTTGTGTAAACGTGGCCAAAGAAATTAGACAAAAAAATTTAACAAAGAATAATCAACAGCAAAGATTAAAATTAACTGAAATAAATAAGAGTGACATTGTATCTTCATCATTTCACATTAATTAATAATATGTTTTGGACATAGTCAGTCAGGCAGTCACGTTATTACCAACAAGGAGTAACATAATTGAAATTCGTAAAATTCACAATGTGGTAGCAACCATTAAACATGTGTCAAAATCAATAAAAATTTTACTGATTTATTTTTTCATATATTGGAACATTTTTAGATGGTGCCCCATGAAAAATTCAAAACTTCATTTTTTTGAATTACCCTAATATATATATACTAGTGGAAAAGCCTACTGAAGCTGGCTGAACGAAATCCTACAGAAGGCATAACAAACAAATATATTAAATACTACAATAGAAAAGAACATGTGGCCTTTTTTGCTGTCAAGATAGCATAGAGTAGGTAACGGAGTTCAGGTTGGCGTGTACGTTTGAAAGGATATGTGCACATTTTGGTGCGAATGTTATAAAACGAAACTTGTGGCGCTCTATTAGTGAAAAGCTGCAAGTGACGTGCAACGCATAGAATCGGTACGTTTATTTTGCATTCGACCTATTTCATGTAACCGGTTTAATCACATATATGATGTTGGTGTGTGTGTGGTAGGATGACCGACCTGGAGGTATGTTGTGTAGTGTAATATAGAAGTAACATTGTATAGTTATGTAGTAAGTGATGCTGTTTGTAACATGTAGATCCTGAATTAAATGTAACCTGTCCGAGTAGTATATAGTCAGCGTGAATAGCACTTTGACAGCCCTGACACTCAGCCGTTCTGGAATGAGCTTAGACCTAGACGGCCCAGGTTTGTTTTGAATTTGTAAAGTTTTTGTATAAAAGTTTACTCTTTTAAAAAGGTTTTTTTACATACATTTTTTTTAATTATATGAGTATTTTTTTTAAAGGGATCTTAATTAATCTATTAATTTTAAATTTTATATGATGCCACAATCCTATGTTATTTTTTTTTAAAAACTTAAATAGAAATATTATAAGATATATATATATAGGCCTATATATATATATATATATATATATATATATATATATATATAACAACTATTTAACTATTTAGACATTATTATAAACGTAACAAATACAGAATCAGTTATACTTACCAGTCAATAGTAAAAATGGAATTATGAGTAACATTTTGTTGTTTGCCATCTTGTGAGAATTTTACATTATTAATAGCCTTAAAGAGCTGCAGCAATTTTTTAGAGACATACATTTAAAAAAAAAATATTAAATTATTGACATAGTTGAAAGACATGTAGGCTGAATCCAAGAGGTTATTTAAATATATATATTGTTCAGTCTATTTTTAAAGGTTTTTTCTTGTAAAAAGAGCTATAGCGCACGCACCCTAGCGGAATTGGCAAAGAGAGTATCTAAGTTGACCGGACTCTTACATACAAAGCGACTGCGATTCATATTTAGCAGGGTGTTACAAGAACAGTTACACTACAGGTAAAAACAGATCAAATAAAAAGAAATAAACAGATAGATGAAATTAATAATAAAACATAATCATTTGCTGTTTTGTATAGTACACGTTAGAAAAAATGATTACGTCATTTGATCAATAATTATATATAAGTACCCAATTTACTCTCGTATATTAGAAAAGACACGAAAAAAAATGAGTATAATTGGGAGCTTCGAATCCACTTTAAAATGAGCCTGTCTTTTAAACTCAGGAGAATGTCGTATTAATAGTGTTGCATCTTTTTTTATGAGGATTATTTTTAAAAAAGTTTATGTTATGGGTGCTAATTTTATATCACCCGTTACGTTTTACCCTTAATTATCTCAATATTAAAATCAAAACGAAGCATTAAAAAAAGCTTTTATAAAAATGAACTTAAAAATAAAAAAAAAATACTTTATTATGCCATTCTGCAGCTTAAAGGCTAGTTTGTTCAGCATTCGCGCGCAAGTTCAATTCGGCTTTATTACAAGGAAAAAAATGTACCATATGGAAATGACATCATAAATGATTTTTATTTATTGCGACGGCGGTCACATCAAGGAGGTTGAATTACTGGAGGCGGCATGACGTCACTAGGCTGAAGCCAGTGGGCGGAGCACATCGCCACATTGTTCGACTCAAAACATTGCAAGCTGTGTAGTATGTGTAATATTTTGAATGCTATAAAACACTGCGGTATAAATTAAAAAAAAAAGTTACAAATGCCCTCCTATTCAGCATACGGTTGTACAAAACGACAAGAAAACGGGATATCGCTTCATCGGTTAGTCAATATAATAATAATGCTAATTAGTTAATTAGTTTGTGCTTAATACTGTGCTGTAAAGCATGCTCTGAACAGATTGTAGTATACATAGCTGGTTTTGTCCTATCTTCATTGTGAGAAATGTGTTGCTATTCTTTCTGACATTAACAGCTGTAATAAAATGTGTTCATTGATTAAAGTGAAAAACAAAGGCGGGGTTATCTTTCCATCAAATGATGTTATCGATATTTGTGTAACCAGTGAGACGTTTTTTTTTATCCAGTATGTTACCATTACATCTTTGACTTCGTCTGGAATATCCTGCCTTCAATAGATTCAGGCTGTGTTATCATCTTATTTGCACACGCCAATTTTCACCGATTTATCAGAACACATGTTTGAATGCGAACCTACTGAAAATCAGGAAGTTTTACTTGTCAAAGCAGTTGCAGAGAAATATCTCCAAGTACGGTATCATTATGCTGGAAAACAATACACCATCAGAAATAATCTGCACAAAGGTGCTGTGAGCAGACAGATTCATACAAAACTAGTACTTTTTATTGACAAATAATTACTTAACTCCCACCATGTTGAGTCAATGAGTCATTATTGATATTTGTGTACTGTATTTTTTTTTGTAAATGTCTAGTCAATGGTTTTTGGAGTATTAATGTATTTCACTTGTGTTTTTGCATCATGGTGCAATGGTACTTTTTTGTAGACTGTATTTTGAAGCAGCAGATGTGTGTTATGACAATATTGACAGGATTGTTGTTGTCTAATTCACGTTGATTAGTGCTAGCAATTTTTCATTGTTCGATCAAATACTTTGCAATATTTGCAATAAACATCAAAGTATAAACACAAAATATTATGTATTATGAAAAAATATATTTTTACCCTGGCTCTATTTCAATATAGCGTATAATATAGACTTTATAGGCCTCGATCAGCTGATCGTATAAATAGCTTTACATACACTAAATCGCTTTGTAATTGACACATTAGAAATATCTAGATCACCAGAAATTAACTAGGGCTTTAACAGACTTTAGAAAACACGTGATGACAAAATACGAAGCTCATTTAAGTCGTTTCGACAATGATAAAACTGGTATCGTAATGAAAGCTGGTGGAATGTTTTGAGTCGAACAATATGGCGATAGGCTCCGCCCACTGGCTTCAGCCGCTAGGAACCATCTGATAGCAGACGCCGTCTCCACGTAATCTAACCTCCTTGGTTCCCATTATGCAAAAAAATTGTATCGTCGAGAAATGACGTCATATTTTATTTATAGATACGGCTTTCCAATGCTGCACGGACAATAGATGAGCACTTTATTAGTAGGAAGGATATACAGTGATAGCTAGACGCAAGTTTTGCACTAAATGCTACTATTTGCACTCAAAAAATAAAAAGACGTCATTATTTCTTCTCTGAAATAAATGTTAAGTGGTAAAAATTAAATGAAATAGTTTGAACTTAAAAACTTAAATCAGTTTCTAACATTAGTCACACACAATAGGAAAAGAGTTGTTGAACTTTATGAAGCATATCAACTTATAAAAAAAATATTTTTTTAAGGTTTTAATACATTTTAAAAACAATGTACGAAAGTGTTATACTCGAGAATGAGATCACATAAATGTGTATTTCAGTGACTTAGTCTTTTTGGAATGTGAATACAATAATCTGAAATAAAATAAAATTGTCTTCAGACACTTGAAATAATTGAAAAGCGTTAATGAATTAGATATCCTACTGTTTTAACTTACTTCTACGTCTAAAAGAGTGTTTTACTGTACAACTATCTTAAAGTCGAAATATGCTACCTTCGTTATTATATTGCTTGTTTCTAGTGGATGTTTTATGTAAGTTTTTCGTGTTAATTTTTATTATATAAACTCTTTTTAACTTTTTTGATTTTTTTTAACTTCCTATAAATAATTTTTTTTTAATGGCAGAGGAAAACAAATCTTGAAATGTTCTTTATTGCCGAATTCATCAATTATTTATTAATTGAAATTTAAAAGACATCATTATAATAATAATGTGTGTCAATATATTTCTTTTACACCACCAATGGTGATCAAATACGGCTCTTCAATACTCTCTGAGCAGCTCTCAGTGTCCATTTTATTATTATTATTATATAAATAATAGCGGTGTGGATTATGCGTTAAATTGAAAGTAAAAATTAATACAACATTATTCCAGTTTAAAATACAATCATAAAAAAATCGCATCAGCCTGACATCAAAAATTACCCAGCCTACCGATCAAACCTAAGGGGATATAATACTATGCAAAGTTTTTGCAGGGTACAGCTAGTATAACATGGTACATGTATTATATAAAAGACCTGAATGCACATTTTATCATAAATCATGTGTTGTAACATTTAATCTGTATTTTAAAAGACCATCTTTTTTGCCGTAGTAGTTATTCTGAAAGTACTGAAAGAAACTGACATCAGTAATACTTTTTATAACAAGATATTTGTGTTACTATATAAATCTTTGCTTTCGATTTTTTTAGAGGGAATGTGGTTTTGCTGATTTAATTTTTCTCAAAAATTGTAACTCAGTTTTTTTTTTAAATTTTCACATATAACTAGATTTCAGAACAAAATATTTCAACGCTAGGGTATTAAATAAAAACTGTATGATTATTACATTTAATATCGTCAATAATTATAGCAGTAGATTTGTAGTGCTCTATTAAGTGAATTACTTTTTTTTAACCACTTTGTTTATTTTTAGAGCAATTAATAAAATCCTATAATAAATGTAAAATTTTTGCAGATTAAGAAACTACAATATTAAATATATGAGTTTTTTTCCCCTTCTTATTTTTCCCCAAAGCTTCATTCCAAATAAAATGTGATGTAGGTGAGGAAGGTGGACAAGCAACAATTTCAATGAACTGGACAGTGAAGTCAAATTCAAAAGAAAAAATTTACTTGGTGAAACGTTTTCAAAATTCTACAGACGACTTAGACATTGTGATGTGTGAATCTTCGGGCAACTGCAATGGAGTTAGTAGAATATTTGGTAGTACTATCATATCTGAAGACATTGATAACGAAACCCAATATGTTAGTATTACTTTTCAAAACATTTCACTATTGCACGAAGGACGATGGGCTATTATAAAAACAGGCTCACCAGAATATCAATCTTCTTGTCTTTTCCATGTTGTTTGTAAGTAGTAATGTAAACAAAAAGTAGCATTAAAAAAAGTATGTCTAGGCAGGTATCATTTTATTTATCTAATAAACAAGTCAAACGTGCAGTAAGAAAATTTAAGCTTTAATTATTTAACTACAATAGTTTTGATTAATAAAGTAATATTGTTTCGCTTATATTATGCACTTTATCCACATTTTTAAAGAAACTTCAAATTTATTTATCTTTTAAACTTATTATTATTTAGCACAATCAAACTATACCAGATATCGTAAATGTCTAGATATACTTGGTGATTTTTCGGAATCGTCAAGCAGTAACGTAATATTATCCAACGTTACAATGTGCAGATACTGGATTAATAAAGCTGTGGTAATTATTTATTTAAATAATTATTTATTTAAATAACTAATGTGCAGAAATGGCTGAAATGTCCACTATATTACTAAATTAAAAAAAAAAAGTACAGTTCCCCATATCGGGGAAGATGAAGTGAAGAATTATTATGTTTTAGTAGCTACGGCACATATAGAAATTGTGTTCCAACCTAGAAAGCCAAACCACCATTACTCATCCAACTTAAAGTTTGGTACCCTTTTAAAACTTGATCGACTTAGGGGACTTTCAACATAATCTGATACTAAATATTTGACAATTAATGCAATGAAACTTAAATTTTAGTAGAGTACGATATAACTTTTACATCGACTGTAACATATATATATATATATATATATATATATATATATATATATTTATATATGTATATCTGTGTGTGTGTGTGAGTGTGTGTGTTTGGGGCAATGTCAACTAGAAGGCAAATGTCTCAAATAGCAGCCTATTGGAACATTGAGACGGTGGGATCGGTTTATGTAGAAGTGACGATGTAAACAGTATCCTATGAAAGAGATAACATCAATTAAGAACTTTTTTGGTCTGGGAAAGCAATAAAACAAGATAAATTTATTGCAAATTGATTAATCACTGTGCACTGCTTATTGCTTTCATTTAATTTGAACATATTAAATTGAGTTTGTAGCTCATCTGATACCAATTAAGATTGTTGAAACTATTTTTTTTCTCAGCCATCTGTTATTAGGCAAAACAAAATAGATCATAAACAAATTAAGAAGTAGCTTTAGTGTGTTTGGGTTAGTGGGTTAAAATATTTTAAATGATAAGTCATCTTTCTGTTTCATCATTGTTTGCAAATGAACTTTTGTGACTTCTATAGCTAATAGTTTATAATTTTAATATTTGCAATTATTTGTTGCGCATTTAGTACAAATAATATTAATATTCTCGAAAGAATATTCGCCTCAACTTCAAATTCGCTGACACATAATTAGACAATTCATTTTTAATTGTGGTAGAAGACCGACCCTAATGGTCTAATTTGTTGGAAGTAAATTTAACTTGATTCTAATACAATTATGGATGTCTTTGGTACTATCTTTTATTTTACTCTTCTACACACAAAGATCAAAGGTTTTTTAGTCACGTTTTGTTAAAATTGGAAAAAATGACGTAATCATGCCAGCCTTTGATCTAATATTATTCAGATAGACACTTTGAGTAATTGAAATTCAACTCATCACATTCAACAGATTAAATCAAGCGAGTTGGCCTCGCCCAGTGGTTGGTCTGTTTGCAATAAATTTATCTGGCTCTAATAGTTTTCTACATGTCATATTAGTTCATCTTGTTGCAGCAAATCATGACAGATTATCTGAATTCACATTTATTAACAATAAAGCATATCGTCGCACCCAGCTAATAATCAATTTGGCCATTGTATGACAATGGCCAGTCAATGTTCACATTGGCCAGTTTGGCTGACAAAAGTCTGACATTAGCCGGCTTTCCAACATTGGCCGTAACTCACACATTTATATAATATTTGGTTAACAGCTTCCTAACCGTTGTATAAGCTAAAAAATAAGTTCATCTATTAACCTGGATGTAATCATCGGTTATCGAAGATAACTTATAGTACATATGTAACTTATTGTGAGGGGTATATAGGAAAACTTAACGGAATAGTCTTTTGATAATGTCTTTGACATATTGATTTAAAACGAATATACAATAAAGATGTAAAACATGGTTTGTTTACAGGATGAATATTTGCTGGAAGCCAACATTTCGAATAATTTAAAGACTATTTCTGTGAACCGTTATGAGATTTTCAAATGTATACAGATATATGGTTCAGATAAAATCTGTATTTCTGTTATCAGCGATTCTGACAATTCTACAGGAACCACTAAGCAAGTAGGAACTAATGATGTAACTGAATCAGGTATTGATTAGGAATTATATTATATATATATATATATATATATGTATATATGTATATATATTTATATATATATATATACATACAGGGGAGGATCGGGGGGGGGGCATGCCACACCCTTACCGCAAGTTTAGGTAAGACATCATTAAATATTTTTTGTTCTACGACCAATTTTCAACTATGAAAACTTTTTTTGTCCACCCCCCCCAATCAAATTTGTCTAGATCCCTCCTGTTTACTTGATAAGTGAAATAATTAGTATTTATAAACCACACATTCAATTATAAAGATAACTCTTCTTAAATAAAATATTCTCAAGTATAAGAAAACAAAACAATCAAAAGCAGTATAATACAAAATAAATATGTGTGTTACTTTTTAAAAAAGACTGCTATAAAAGTATTCATGATATCTGAGCTATTTCACCTGTTACCATAGATATAAAGACTTAGATCGTTGTTATTTCCCGTAATGCAATGGTCTCCAAAACTTTTTCTCGCCACGGACCGGTCAGCGTTTGATAATTTCACCGCGGCCCACTGGAAGAGGGGGGGGCGTTGATTGTTTCTCGTCCATGGGAAGTCTCACAATCACGAGAGTAATAAATAGAAAGGAAATTATTTAATGTTTCTTGGGCGGCACAGCAACATTCGTTCCACGGATCGGTACCCATCCGCGGCCCGGGGGTCGCCGACCACGACCGTAATGGTTTTATTTCGATAGGCGGCGCGACGTAATATCATGTGCTAAATTTCTATGAAAAAAAAAACTGCATCTTTCATGACGTACAACGCATAATTAGAAATAATAGAGTTAGCCTATTTTATTTACAAAAAATAAATTCCTCGGTGTAGTTTTCCTGAATGTTTTAATACGAGATAACCAAGCCTTTGAAAGTCTTTTACAGGTAATCGTCAAATCAAATTATTAAATTTGTAAGTTGTAACAATATTAACTAAACTAGTAACAGCAGGACTCGATGAGCAAATCATTTAAATATTTAGTCATTGGTTTACTATAAAATATAAATGTATACATTATTAAATTTTTTATATAATACAAATAACTCTTAAGTAATCTATTTTTTGTTTAGGTTTCCTTTGGACCCCAAAAGAAGGCCAATTTAAACTAATTGACTTCAGTTAAACATGGTCAACGAAGTGTGTAGGAAAATAAACTCATATTAACACTATTCAATGAATAGTATTCATACACAACTAAAGAACCCTTTCGTTTCTCAAATTAAACAAAAGGTGAATTACGTTAGTTCCTATTTCTTTTAAAAAATGTACATATATCTGTAAAGTTATAGGCATACCTAAAATATTTTTTAAAAAATGCAATTTTTAATTTTTCTAAAATTTTTCTAGGACAATCATCTTGTTGTGAAATGATACTCGCCCCATATGTTCAACGTCATCAATAATGATATTGAGATTTAGTAACATAACATATAAATTAATAACAACGGCAAGCGAAAAAAGTCCCAGCCTAATACAAAGGGAAAGAAAAATGACTTGATTGTAATAGCACTATATATTTTAACTGCAATTGTGAGAATTGTTGCCATATGTACGTTAAACGATATACCGGTATAGATTAATTAATGCCAATGAAACTTAACGTAAATTTTTAACACATTTTTTTTTTATTTTTCAGCAAAATAACCTCGGCCCTCTTCAATAAAAAATCGCATGTTTAAAATGATAAAAGTATTTTAACAGGTTATAACGTTGTTGAAATGACTATCACATCAAAATATTAAGGTATATATTTCTCCTAAACCATAGCCAGATACTGTTAGAGATTAAAGGGTTAGTGCATTTTCATAAATGTTGTGATTGAAGGATTGTTCAGCTGTACCTTCTGGTGTACAACCGTCAACTTAAAAATGCAGTGGTTAAGGAACGGGGGTTGTCTTCGAATGTTTTACGAAGCTTAGACTATGTATTAATATTTTTAATTGTTTCTTAGTATTACTGTAAACCATCGTTTGAATACTTTGAATATCCATTTTTTCTTAGGTATTGATTACATTCGACAGAAAAATTGGGGTAATAAGTTAAACAATTTATCTAAATAAAAGAGGTAATAAGTTAAACAATCTATCCAGATAAAGGATGTAATAAGTTAAACAATCTATCCAGATAAATGAGGTAATAAGTTAAACAATCTATCCAGATAAAAGAGGTAATAAGTTAAACAATCTATCCAGATAAAGGAGGTAATAAGTTAAACAATCTATCCAGATAAAGGAGGTAATAAGTTAAACAATCTATCCAGATAAATGCGGTAATAAGTTAAACAATCTAGCCAGATAAAGGAGATCTGTTTGTATAACAAGAATTCGTGGTACCCTTGTTTAAAAATTGGTTTAAGTTCCTCATTTGTGGACATTTCAATAAGCTGCTCCTGTATTAGTAAGGATTCATCTGTGCTTGGGGTCTCAGTTTGTCCAAACGTGAAATGGCTCTACACTCAGTCGGGAATATCCAAGTGAAGAATGTCTTTAAATCTTTGGTTCAGGTCTGCATGAAGAACCGTAAATTGTTGACAGAAAGCAAGCTGATCTTCAACTTTATTTTGCAATTTCGAAATATTTCGTAACTGAAAACAGTATCCTCTTCCAAGTTTTGTTTGCACAGAAAAAGTTTTGCCACAAACACCGACATTACGCTTTTAGATTTGATTAAATTTAATTTGTCACCTTGTAGGTTCAAATTACTTTCGTTAAATTTAACAAATAAATCAGTCATATGGGCTATGTCACTTTTTGACTTAAATAAATTGTATCGCGAATCATTGTCTTTGCTTTCCAGGAATTCAACACTGAATAAAAGAGCGCATACAATCGACTTAACATGCATCTTTAGATAACCAACGTACTTCTGTGTGAAGTAGTCAACGGTTATAGACTTCGTCATTTTTCAAACAAAGTTGACAAAATAACATCTCATTTAAGGCATTACATTTGATTTTACTAACTTCTTTAATGAAATAATAAAGTGATATATGCTAACGTTCACTAAGTTTTAACTTAGGTTTAACTTATTAAACAATCTATCCGTTTTGCACAAAAATAAATATTGAGTCAGCAGTAAGACTCGTGCTGTTTTTGGAGAGAGAGAGTGGAAGGCCACGGCTACTATAATGCATCTACAATATATAAATATCAACAAGAAATACCACACAATACAACAAAATACTCCGACAGTCATCTATTATTTCGTCAATGTCAACATTTTTTTCACGATTTTCGTTTTAATTCGATTATGTATCCTAGGGAGCGACCGATATGCCTTTTTACCGATACCGATATTTTCCCTAGCATTTTTACCGATACCGATATTTTGCTATTAATGAAAGGGTGTCTTGCAGATGAAGAAGATTAGAAAAACAAAAGATTTCAAAAGACAGACCGGAAGACCGAATTCAGAACCACAAACCATGCCTGCATAATCTCAGAAATCTGCATGTTTATTGTTTAAAATTAAACTTATAACAAACAATTTGTTGTTTTTACTTTTTACTTGTACACAAACAGAAAAGTAAGATAAAGTTGTAAATAATTCATGTCAAACTAAAAAAGTAAACATGTATTAATTGTTAATTGTAACTTCAGTAGCTTGTGAAAGTTGTGATGAAATTAAAATAATTTTCTTCGTTAATCTTTGTAATTTTTACTGAATTTACTTGTAGCAGATTTTTAAAAAGTTTGAAAAATTAAAAACACTTAATTATATAAGTAAATCACTTCACTCATGTGAACAGTGAACTGGAAGTCTTAAGTAAACTTTAACTCTGTAAACCAAAACCAGTTTAGAGTTACTAGATTTGTGAAAAAAAAAATGTATCGGCAGCCAAAAAACGGCCGGTCCGAAAGTTAACCCATAGTTCCAATATCGGTTCGACTATCGGTCGCTCCTTACAAAAATCGGCCGATCCGATATTAACCGATAGTGCCAATATCGGTCCGATACCGATCCGATTATCGGTCGCTCCCTATTTATTATGACAATTTGTTCTCAAATCGTGAATCGCAGCCATAGAAGGATCTCAGAAGAATTTCAGGTTGGTCGAGATAAATTTAAATTTGTAACTAAAGAACAATGATCTCTATAAGACAGAACTAAATCTTCACGAAACTAAAATTGTTTAAGTAAAACAGCGAAGTGAAAGAGCTAATATATTTAAGCAGTGGTTTCAATTGGTGGGTGCGGTCCGCACCGCGTGACACCAACAAAGGGGTGATACCAAAACGAACAGATCTAAATTTCATAACCCTAACCCTAATTACCAGTTTTAACAATATATCTTTTTTATAAAACTGTAGTATTATAATATGTGCCAAAATCGTGATGCAAAACTAAGTTATCTTATGTCAGTGCCTGATCTTTTTCAGTTATTAATTATACAGGGACTGATTGCATTTCGAAAATCTTAAATTCTGTGTTAAAAATGACTTTGATTAGTGAAATGAAATCTCTTGAAACAGTCTATAAACACTTTTACGCTAAACAGCGTTAAACTAAAAAAAAAATAAGCTCAGATTACAGAATATAATTTATACAAACCCGTATCCCTCGTTTAAATCAGCATTTCTGCAATACGCCGTAGTTGTTGTTTACGAAATCTTATAAAAAAAAATTATTGCAATACAGCCACCATTCACAGCGTTCTGAATAAAGTGCTCTAGCTGTAAGTTAGCATATATACAAATATAAGCAAGGAGACTCGTATAACGAGTTTATCGAGTTTAAAAATACTTGGGGCGTGATTTGGTGCCAATTGACGTATCGATCTTCGAACTGTAGGCTAGGTTTAAACCAATACATGCCTATGAAGATAGTGAGAAGGGTTTTTGTGTGTGTGTGTGTGTAGAAAATACAATCTCCTCACCTTTTTCCCAAATAATAACCGGTCATATGTCATACATACTGAATAATGCCAACTTTGTTTTGTTTTTTTTCACGATTTTCGTTTTAATTTGCTGCAGTATAAATTTACTTAGACATATTTATATTATGTGATTTAAAATACATAGACCGGTTACAAAAAATAAGGAGGGGTAGGGGTACATTGTACCTCGATTAGTCAGGCAAGGCCGGGTTTAACAGTTATTTTTCTTGATGTGTGAAGAAAACATGAAAATGTATCCATTTACACATTGTGAGAATTTAGCGGCAATTTGACATAGCATGGTGTCAAACCGATTCATCGCTACTCTTTACTTGTATCATTTTTGGTTTTATTATGCACTACTCCCTTAATATTACTTGAAATGCGGAAATCTATCCCTCCCTGAAATGTGGGAATCTATCCCTCTCTTTATATTAATCTTGACCAAAGGCTCTCAAAGTGTGGGAGTCAGCTCCCTTAAGGATCAAGGAAGAATTTCGGGTGGGTCGAGACAAATTTAAATTTGTAACTAAATGAATGATCATCTATCTATATGCACACACTTACAACCATATTTTTATGTTTCACAAAACTAAAAGTGTGTAAGTACCAGTGAAAGTCAACGATTTTTATGATAAAACTGGAGCATCATAAATTGTGCAGAAATTAAGCGAAAATTGTGTTCTCGTATGCTACTAGCTTTCCCCATGTATAAGCCACACCCCTTTTTTCCAAAATTTTCAAGCCCAAAAAGTAGGGCGGTGGCATATACAAAGCAGGTAGGCCTACAACTTTTTATACGTGAAAAATGCATAAATAAGGATCATGAGTTAACGCTGGAAAAGCGGGTCAGGACTTGTCAGATTTCTCTAATAAAATATTTATTTATTAAACTTAACAGCCCAAAAATCGGGAGAGGGGAGGGACTTATACAAAGGGGGTGCTTATACATGGGGAAATACGGTAATTGTACAAGAACTGATTGCATATTCAATGTCAATTGAATGATTAAATAACCTATAAAAAAGAAAAAATATTAAATTTAGTGTTAAAATGACTCTGAATAGTGAAATGAAATCTCCTGAAACAGTTGAGAAACACTTTTACGCTAAATAGCCTTAACAAAAAAGATTTATACAGACCCGTATTGTTTCAATCAACATTTACAGCGCTCTTCAAAACATGGCATTAGCTGTCAGTCGTCCTGTATGCAAAATAATAGCGGGGATTCCCGGTCGATTAGCTCGAATGCTCTTTGATATATTTAAATCTTACTTAATATAAACAGACGACAGGGTATTTAAAAAAAAATAGTATCATGTTTAAAGATTCAAATGTGTGACTTAAAACTAAATTTGGGGAGAATTGATATCCTTTGAAAGAATTAAACAATGTTCGCACTTTTTTTTACTTACAAAATGGAAATCTTTTTTACAATTTAAAAAAATTGATACATAATTGACAAATAACCTCACTACTACAGATAAGTTCCTAATTTACACTTTACTGCAGCGGTTGCCAACTTTTTTCGCGAAGGTTTGCCCGCAGGTGCCGCTCACGCGTAAGTTCGAGAATAAATGTAGTCATTTTCATAATAGAATGTGCTTACCTTTCTAATGCAATACTTGGGGGCGTGGTTTGGTGACTAGTCACATATCGAACGGATGACGATCTTAAAACTGTAGGTTGTTTAAATCGAAAATTACATGTCACATCTAACCTTTACCTTATCCCTTAGGGTACGAGCAGGTTCGGCCTTGGGCCAATTTGGTTGATTGCTTCCCAATATTATATTTTATTTCTAAAGTTATTTATTTCATTTTTAATACTGTACGACAGTTATTTAAATATGTCAGTACAGTTATAGTAGATAGATAGACATAGATAGATAGACAGACATATTTGATTCTAAATAGATAGATATATAGATTGAGTGTTAGAGTGATAGATAGGTAGATAAATAGATAGACATACGAATCGTACGGACAGTACGGACTGATGATTAATAGCAGCAGCGTGTAGAGTTAAAATGTTAGATATTACGTAATTATACAGGCAATAAGACGAAGGCGGTGCGTAAGAGACAGCTGGTCAGTTGTAGCGGACGAGGTTAGATACAGGTCACGACAGGGGTTGGAGCGTAGTTTTTGAAGGTAGTTTAATAAGGAAGGAACGAAGGAGTTAGTAAGAAGTCTGTGAGTATTTTCCAGGAATTGATATTCTGTAAACATATTTGTGAAGCTTGTTGATCTATACCAGTGGTTCCCAAAGTGGTCCGTACGGACCCCGGGGGTCCCTGGTATCATTCAGGGGGTCCGTAAAGAGTTTTAATTGATTTGGGGGTCCCTGAACAACTTCAGGGGGTCCGCGAAAGGTTTAATGTGAAATAGTAACATTAATATCCATTTTTACTATTATGGAAATTAGATTAAAAGAAACAGTAAATAAACTACTGGCGCACGCTAATTAAATTAATAAAAAGCATGGCACGTGAGAGACAGACGGCCGATTATACATTTATACAGGAATGAAATAACGCCGCTGAATGCACTAATTTGTCTACAACATAAACAAAAACTATAAAATAGTTTACATCGTATATCGAATTAAGTTCTATGTTATTCTTATACAAAGTGTATAAACACATTTTCTCAGTCTTAGACAAAAAAATAAGGATTTAACTTTTTTTCAAACAGTGAAATAAAAAGTTTGGAAAATACCGTCACTGCAACAACTCATTGGGACAACATCTAAGTGAGATGATGATGGACTGCTTGCTGCTTCTTAGAACTTTTATTTAGTGATTGCAAAGTCAGGAAAGCTGCATACTATTGATGAAGAACTTATTTTACCAGCTGTAAATGACGTAATACGCACAGATTTGCACAAACCAGCTTTCGATAATATATAGAGTACAAAGGAGTATTGCCGAATTGGCTCAGTCCGTAGAAAATCCTTTATATAATAAAACATCTGAATTTTCTATACAGCTTGACGAGGAATCGAAACTTTACTTTTAGCTTATGTAAGTTTTGTAAAAGAAGAAAAATTTGGTCAAGAATTGTTATTGGTTAAATGTTTGGAGACGAAATGTGAAATGTTATTTACTGAATTAAAAAGATTGTTCGATGTAAAAGCTTTACCCTTGACTAATATAATTTCTTTTGCTACTGCTGGTGCTCCGGCAATGGTAGGAAGATACCAAGGCTGTCTGGCATACTTAAAATAAGATATACCAAATGTATTTTCAGTACTTTGTGTCATTCATCGACATCATTTTAGTCGCAAAAAAAACTTTGTGAACGTTAGCATATATCACTATATTATTTCATTAAAGAAGTTAGTAAAATCAAATGTAATGCCTTAAATGAGATGTTATTTTGTCAACTTTGTTTGAAAAATGACGAAGTCTATAACCATTGACTACTTCACACAGAAGTACGTTGGTTATCTAAAGATGCATGTTAAGTCGATTGTATGCGCTCTTTTATTCAGTGTTGGATTCCTGGAAAGCAAAGACAATGATTCGCGATACAATTTATTTAAGTCAAAAAGTGACATAGCCCATATGACTGATTTATTTGTTAAATTTAACGAAAGTAATTTGAACCTACAAGGTGACAAATTAAATTTAATCAAATCTAAAAGCGTAATGTCGGCGTTTGTGGCAAAACTTTTTCTGTGCAAACAAAACTTGAAAGAGGATACTGTTTTCAGTTACGAAATATTTCGAAATTGCAAAAAAAAGTTGAAGATCAGCTTGCTTTCTGTCAACAATTTACGGTTCTTCATACAGACCTGAACCAAAGATTTAAAGACATTCTTCACTTGGATATTCATGACTGAGTGTAGAGCCATTTCACGTTTGTACAAACTGAGACCCCAAGCACAGATGAATCTTTACTAATACAGGAGCAGCTTATTGAAATGTCCACAAATGAGGAACTTAAACCAATTTTTAAACAAGGGTACTACGAATTCTGGTTATACAAACAGATCTCAATTTTATATCCTGCATTATGGGTTATTGTACAGAAGTTGTTGACAGCTTTTTTGTCTTACTATTTGGTAGAACGTTTATTCAGTGCCGTTATGAACCTCATCACACACATACACAACAACAGAAACCGACCAGAAATTAGTGCTCGTGCGGATTTTCGGTCACTACTCACAAATATTGAGCTGGACATAAATACACTCATATCATCATATCAAGTCATTATTTTTTATTATTATAAACGAAAATTATAATTTCTTTAAATACTTCTTCAACAAAATGTTTTTTTTTTAATTTGTAATTTTTATACCATGCGTGTATGCGGCTTTTTTACTTGGGGGTCCGTGGACAAGTTTTGACTTTAAAAGGGGTCCATGGGTCAAAAAAGGTTGGGAACCACTGATCTATACTATAGATTCTATAGTGTTAATTTAACTTTTGTTAAGTGCCTATAGTAAATAAAGTAATAGTGTTTATTCATATTCAAATCGGTTTTGGATGTCCGCTTTAGACCTTTTACTTATTTGAATACTTTTAGGGTGGAACGTAATTTTATTTATTCGCATTATTTATTAATCGATGACAGGGACATCACAGTGTTGAGGACCCCTATGAGGGTATCCTTTGGCTTGTATCTAAAAGTATGAGGGCTGACTCAGTGATGACCCCTATTTTTATTTGTGTTTCTGCCACACACTGTCTCACCAGCAATTAAACGTAAAACAAGTGACGATGATCAATTCAACAAGTCTCGTGTGACAACAATCAAATATTTATTTACAGAGAGACACCAGTCCGTAACAAGGATCTGGTGGTCTTTAAAATCATAAGCAAAGATAATCCAAAAATGCCAAAAATAATCCAGTATAAAAGAATATAATCAAAGGGACGTTATCTCGATAGATCACTCTTCTCTCTATCTCTCTCTCTCTCTCTCTCTCTCTCTCTCTCTCTCTCTCTCTTGGAGCCACACAAATCGACTCTCTTCTCAGAGATCACTCAGTCGAATGTCCAGAAAACTATCTTTCGTCACTCACATCACCTTTCACACGTGACCCCTAGCCAATCAGTTATTTACGCTCCTTTCCCTGTCAATTAGAGGGGGGGGTGGAACTAACTCCCCCCCCCCCAATTAGATGGGGGGGGAGTAGTACGTCATACCGACAAAGACAAGAGAACTGGACATCTATCCTTTGTCGGCATTTGAACAGGGGCCGAGCGGTCAGAGAGAATCCCGCGAAGAATGCAGCACCCCTATGTGACATTCCTCAGCTCCCGCTTCATGCTGGCCACCTGCGATATGACGCAATTACGGGGGTGGGGTAAAAAGGGTGGTGGACGGGAGAACTAGAACGTATACTACTATAAATTGTATAAGATACGTATTAATTTTATTAGGGGGTGGCCGGGTGAGTCAAGGGTCTGAACCAAGTAGGAATGGTTTCGACAAATTAATCACAACCCGTGACACACACCTACATCTAAATACAGTGTGTCACATACTTTTCTAAATTTTATTTAATTTTCGGCATACCCTACATTTGTTTAGGTAAAGAAAAGGAAGCTAAGCCTCTTACTATCAGCAATATTGCCGAGGCACAAGTGGTTTGGTGGAGTGTTTTATATGAAACATAACGGACTGTACGGGATCAGGTCCTCTTGCTCGATTTGTGGTAGCCGAGAGGAGTTGTGTCCCCACCTCTTAATTTATTAATTACACAATTCCAGATTTATGTCACGGCTATAGAAATATGTTACCTCTGTTTCACATACACTTAGTGCCCTGGTGAGGTTATTATTGGGATCCTTTCCAAATTTAGTTGAATGTAAATATTTTTTGCAATGACTATTTTATTATTTAAAATTAAATACAAAATTAGTAAACATATTAAACATATTTTTAATTAGTTGTTTTTTCGCCACCAATATTTAGTCAACAATGACTATCAGTGCTATGTTGGTATTTTATAAAGAATTATATTTTAATAAATATTTTGACAGCAACAAAAAAAAAAGAAAATTAAAAAAATAACTATTATGGTCTACGTTTCCTAAGTATTTCCCATAACATTTTATAAAAAAATAAAACACCTCTATTGAGATATTGAGAGCGAATAAAATAAATAATCGCTGCACAAACCATGAATACACCTGAAGTCTGTCGTGGTCTGATTACTCACTATCTCACTACTCCACTATATTTCGCTCTATCTCACTATCTAAATCAATCTCACTCTCACTCTACAACACTATTTTAACCTATCTCACTAAATCTTTCCATCTCAATCCTAATCTCACTATATAGGCCTATACGTGAACCATCTAACATCATCAGAGCTACATTAACGCATTTTTATATTTACAAAGTTGAGAAGGAAAAATATTTGATTCTAAAAGCCACACACACACACGTACACATAGTAATGTATGCTCATATCACAATATTAAAAATGTCATCTCGGTTGAGATCCGCTTTTCAACTGACCAGCTCACATCTCTACCTCTTAACTGGTCATGGTGACCTAAATTATTCATTTCTCAAACTGGCATTAAATGTTGAATACGAAAGATCAATATTTAGTATAAATAAAATCATTATGTAACTTTCGGTACATGAGAGTAACATAAAATTTAAGGTGAGTGTTTTAAATGACCACTACCTATATAATATATGAAAAAGAATTATATCAAATATTGCGAACAATACAATCCTAATTTAAATGAAGCTGTTCAGGATTGTAAAATATAATCAGCAGCAACAAAGCTAGAAAAAAAAATATATACATACTTGGGTAATTATTACATTAGATATAAATATATTTCATGTTTATTATACAGCTGACGTCTATGAACATAAGGTAACAAATCATTTTTCTATCGAAATCTGAATGGTGGCAAACAATTAGATTAATCGATTTTAGCATTCAGGTTTATGTTAACCCACGAGCGTTGTTTGAATTAGAATGTTTAAGGAGTATTTATATAAGGAGGGGGTTGTGAAATTAGATTGTTTAAAAGATTCATAAGATTAGTGAAACTAGTGTTTAAAAAGTAATGGCTTGCTTAGTAAACATAACATTATGCGCCACATAGCGTGTATTAAAATATCAAAAAGGATGTAATGAGGTGTGGCGCTTAAAACCTGATGGGAAACATTGCTAAGTGAAATTGGACTGGCTGGTTTCGTCAAGCATCGCACAGAAGGAGGCCAATTTTTAAGGTATGGATACACCAAGACGAAATTCCGGTATCTAAGGGCATTGCGAATTCCGTCTCTGTTTCGCTGCAATGATATTCTAATGAGAACATGTACACCGGTCAGGAATTCCGTTGCGGAACAACGAAAGTTTTCAGTTTCGCTGCTTGCAGATTTTTTTCCGGAGAGCTAAATTTTCCGTCATGATAAACAAACAAAATGGCTGCTTAGAAACATCGATTCGAATAGAAAAAATGATTCACATTAGTGTATATTCATTAAAAACAACAACAACAAAGTGAATTTTGACAGAAAAACATGAATTACTATAAGTTTTGGCCGGCAACAGTCTTTGTATATGAATTTCTGAAAGGAAAATATACATCGTCTATCTACATATTCTACAAATGAAATTTCTTTCGATCGAAGCGCTGTCTGAAAACATAAATGCTATTAAATAAATGTTTGGCTGATCATTAAAACAAAAAAAAAATGAACGGCTACCGATCGAATAAAAAGTTAAAAAAAAAAAACAACAGTTTTCCATTTCCAGTTAGACAATTTATTTGTACTAAGAACAAAAAGGCACACGGGATGCAGTATTTTCTGCTTTTCAAAGTATCGTTTTTTTTTCACTAGCAGGAAAAAGTGCGAAGTAATCATTAAAAAATCTTGTTTCCGGTGAGTTGTTTCGGCGCTCACCGTTTCGTCTCGGTGTATCTACAATAGTTTCGCTAAGTTGAGACTTCCGCGCGGAAGGTTCCGCGCGAAAGTGTTTCGTGTTGGTGGATTCAGAACTTTATTCTTTTTCTTGTAGCTCCTGCGTGCGCATAAGGTCTTCACATTATCACACCAGCAGAATTTTTTTTTTATTTCACTTTCGATTGTTTCTCTACATTTTTGTTCTGACTTCCTCTTTTTTCTCAGGACTAGTGGGTTTCATTCCTGTGCTTGTCTAGTAAGATTGTCAGCTGGTTTTCTAAGGATATGACCTATCCACTGGCGGCGGAGCAGGGGGCAGCGCCCCCCCCCCAAAAAAAAATTTTAATGGGTGGCGGCGCCCCCCTCCCCCCTTTAATTTCCATTGTTTAACTTTTTTAACTTTGTAATTCATTTTAGTTTATATGTATCATTTTCATTTTCATAATTCATTTGATTTATTTCTTAAATTTAATATTTGTAAGAAATTTTTATTAATTTTCTTTTTACAGTAATCACATTATTGAGAGTTGTTGAGGCATATTTTAAAACTAGCTGCAAGTACCCGGCTTTGCCCGGGTTTAAAATAATGTTTTCTGTTTATTAAGAAGCGTAATTTGACGTTTAATTAAGATTTAAAATAAGATGCGTAAAAAAAGGGTTTTTTTGCATGCAAAAAATGGTACATTTATCTTAAAGCAATGTGATACACAACATTTTTGGCAGTTCCTCTCTCTCTCTCTCTCCCTCTCCCTCCCTCCCGCCCTCTTTCCCCCTCCCTCCCTCCCTTACTCCCTCCATCCCTCGCTCCCCCTCTCTCTCCCTCCCTCCCTTTTTCCCTCCCTCCCTCCCCCCCTCTCTCTCTTTTAGGCATGACTGAAGCAAAAGATGACAATTCCTATGGATGAAGGAATGGAATGTAATAATGTAGTAAGTAATGTGATATTTGGTTTTAATGGAACAGACAGACAGACAGCGAATGCGTCTTATATGTATAGAGAAGTATTGTCATCTACCGAATGACGGCAAATGTAATTTTTAAAGAAAATACAATTATTTATTATCTTTTCATAAATTACATTTTGTTTATTGAGTTTCCCGTTTCCGGTTTCAGTTTCATGTTCATCATCCTTCATGATAATCATCAGTAATTTTCTGATCTAATTTCACCATTAAATTTGTTAACAAACTGACATTACGAATCAGTTGACGACAGAAGTGCTCAATATTCATTATTATTTTTTTAATATATTATTTTTTAATAATATCGATTAAATACTTGCTACAGAATTACTATATTCTATTATAGAATTAAGGGGGTAAAATTTGTCTTTCGGTCATATTTTGTCTTGCCCCTCCCCTTTAAATTTTTAAGGGGGGGGGGGCTGCTCCCCCCCCCTTGAATTTTGGCTTACCCCCCCCCCCCCCTTAAAATATTTCGTTCCGCCGCCGGTGTCTATCTATCGCCGCGTTCTGTTCTTGATTTCTTGACTAATGGGCGATTGTTTAGTTTACTTCCACAGTGAGATATTTTGAGCCAACCGTTGCAAATGATTTGATGAAGACCAATGCCTGTAGTTTGTTCGTAATGTGGTTTGTCACTGTCCATGTTTCAGACCCATATAGGAAGACAACATTTGAAATTGGTGTTAAATATTCTACTTTTTACATTTAGAGAGAAAGTGAAATTTTTTTATTGCCAGATGGATTTAAATGTGTATAAAAAAAACTGTTCTTGGCTTGGCTATTCTATGCTTTGTGTCTTCTTTAGCCCCTTCCACTTCACTGACAATACTTCCTAAACTGTTGAAGCATGATGCCTTTTAGATGTTTACTTCTTTTAATTGTACTGGTGTCACAGAATGACAGTGTGTTCTGAAGGTTATAATAAATGTTATGGTATGTATGAGCAGGGTAGAGCATAAGGGTGTAACTGGAGACTGAGTTGTGTACTCTGTGTGTCTGTGTGTAGCTGGACTGTGTGAACAGTTAGTTGATGTACAGTTATTGGAGTGAAAAGTTATGTTATGTACCTGATACTGTGAGGTCGTTTTAATATAGTTTGTATATTGTAGTCAAATGGATGAATAAATATTGTTTGTATTGCATTTCAAAGCTGGGGTTAGTTTTTTTTGTGACTTAAGGAGTTGTGGTACTATTTATATTTCCCCCAAATAGTATTTATTGTGATATCTGGGGGGGGGGGGGCGTCCTGAATGGAGCAGATACCAGTAACTGAGAAGTGTTGAAGACAACGGGCGAGGAAATTGGCTTAATAGATGAGAAGCTCATACTATGCAAAGAGAGGCAGGAGGACAAATTACGAAGAATTAAAAGACAGATCATGGAAAGAGACAATAGAGATAAGGAGAAGAAGATAGAGTATATGAGTAAAAAGAGGCAGAGATTACAAGTTATCATTCAGTCATTGATAAGTGCCAGAAATAGTCGAAACGAATGAGAGACCCCGTCTTGGCTTAGCCTTATGAAGATTACGACAGGGTAGGGGAGAATGAACTTAAAAAGTACAAGTTAAGATTGAGAGAACTGGATGAACAAATCAGAGCTGTTGAGATGAAGCAGTAAAGATAGTTGGAGAGAAGTATGATAGAGTGAAGGTCAACGTAGTAGGAGTAGTAGATGAAGTGATGTCTGACCAGCAGGTGAATCTGACGAAGCAAGCCATAGAGGAACCTGCACAGATTATGACAGCTGGAGGAAACTGAGTAGTGGAAGTAAATTGGTTGCAGATTTAGACAACGCAGAACATTGAGACAATGTTAACTGTTGAAGCGCTAATGACAGAAGGGGTGTAGTTGGTGGATATATTAAGAATGACGGAGATAGAGATGGCAAATGAGGTAGAGAAGACAAAGAGTACAAAGAGAGGAAAGAGAATAGGAGAAAGTTGTGAGTCGCAAAAGTTCTAAAGAAGACAAGAACGAGTTCCATTGGGACATAGTCGGTGTTTGAAAAAATAAGACATTAGAGGTCAATGTGACAAGATTTGGTCATAACAAGAAAAGAAAGAATAAAACTAATATTAACACTGAATCTAAAGGTCATTGTGTTAAGGACGCAACGGTATGGCAGATAAAACTAGTAGGTCAGAGAAGGGTTGTGATGAAGGCTATTAATTAACAGATAAACCAAGTAGCGACACTAGGGAGGTGTGGGAGTGCGGGCTGCACAGGGTGAGACCAAAATAACCAGTCCTCAATTTCATAGCAGAAAAAAATTGCTAGAGTCTGTTTTATAACCGATCATAGTTAAAATCTGAGCAATAGCACAGGGTGCCACCATGCAGAGCAGCAACACAGGGTGCCATCATAGAGAGCAGTAGCACAGGGTGACATCATGCAGAGCAGCACAGGGTTCCACCATGCAGAGCAGCATAGGATCACAGGGTGCCACCATGCAGAACAGCACAGGGTGCCACCATGCAGAGCAGCAAGACAGGGTGCCATCATATAGAGCTGTAGCACAGGGTGACATCATGCAGAGCAGCACAGGGTGCCACCATGCAGAGCAGCAACACAGGGTGCCACGATGCAGAGAAGTAGCTCAGAGTGCTACCATGCAAAGCGTCTGGAGCTTAGGTTAATGAATACAGATTCAAAGCGCCTCGGGTCAATCTAGAGATTTTGCAAACGTTCTAAAGAAAATAACGCATGTAGTCACTAGTTTCATGAAATTGGAGACGTAGTTTACAAATTCAGTTTAATGAAACTATTATATTTATGAAATACAGACAGTAATACTATAGTTTTTATCTCTAAAGTATTTTAAAGTAAATTCTCTAAGGTCTAGTGCAGGAAAATTCGAAATATGTACCATTGCTGATTGGGGGGGGGGGGGAGGATGACACCCTGAATTTTCCACACCGGACGACACGATTCACTGTGACGCCACTTGATAAACCCAAAAAGTAACACACATCTGATTCCAGTACCAATAGCAAAGGTGTTAACAAAATTCACGGTTAACGTTGCAAGTCCATTATCAGTGATAACTGCTAAGGACAGTATCTCCTCTATGATTGACAAAGATACCAAACCCAGAGGTTTATTCCAGGTTCAAACACACGTACTCAGTGAATGTGTTGTGGAGAGACGGAAAAAAACAATGCAAGTGCCTGAGTCAAACATGCAACGTTACAATCGGCGTTAACCCTCCCGTGAACTCAGCCAAAGGTCACATTCCGCCCGAGGTCAAGACGCATCAGCGTAAAAACGGGTCATCAGTCACCTTACCTTCCAGGTCTACGTCACCAGTCGCCAGTGTGTCAACTACCAGGTAAATTGAGGTCAACGTTGAAGAATCCGGAAATGAGAGATATCGACAGCACACAGTTGTGAGTTGAGATTTGTTAGCAGACTTCTTTTATTTTCTCTTGTATGTTTTGTTCCAATTGGTATCTAAGAAGATCATCCGTGATAATCCATGGCGCAAATTACTGGCATCAATAGGGAAATCAATGTGGTTTATTATTATATTCAGAAAATTTTTGACCATCTGGAGTACTAATGTTCAACTAACATTGAACTACTCATCACTGGTTCATCCACTCTGTAAAGGTGCTTGGGGTCAATCTAAATGGCCCGTCAGTTCAATATAGCAGTCAATCAAACATCAGTGACATTAATTGAGAGAAGTGCACCACAGGCAGCAACTTCACAGCTTAAGAATGTTTGACCTTATCGACTGACAGTCAGTCACTCCTGTTTGTTATTCACCATCACAACTTCAGTTTTCTTAGTTTTATTCTATAAGCCAGTTTTCTCGACTTGCTTTGAAAGACGTGTGAGCTTTGTATTGTTAGTTGTTTTCATAATTTGTTCGTGCATTCCCAGTACCAAGTTTTTTATTTGTGTGCCTTTGACGAAATAAGATTTGTCATCACACTTGCTTCCACAGGCTTATGCCAGTGCACGTCATGTAATCTATTAAAGAAGAAACTCACCCGTCCAGGCCCTTGCTGATTTGATTTTGGTATTGTTGACATTTCTGTAGCCACAAAATAGTCTATTTCTAATTGAATTTCAATTAGCGATGTATTTGCATCAAGTACTTTAGGTAACTTGGATCACAATAATCATATTCTCAATGAAGTCCGCCATTTCCTAAAGAAGGTCGTGGTCCACCACTCGGAGAATTATTCAATTTACGGCAAAGGTTTATTTCTTTAAAAAATAATAGACTTTTTTTTTTTTTTTGCTAATTGGCTAATTATTTGTTTCCACTTGCTTCTTACAATAGTTCGCCTACCCTTCTCTTCCAAAATAATAATAGTAATAAAGAAATAGTTTCAAATTAAGTCAATGTTGGGCAGTGCATCTATATTTAAAATCATTTGGACACTTTGGAGCAATAAAATTGTTTTAGATGTTAATATTTTTAAAAAAGTGTACGCCTTTTTCGTTGAGAGTTAGTTTCGGACAATAAACGGTAGTTAGAAGTTTAACTTTTAAACAAAAATTAAATTTTCTACAATAATACATTTAACAAAGTTTGTTAGTACTTAGCATGTCTTCTATTAAGTGGATTAATTAGAAAAAAAAACACAGATGGTTATGAACCAAGTTATAATAGTAAACGAAACAAGGACTATAAGTCTATTATTTTTACAGACATTTATTTTAAGATCGATATTTTTAGGATTAAAAGAATCATTAGAGATATTTTATTCTACTCTCTGTATGTACCATTATCCATGTTTACACATACACACAAACATCATGTTGAACTAGTCGAAAAGTAACCCCTAATAACCATGCAATATCGGTGAAGCTCTTTTTAGACATGTGTTTCTTGACGGAGCTTAAATTTCAAATTGAAGTCTTTTTTCAGTTTCTGGAATAAACAAATATGTATAAACATAATTTCTTTAATGATGTTATTGAATACAATAAACAGTAATAATTTTCTATGTTTACATTGAAATGTAAATTTCTTTTAAGACTGCAACACAGAATCTTTAAATTTATTTTAACTGTTGTGTAAGTTCAAACGACAATAATAATGCATGGCCAACTTTATATAGCTAGTTTAATTTTAGCGAAATTCAATTTAATCACAGAATAAAATAACAGTATATATCACAAAATATGCTTTAAAAACGTATGAAGCATAATAACGTAAATGTACAATATATGCAAAAAAAACGTATAAGTGTAATATTTATTTTAGAAAAGCAAGAAGTACAATGTATGCTTTAAAAATTAAATATAATTGTCTTTTTAGTACCTCTTTATGGTCACTTATTGACGGTACTTGCTCTAAAGCTACTATGCTTGATTCATCATTGGGACTTTGATTCTTTTCATGCTCAGAACCCATATCGTTCATTTTATAGTCATTGGAACAAGCAATCTTGTAAATAAAAAATTGTTAAAGTAAAGTTAAAAAATCGATTATGATGTACAATATTATGAACTATTTAAGAGCATAAAAAAGCTCTCTTGAGCCACAAAGGGCTCATCCATTGAGGCAGATGAAGTGTAGGATTCATCCGTTTCAGTAACTTCGGATTGTATGGCTAGCACAATGACCTGCCGCCTTCAACCCCTCCCCCCCCCCCGCAACAGTCAGATACCCATGTAAAGCTGGGTCGACTAGCGGACTTTCACCAGAACCTGAAAAAATCACAAGAATTTACTGAGATTCGAACCCGGGACACTTCGATCGATTGTCAAGCGCTCTACCTCACTCGACCACACGTCACATTATCTCTTAACATATCTTCCCCCATTTCCCCCATCTGCCCCGTTTCTCCAAGTCTCTCGTTCTCCCCAATTCTCTACAGCTCTATTAAAAGCTTTTATATATAAAAAAAATCAACAGTTTACAGCCTTCGAAAACGAAGTTTAAATGATATTGGCTAGCAGTCAATTTTTAGGTTGCAATGATAAAAAAACAAAACAAAAAATAATTGTATGTCAGGATATGCGGGCATGAAATATTACCTGGCTTAAAAGTAAGATTGACTGATAAAAATTTAGTTATCAAATTTCGATATTACCTGCAACAGGCATGGAGAACTACTTTCTTCGTTGAGTAACCCAGCCCTTTCCTTCATTGAACACTGCTCCATCTCACGATAAGGTTCTGAAAAGAAGCCATGAGAGCAAGGGTATTGTATCAATATTATATTTAAATGTATTAGGCAGGATCGCATTTCTTTCAGTAAATGTAGTTTAGATATTAATTGTAAATTAATCCTTACTTTGATTTCTTGAGCAAAGTCTTTTCAATATTGGTTTAATGAATCTGATTGAATAAAAAAATGAATAATCTAGTTTAAAAATAAACGATTGACTATCTCTATGCAAATGTACAGCTAGTAC
The DNA here is from genome assembly GCA_021962125.1 of Bulinus truncatus. NCBI lineage: Eukaryota > Metazoa > Mollusca > Gastropoda > Planorbidae > Bulinus > Bulinus truncatus. The sequence continues at coordinate 3,068,875 of JAGDYQ010000089.1, forward strand.
TACACAAGCCCGTAGCCAGGTCAAAGTAAGCAGGGAGGCACCAATACCCAGCAAGGGGGCACCTTTACTTTTTCTTTATTTTTTCCTCTTTTTCTTCTTTTTTAAGCGGGGGGGGCACTCCACACCTAGCGAGGGGGGGGGGACACGGCCCCCCAGTGTCCCCCCTTGGCTACGGGGCTGGTACTACACATTGATACACACTTCATGTATATTTTTTTGAGAAAATCCACATTTCGGTGATTTCTGTGAGACTGAAGTAGAAAGGCGGTCGAGACTGTACTTAAAACATTAGGAAATCATTTAACGTAATTTAACGTATAAGTAACACAATTATTTGAACTTTAAGAAATTGTATGCCAATACGGTTTATCCCATGGAGCAATCGAAAATTGGCGGAAAAATATTAATCACTTTAAACTTCTCGATTCAAAATGCCTGGATATAGTAAATTAATACTTTATTTGATGTATTAATCAATGCAAAACAATTATGTTTCAATGTCCTGGTTTTTTTTTTAAAGTTTATCTATATAGCTTATATAAATATGACCATAACAAGAGTTATGAACTCACATAATAACCAAAGCAACGGTAAAAAATATCCAAAGAGTCACTGAAATTATTATTATTGTGTTGTTTTCGATGAGGTTGATTGGTAATTCAACAGCTGTTAAAAAGAAAAAAAAATATATCAATTCTTTTATACTTCTTACAAAGCATATTGGCATCAATGCTTTTAATTCTATATAAATAACAATTTTATCAATCAATCAAACAGCCAATTTATCTTTCTTTGAGTTTATTTACCTTTGTTCTGTTTTTTGCTTCGCCGTTTTCTCTCAAATACATTGTAATTAGAGAATAAATAACAAGTTTTTTTTTTACATTTTCATTATTTATTTTTTTTCTACATGTTGTCTTTCTTTCCATCTATGTGTGTTAAGTCCATGTAAGCTTGAGATAAAATCTACTAGATCCTATAAACTAATAATGGGACTTTTTTCATGTTGCAACGGTTATGGAGGCACCACGGGAGAAATATCGGGGACTTTCACCATGACCTGAAATACCTACTGATCCTCACTGGAGATCGAAACAGGGCTCCTGAGATGGATAGTCGAGCGCTTTACTACACGACAATCGTCCTCCTTACCATCAATGCATCTACTTGTATACCAAATGGCGAAAAATAGCGCTAAAGGCTTTGAAAATGCCACCGTTTTCAATACTAAATAGTATTGGAGTAGTCAAATCAAAGCTCCTTGTTGGTGGCAAAAAAATGACACCCTGGGCAGACTGCATCTACCTAGTTATGTCACAAGTTTCAAATAATAAACCAAGCAGTGAACCTATGAATCATTCCCTGTGACATTCTGCTAATCTATACCTCCCTGCTTCCACCATCTCGATATGTTATAAATCAAGACAAAACAACAAAGATATCTTACATTTTTCTTTGCCAGTTTGGATGCTGCAATAAAAACTTTTCTCTTCTAATCCTAAAAGTTCATACGTAAAAATAAACATTCTGTTGCCTTGGATACGTGCTGAATGTTTTAGTTCGAATGATTTGGTTTCTATGGTCTCCCCAGATGTATCACCCATTAACGCCAGTCGCTTTACAGGACGTTCACTGTCGTTTACAGTAAATATGAAGTTAACTTCACTGTTGTTTACAGTTTCTTCACAGTTTTTAATGTTTACATCTTTGTTGTTAATAACAAGGCTCACATCGGGCTGTTCTTTAAAAATAGAAAGTTTTGACATGCTAGTTAGTATAAATTATATAAGGTGCACATATCAGTGTTTCTCAAAGTATGGATTGTTACTGTACAGCGGGTAGAACTGATTGAAAGTGTGTGTGTAGTCCTTGTAAGGAAGAGTTGAGATCTCATAGATACTGTAAACCACTAAGGCAGAGCCCTTCTTTCATCCCCAACATAGTCGATAGTGCAATGATCATGGAGGTATCACGGGAAACATGGACCTGAAAAATTCCATTGGTCATCACCTGAGATCGAACCGTCCGTCCCCGATTTGAAGTGTGTCGCCAAGGATTTTTTAATAACTATTTAATCGAGAACATATACAAAGAGGCTTTTCAATTGTGCCACAAAAATTGACAACCACCGACAATTATAAGTAAAGACTAAGAAATAAATATAATTGGGTGAAAACTAATAAGTTACAATAAAAATTAGCGTTAAATTATAAAGAATGATTTTTATACCTGCTTTAATGTTGCAAACAACACTTCGTTTATTTTTGTGAGAACCACAAAACTCATAGGATAATATAAAAGTTTGGCTCCTGTAAATTTTAAGAGAATATGACAGTGTTACCAATTCTGTTTCTTTTAGAGTATTATTTAAGCCATCTGCAATTTCAAGTCGACATGGCAGGTTGTCTATGTGGGCGTTATCATGATCCAGAAAGAAGACAAAGTTGACGTCATTTCCGTTTATTGACTCATCACAAGTCTCCAGATTGACAATTTTATCATTGATGTATAATTTTGAGTTGGGCTTAGCCCGATCTGCAAGAAATTTATATGGATATCAGATATAACTGACACATATAAATAACATATATAACTGACAGATACAAATGACGGATATAGCCGTCAGATATAAATGACATATGTACTTGGCAGATACAAATGATTGATATAACAGGCATATATAAATATTAAAATAAAAGATTAAGAGATATTTCTTACAAAAGGCAGATTTTAAATCTGAGAGATTTATTTTTTGTTTGTTAATGTTACCCTTATTATGAAAGATATATTAAACACTAACCCTTATCTATAATACAAATTTTACATCATATGTTCCGGTTTCCGTCTGTCATCGCTACTTCCGTCTGTCATCGCGACTTCCGTCTGTCATCCAACATGGCGGCATAAACAATTCAAAGATGGCAGAAACATTTACTGTTTTCTTCTTAACTTGCATGATCCGGATACCAAGTGGCCAGCCGAGTAAGAATTATCTCCTACATGGCTGCCAGAAATGACATTGGACCAGCCATATGTTTAGTGCCGAGGTGACAAAACACCGTACACTAACATAAGGCAGGTAAAATCATGAATGCCAAATGCCAATCACAATGTAATAATGTTTTCGACCGTCACAATCATTACCAAAGGGCAATAAAGCGATCTTAGGAGAGGTAACACAAAATCATGCCAAAATATTCTGTGATACCAAATAATTTTAAAACAGGATGGGGTTGCATAGGCATATGTATATCTCGCAGTATCGTAATAAATTTATGGTGTTCAATTTGTTATTAAAGGAGAAGCGATCATAAAAGAAATATTTACAAAAATCGTTCAATTAATATTCTGTGTTATGTTCTACAATGTAAATTTTAAACCAAAATTATGGATACCTCAATATAATGTAATATTTTTATTGTTTAAATTGTTATTATTTCTAAAATATGTCTATTTCTAATGTACAATTTTTTCCCTTTATTACTAACCTAAAATACGTCACTTTTTTTTTCATTTGTTGACTATTACGTCACATGAATGAATTGAATAAGGGTTGAGATTGAGTAGCGTTGTACACAATGTTTACAATGCAAACTAACCCATTTATGATGGGGGCTTCACACAGAGGGTGTATGGAGGGGGCCCAGTTTGAGGAGGGCCCTCGAAATATTTTTTAAACTAAATATTAAGTACATTATCTCATGTCAAAATGTAGTGGCTCCCGAAGATGCCTAAAATCCCTTGGTTCGGCATTGGCTTCACAGAACTATAATGTTGAAATCTTTGATATGTCTTTCTTTTTTAAGAGGCCTAATGTTTTCTGCGTCTGCGGCCTCAACTGCATTGATGGAATACTATGTTTTTAATTGAAGGTCAGCTAAAGCTACACAACGATTCTTTCTTCTCGGGACCAAGCTTGAGAAGCGTCAAAAAATTATCTCATGCCGAAATGCAGGGGTAGCCCCCAAAGAGGCCAAGCCACCGGGCCCGTAAATCCCTAGGTTCTGCACTGCCGGGTCGGCAATTTTTCTTAGTTAATTGTACTATGCTACAATGTAAAACAGTAAATTAACCACCTGTTAAACATGTAGCGTTTTGCTTAACACAAGCACTCACTCACGTCTCTCTTTTTTTTTTTAAATACGCCATGTTGAACATCATAAAACATTAAATGAATAACTGTTTGGAAAGGAGTCCATTAAAATATTATGAAGGAATATGATTTTAAGAGTTGTTGTTTATGTTTACCCAAAGTGAGGATTATTTTCTTTGGGAGGAACTATTTAACATATGAATTTTATTTGATGTATTATTAGGTGTCCCTATTCTCAAATGTATTTTGGCTACAATAATCTCTTCATGTCCTTGGGGCCACTGCAAGTATATAGACCAGAGATGAGCGGACAGCGGACGCTTCGTATGGTTAAGTTGCGGACTCGCGGACTGACGCGGATCTTCTTTAGCGTTACCATAAAAAATTTCAAGTCATTTAAACAGCTAAATTTAAGCAATGCGGACGCGCGGACTGACTGCGGACCAATGTTGTAAGATTCTGCGGACGCGGACGCGGATCATTGATAGAAATCCGCGGACGGACGCGGGCGCTAAATTTCAAGATCCGCACACCTCTGATATAGACTGATTGTTAACGCGCTAAAATATATATCACCAATTTCAACTCCAACTGTGTGCCTACTCGCCGGTCCGGGTACCGGGCCTTTGATAACTAGTATTAAAAAAAACAACCAAAAACATCTGTGATTTTTTTCTATCCACCAGCTCGAGAAACATTCAAAGAAAAAAGTACCTTTGTTTTTAATACTATTTGTTGGGCTGCTAAAATTCATTCATGAAGAATAAAGACAAGCTGCAAGGACAGACAGAAAGGCACAAATATAGAGATCTGACTTCTATATTCATGAAGTTTTAAAATTATTAAGTTAGGGCTTGTTAATTGTCGGGAAAAAAATATGACGAGGTAGTGCTTGTAAATGTATGGCAAAACTGACTTTGACAAGTGAGGGAGGGACCGAAAGATGTGGTTAGTTGTATACTGCGAGCATAGCTGTTAACTAATGTGATCCATACACATGTATGGATATTGTAATCAATAAATTTACCATATCTAGAACTAATACATACTTTGAATAAGAAGTAAAATTTTATTATTTCAGAAATTGGAATGCATTTCTTATTGACCTCATGCATGGCCAAACCCAGTTTTAAAATGAACTGAAAAAAATAAATAATAAAAGATAATTCCATAAGCCATATCTATGAAGTGAAAAATATAAACCTCTAAATAGATTTACGGTATCGTTATTGTAATTAAGTGTGTGTCTCGTACGAATTTGATTTATATCTCCAGGGATCGGGAATATATATATATATATATATATATATATATATATATATATATATATATAATATATATATATATATATATATATATATATATATATTATATATACATGAATACTTACAACACTATTTCTCAATATGCTGCAACAATGGACAGTTTTTTAATATGAAAATTAAGAGAAAACCTATTTATCTAATTAATTAATCATATATTCTTATCATTTTATATCGTATTTTTTCTTTTAGATGGGTTGCGAAGCCAAAGCTGTGGTCAAAGTAGGCTCGACATCATTATTTATTTTTTGACGATTTCTGTTGTAAGGGGGGGGAGGCTCATTAACGAACTCATGAGTCTCATGTCAGCAGCGTAGCACTCTCTACCACTCGACAGTTCGTCGTTTACTTCTTTAATAGCATAGAAAATATTTTAAAAAAACTGTTTCCAGTTGACCCCATTATAATATAAAGACATTTTCATCAAGTCCATACCATAAATTTTAGGTAGCATTATTCCATCGCTGTAAATGTTCCGATCGAAAAATATCAACTTTCCCCTCAAAACAGATTCACTGTATGGCAGCAAACCGGTGATGTTAATTGTAACATCAAAAACGTCATTGCTTTCAGTGTTTGAGCAGTAGCAGTTTGATAATTTGTATCCATTACAACTATGTAGATCCAGGAAACATATCTTAAATTAAAAAAAAAAAAACAAGTCAAAGACATATAAGAAAGAAAGATAAAAAGTAAAACAATTTTAAGATATTGTACGCTTATACAGATATAGAGTGTTTTATTTGATAGGCCTATAGAGAAGTCTCTCAATAACATGACCTAATCCGACCGAAGTTTATTCCCGATAACCGAAAATACTGACAGGCTAAAGCTATTGAACTATTTTACGACATAATATACATCATACAGAAAGCGAAGAGCTATTTAAAAAAAATATTCTACAAATGACTAGATATAGTGACACCATTTGTGTTGATATTTAATTGTTTAGAACCCAAATATCGATATATCGATAACCCAAATATGGCGGTTTTTGGAAAAAAAAAAAACAATTTAACTTGAAGATGTGCTTTCTGTATAATTTATATGATGTGATTCTTATCAATATTATATTCCATTACATTTTTAAAACCTAATCTTATGACGCTATTTAAATATTTTACTTATTCCGGATAAATCGGAGTCTGGATGATTAAGAGTCGGACAAATTGAGATTATAGTACAATAGTGACCCCCCTCACTTCCGCTGTAGTATTTAGCTTCCTTCAATGATACTCATTAATAAGCGAGCTGTAGTGTGCCGGATTGAAGATACACAAGCAGAACATGCAACTCAAATCGCCCGTTACATATCAAATTGGTGCCGAATGATCTTCGTTATTAGTACATGTATAACAGCTGATGGGTTGCAGACTGTTAGCTCTGCGCGCGGGCTACCAAAGTGAACACCACAATCCAGAAACTACAAACACACTAATTTAAAAGTGTAAACAATGTGTCCGAAAAAACTGATTTTAGCCGTCCGAGAGCAAAACCCCTACCGGTAACCTACCCTGGTGCCCAAAGTTGGCCTTTACGTTTAGGGCTCAGGGAGAGTGTGAAGGGGGGCTAAAGAAGTAGGTGTTTGCTATATATCCTATCGAAAACGCATCGATCACGAGGCCCCCATTGAAGCCGCTACTGAATGGAGGGGGAGTGGCTACGAGAGTATTTTACCTGTTACTGTCGTATGCAAACGATTAACGTTATATGATTGAATAGCTTAACCTAAAAAAGGGTTTGGATTATTATTTTACTTAAGTTACCTGGTAACAAATAATGAGAAGACACGGTGTTATGTCCGATACGTTAAAAAAGAAATAATCAAATCTTTGACGCGCGAGTGTTAATCATATATTAATTTAGTTATATGCCTGGACCCTAACATCACGGTAAAAAGATAGTAAAATAAGTGGATGTAATGTATGTGTTTAGCTTACCGAAGCTAAGCCAGAGTTTGGTAACTGAAGTTCGTACTTTGTGTAATCTAAAGAATCCATCTTTCCTGAAATGTTTATCTGACCGTGAAATATAATGTCGTCTCCTTCTATGTGACATTTAGGTTGTGAAGTCGGTTTTTGGCTGATATATGAAATGGTTTGTTCATTGGTGACAACTGAAAAACGTACATATTACGTCACATGAATGAATTTTTATAAGGGTGGAGTCTGAGTAGCGCCTTGCACAATGTAGGCAATGCAGACTAACCCATTTGTGGCGGGGGCTTCACAGAACTATAATGTTTCAAGCTTTGATATTTCTTTATTTAAGAGGCCTGATATTTTTTTTTCTTTTATAATTTCAATTATATTTTCTGTAATAAAAAGTGCATTGGGTTAGCAACATTTTCTTAGTTAATTCTCGGTACGATATATTGTATAATATATAATAATATTCATTTCCAGTGTGCGTTAAATCGAAAGTAAAGAATTAATACAACAGTATTCCAGTTTAAAATACAATCATGAAAAAAAAAATCGGATCTGCCCGAAACCAAAAATAACCTCGCCTGCCGATCAAGCCTAAGGGGATATAACTCTATGCAAATGTTTTGCAGGGTACAGCTTGTTATAACATAATATTTATTACAGTATATAAACCATCTACTATACATTCAGCGAATCACTCAACTTGCAGGCACTCACTTCTCTTTTTTTGTTTAAATACGTCATGTTGAAACATGATAAAACATAAATAAAGACCTGTGTGGGAAAGAGTCCTTTAAAATATTATGAATGAATTAAGATTATCAATGATATGTTGTTATGAGCGCAAATTATGTAGAGTTAATTGGATGTTAGATTTATTGTCGGGGGTTCTTTTTGTTATGTTTGTGTACCTATAATAAGGATTATTTTCTTTGGGATGAACAATATGAACTATGAACTTTATTTAAGTGTCCCCTACAGTTTAAAGTGTTTTGGCTACATTAATATGTTCATGTCCTTTGGGTTCACTTCTAGACGATATATTTTTTGTATATAGACTGATTGTTAATGCGTTAATATATATATATATATATATATATATATATATATATATATAAATATATAGATTCTAGATGTCTCTTGACATTCTAACATCCTTGACATAGCAGCAATGTGATCCTACGACTTCTCATGTTTTTAATCCTTGCGATGGCGTTTTTCCAGTCATCAAAACCATTATAAAACTGATTTGCAAACCGGTGTTGTAGTCAAACTACCTGCACACATAAAACAATTTACCCGTTGAAGGAGAATTGTAAAGTCAGTCTGGCGTGACAATTTCACCATTTGTTCATGTTCTAGAAAAAAATATTTTAGCGTGCCTATCTTATCTTGTCACCAAATTGTCTACCCTTCAATGTGAAATCTGACTCCAAATTTTGTGAAGGAAGATGCTCAGCATGATAACTTCTTAGATGTGCAGTTATCTCCCAATCAGCTGGATCACTTGAATAACTGTATTCTTTGTCATACATATCATGCATCAAACCGACATATCCTACTGACCCTAATATACAGTCTGAGTCTGTGGGCAAATCAAACACAGCAGCTTCAGCATGACCCATAACATAATTTACAGATACATTTTCCTTTGTAACACTTGTTTCGGTTGTTTCACTTTTTTCAGCACATTGCGGCAGCAATATGTCTGGTAATACGAGATTGTTGGTATACATTGTGGCCGAAGAAATAAATGAAATGTCATTATCACTAGTATTACTAGTTTTACCAGTAAATAAATCAGTATTTCTGCACATAAATTGTAACAACAAAGCCCGAATTTTTTTTCAATACTTTTTCTTTCTCCTCCTTTTTCTTCCGTGTCTCATATCTACTCTCTGTCTCCTCTTGTTCCCATCAGACATGATTCTTTAAAAGTACTTTCGTTACTTTTTGAATTTTGTAAGAAAAAGGAAACAAACGATTAACGATAAACAACGAATGCGAAGCTCATGATGTAACACCGGAATTACTACGTCATCAATCCAAAGAGTCTGCAAAGAAGTGCGGGTGCATTTAAAAAAAAAATTAAAAATAAAGTCGGGGAGGGCCTACGATTTTGAAAGTGCCTAGGGCCTACGATGACCTTAAAACCACTCTTATATTTTTAGCAATGATAGTTTATATAAATATGTGTATGATATCTAATGCATTTATCTAAAAGTGTATTTTTTAAAAAAAAAAAGATTTTTTTTTTACATAAATGTTTTTTATTATATCAGAAATTTAAAAAAAAAAGTGATCTTAATTAATCTATTAATTCTAAATGTTATATGATGCCACAATCCTATGTTATTTTTTTAAAACTTAAAAAGAAGTATTAAAACATATATATATATATATATATATATATATATATATATAGTATATATATATATATATATATATATATATATATATATATAAATATATATATATATATATATATATATTAGGGTGATTCAAAAAAATGAAGTTTTGAATTTTTCATGGGGCACCATCTAAAAATGTTCCAATATATGAAAAAATAAATCAGTAAAATTTTTATTGATTTTGACACATGTTTAATGGTTGCTACCACATTGTGAATTTTACGAATTTCAATTATGTTATTCCTTGTTGGACTGACTATGCCCAAAACATATTATTAATTGTGTGAAATGATGAAGATACAATGCCACTCTTATTTATTTCAGTTAATTTTAATCTTTGCTGTTGATTATTCTTTGTTAAATTTTTTTGTCTAATTTCTTTGGCCACGTTTACACAAAATCAATATTATAATATCACTAAGATTTTTGTATTTTATCTCTTAAAATCGTTTCAACTAGTTTAATAAAGATGTCCAGTAGTAGAGCAAAATTCACTGGAGCATGTGTCCTACTGGAGCGAAAGATGCAGAAGGAAATGTTGTGGCTGGCCTGTCGTCATCATATGCTTGAAATTATGTTGGAAGCAGGTGTGAAGCATTCATTTGGTCCTTCTACAAGTTCAGACATAGCAATCTTTAAGCGATTTAAACAACACTTGCCACTAATTGATAAATCAACATCTCGGACTGTTTTAACAGAGGAGTCTAGTACATCAGTCGTTGTTGACATTGCTGAAGAAATTATCAAATTTGCACAAAAACAGCTCACAACTTTTCAACCTCGTGACGATTACCGAAAGCTACTTGACTTAGTCATTTTTTATCTTGGAGGAATTCCAGCAAAATGTATATCATTTAAACAACCAGCTGGACTTCATCGTGCTAGGTGGATGGCCAAAGCCATATATGCCAACAAAATATGACTATTTCGGGCCCAATTTCGACTCACAGCAAAAGAAGAACGGGGTCTCAGAAACATATGCATTTTTTGCCACAAGAATTTACACTACAGCCTGGTTTACAGCACCATCAGCCATTTCAGCTCCTCGAAATGATCTTTGGCTTATCAAAAGCCTACAAAGGTTAGGGTGAGGGTTAATATTAGTTGGACTAATTAATTTAATGTACCAAGTGAATAGTGAAATTGTTAATATTATAAAACTTATTGTATCATTTAAGTATTTGCTTGCAGCTATCCTGATTCACAGATTTCAGCGGTGGCTTTGAAAAAATTTCTAAGACACCTCTGGTATTTATCAGAAGAACTTGTTGCATTGGCTTTTTTTTGAGGATGAAGTACCACTTGACATAAAACAGAAAATGGTGAGATGTTTGAAAACAAATGGTTTACCTGGCTCTTTGAAAAAAACAACAATTGATCAATCTCTGATAGAATTCAAAGAACTTGATGATTTTGTTTCAAATAACACCTTTCGTATTTTTGCCATTTTTGGACTGTCATCTGAATTTTGAGCAGTGATCCAGATAGTTGGGAGACCAATGAAACCTTCAAAAAAGCAAATGCTGAACTATCCTCTCTCAGAGTTGTGAATGACATAGCAGAACTTGGAGTAGCTGTTATGTAAGATTACAATAAACTTCACACAAACAATGAAGAACAGAAACAGTACCTGCTGAGGGTGTGAAACAGTATAGACAGAACTGCCCAGACAGGAACAAGTCAACATTGGTGCAGTTGAACCAAAATTTAACTATTAATTTAATTGTTTGTATACTTTTTATTAAACAAGTAAAAAAACTTTAGATTTGTTTAACTGGTAATAAATATACTGATTTTTTCATTATTATTATTTGTTAAAACTAAACATGGCGGTAGCACTCTCTTAATATTGTCCAAAAAATTTAAAATTTGTACTGAATTTTTTTTTCATAAATTGGAACATTTTTGGGGGGTGCCCAAAGTTAAATTCAAAATTTAATTTTTTACCATATTGTTTTGAATCACCCTAATATATATATATGTACATATAACAACTATTTAGACATTATTATAAACGTAAAACATAAAGAATCAGTTATACTTACCAATCAATTGTAAAAATAACGTTATGTGTAATTTGTACTTCTTCGCCATCTTGTGAGAATTGTCAATTTTCTTTTTGCGTCTGTTATTCATTATTCAGTGTAACACAAAATAAAATGACGCCTTATAAAAGTGCATTGGGTTAAGCTACACTTAAGATAAATACATCATTCAACTCAAGATAAAACAATAAGTAAATACTGAAAATTTCAGCCTGATACCTATTTTGGTTTTTGAAATATTCATGTTCAAATATCGCAAAAATGTAAATGTCACGCGAACTCGCGACTACCTTTAAAACTTTAAAAAATCATTTCTCGAACAATTTTTGACCGAATGGCCTGAAATTTTCAGAAATCACTCAACTTTGCATGTACCACAAGCCATGAAAATTTCAAGAAGATCTGAGAGGGTCGGATGAACACCACTGGTTGAGTTGACATGAAATGACCCACATATCTTTATAATAATTAAATTATTGTTTTAGTTTAAAGTCAAGTAAATCCCATAGGTTATTTAAATATATGTAGTTTACGTCTATTCTTACAAGTGTTTTCTTGTAATAAGAGCTATAGAACACTCTCGCTGAATTTGAAAAGGCATAAGAATTACAGAGGAGAACTAAGTTGACTATACAGAGAGAGAGAGAGAGAGAGAGAGAGAGAGAGAGAGAGAGAGAGATAAACACCTTTTTTGGCACTCAGTGCTACTATTTGCACTCAAAAAAATAAGACGTTATCATTTTTTTCTCTGAAATATATGTTAAGTGGTAAAAATTAAATGAAATAGTTGTCACTAAAAAACTTAAAGGTCAATTTCTAGCATTAGTCATACTCAACAGGAAAAGAATCGACATGAAAAAGCGATATACGAAAGTGTATATACTCCAGAATGAGGTCACATAAATGTCTATTTCAGTGGTATAGTCTTTTTGGAATATGAATACAATAATCAGAACTGAAACATGATTATTCTCAGACACTGGAAATAGATGAAAAGGATTAATAACAGTAGTGGCCTACTGTTTTCATCGCTTTGAACATTTGAAAGAGTGTTTTACAGTATAGCTATCATACAGTCGAAATATGCTACTTTCGTTATTATACTGCTTGTTTCTAGTGGATATTTTATGTAAGTTTTTCGTGCAGATTTTTTTTATTATACAAACCATATTTTTCCGAATTTGTTTATTTCCCATAAATTTAGATACAGTCTAATTCTTTAAATGACAAAAAAGAACTTTAGGAACACGTTATTCTTGAATCTACACCACATCATTTTAATAAATATATTTTTCATCAGTTTTTCCGTTAATTGTTATTATCATAGCTCGAGAATGAAAATCCGACATAAGTAATATGTACATTTAATAACTTGACAATAGTGTTGTTTTATAAAATCTTTTATTTCTTCTCATTTTTTGGAGGGAGTGAGATTTCGTCAATTTTATCTTTCCTCAAATCTTGTAACTCAGTTTTTTTAAAATCATTCACGTACAGCTAGTTTAAAGAACGTTTCAACACTTGAGTATTTAATAAAAAGTTTCTGATGATTATATTTCATTTAATCAACAATCATAATATTTTATTTTTAATGGTCTATTTATAGAATAACTTTGTTTTAGTCTCATCGGTTTTCGATATCAGTTATGGTTTTAATTATGTATCGATTAGAAAAGATTAAATAGAATAATAATAACATCTAATAATTAAAGTTTAATTTTATAAATTAAAAAAAGGCAATCAGTTAAATATTTTGGATTTTTTTCTCTTTTTTCCCAAAAGCTTCATTTCAGATAAAATGTGATGTAGGTGAGGAAGGTGGACAAGCAACAATTTTAATGAGCCGGACAGTGAAGTCAACTTCAAAAGAACAAATTTACTTGGTAAAACGTTTTCAAAACTCTACAGGCCACTCAGAAATCGTGATGTGTGAATCTTCATGCAACTGCAAATACACTAATAGACTTTTTAGTACTAACATATCCAAATGCACTAAAAATGAAACCCAATATGTTAGTGTTACTTTGCGAAATATTTCAGTATTGCATGAAGGACAATGGGCTATTAGAAAAACAGGCTCACCAGAATATCAATCTACTTGCTTTTTCCATGTTATTTGTAAGTAGTAATGAAAACGAAAAATAGAATTTTTAGCATATTAGTCTATGCAGGTTTTTACATTATTTTATATACTTTTTTCTCTAAACTCATCAAACGTGTAGTAAAGAGATAAAACTTTAATTATTTTAGTATATTTGTTCTGATTTAATAAACGTAACTTCGTTTCACTTAATCTATATCCCATAAATCAATCAAAATTTTACATATTTTATTTTTTTTTAACTCATGGTCATTTAGCACGATCGAACTGCACCAGATACCGTAAATGTGTAGAAATACTTCGTGATTTCTCGGAATTGTCCAGTAGTAACACGACAACATTTTCCGATGTTACCATGTGCAGATACTGGATTAATAAAGTTGTGGTAATTATTTATATAAATAAAGAATAATATGTAAAAGCGATTTGGGCTCTCCGTTAAATCGAAAGTAAAGAATTAATACAAAAGTATCCCAGTTTAAAATAACAATCGTAAAAAAAAAATCGGACCAGACCAGAACCAAAAATAAGCTAGCCTACCGATCACGCTTAAGAGGATATAACTCTATGCAAAGGTTTTGCAGGGTACCGCTAGTAAATAAATTATAATGTTCCGAAATTGCTGAAATGTCGATTATACTACTTACTTAATTACCGATGAATACTTATGGTAAAATGTAACTTATATAGTGAGGAATGTATCGACAAGCTTTACCGAATAGTCTTTTGATGATGTATTTATTTCATTTCATGATCAAAACAAATCTTGAAACACAAAAGCACAAAAAAAAACAAGCAATTTAAGCTTGTACCGTCTCGGACACAGGATGTTTTAGTGCATTTTCGTGATATGGGTTTTGATAAATAGAGAGGGAAGTAAGTCATGTTTGATAACTGTTACAAAAATAAATAATGAGTTACGACCCTTTGTACGCCCCTTTGTTAATATAGCTTATATAGTAAAAAAACGGTACCCTACGAAGCCATAGTATTCGCCCCTCAGAAGTCAATTCGTGAAATGGACTTTTGATGTACACATGGCAGGCCAAGTCCTACAAAATGATATATACATCATGGGTATAGGACTTATGGTTGTTGAGATCTAGGGTGATGACGGACAGACAGACAAAAGGGGGACAATAGAGCATTTTTATTTGGAAAATGCTCTAAAAAACATTCACAAGTCCTCGTATTAAAATTTCACTGTGTATTCAATAGTAAAAACATGTATCATAGATAATATTATTGTATACCACTGTTTGTTCATTGGATGAAAATTTGCAGGTAAAAAACATTTCGAGTTATTCAAAGACTATTTCTGAGAACCGCTTTGAGATTTTCACATGTTTACAGCATTATAGTACAAGTAATATCTGCATATCTGTTATCAGTGAATTTGATATTTCTATAGGAACAACTAAGCAAATAGGAACTAAAGATCTAACTAACTCAGGTATTGATTATGAATTATATATTTATATATATATATATATATATATATATATATATATATATATATATATATATATATATATATATATATATAAACTTAATCTAATTTACTATTTACTTACCAGGATAAATTTAAGAGAATCTATTTTATATCAAAGTCATGAAATGTTTTTTTTTTTTTTTAAACTGACATCTTTACTTGCGCTACTGCAAAATAAACATAAAAGTTTCCTTGCTAATTGAGATCATTAATATTTATAGGCCACATTCATTTTTAAAGAGTGTGGGAAAACAAATCATTTTCAAATGCAATATTATACAGAGAAAAAAAAATTGTTTGATTTCATTTTTACGAAGATTGATTCAAAAAGTATTCATGCTATTTTTTAACTATTTCAGCTGTAACAACAACAACAAACGAAAAAAATCCCCTCACTAACCCACCTCACAAAGGAAAGAAAAAAAATGACTTGATTGAAATAGCACTCTACATTTTAGCTGCAATTGTAGTGATTGTTGCTATCCTGCTTGTTAAACGATACACAGGTTAGACTAATTAATACCATTGAAATTCAATGTTATATTAAAATAAACGACTAATGGGGCAGTTTTTTTTTTCTTTTGTTAAGGAAAATTCTCTCTTCTTATAAATAGAAGCGCATTAAAAAACACATTTTAAGCTGCATCATCTTGGCTGGGGAATTTTACCAAATAAAAAAAAAAAATCCAGAGTCAGTAAGGAAGGATCGAAACCAGGACACTCAAGTCGACGCCTAACCCGCAAGACTTTCATTCCTATATCATAGAAATTATGACTACTCACTTGTTAGTTGACTAAAATATTTAATTTCCCTGTCAGTATTTTTTATTTCAGTCTTTAAGCCTCTCATTCATCAGCGGAAATTCCCACAAGTTATTTAAATACTCTTCCCGGTTAATAATTTACGGACGAAAGGACCAGATGTTTATCTCTTAGATCGTTCTAAACCACTGATAGGACGTTATTTTTTTTTCTTCTTTCACTATCACCATAGCGGATAGTGCATATACATGGAGGCGCCACGGGAGAGATGTAGATTAGACTTCAGCATATACATCGGGCTCAAAACCAAAGCGCATTCTATCCCATCTTCTTAAGGACACACATGATTTTTGTTGGACATTGTAACATATATTTTATTTATAATAATTTAGTTATTTTTTATTTCTCCTATTAACTGATCATTAATAGTGATATTAATTGGGGGGGGGGGGATAATAATGTGTCCAGAAAAAATAACCTTCTTTCGAAAGTCAATTATAGATGATGTTTCAAAGTTATAATTTGTAAAACTGTTTTGAGAAGTAATCTGTATCACTGTCTTAATTAGACAAGTAATGCCTCAAACTGAAATCATAGCTTTCTTTCTATTATGAATTTACATAACAGAGTTATTGATGTGTTTAAGAAATATATGTTACATCTGACTAACTTGTTTAATTTGATCTTGACTTTCATGAATTGACAATGGGCTCGCACACAGTCTGTGCTTTTTTTCTCTTGTTCGCAAGACCTTCTATTTTCTTAGAACTTTGTTGTACATAAAATCTAAAACTATTTTTTTTTATGTTTTACTTTTTATGTATATTTTAAATTACATATTCGTCTACATCCTTTGGGGACGGGTGGTCGTGCGGCGTAGGGCGCTCGTCTGTCGACAGGCGAGTCCTGGGTTCAAAACCTTGTTTTTTACAGGTCCTGATGTACGTCCTCAAGTCCACCCAGCTTTAAATGCGTTCCTGACTTACGGTGGGAAAGTAAAGGCGGCTGGGTGTTAAGCTAACGAAACGATCCCTACATATGCCGAGATTATAGAGACAGATGAATTATACACTTCATCTGCCCTGATGAGCCCTTAAGAGGTTTTGGGGAACTTTACTTTCTTTACTACGTCATTTACGATACTATTGAACATCTTTTAGCCTAGAGGCTAATAGTAGGCATAGTCCTTATTTCTGTCCAGGTGCTTTGTGTTTTAAAACACACTCTATTGGCTACTACTATTTCAAATAAACTGTAAGTTTATATCGAAACTATTTAGCAGATATTATTATTAACAAAAAAGGCAGAAATAATTTTAAAAAAAACGTCTTAATTAAAAAAAATGAAAGTTCAAAATTAATGTATTTTTAACAGGTTATTTACAACAATGTTGGAACGACTATCACATCAGAAGATTAAGGTATCTCTTTTTCCTACATCATAGCCAGTTAATGTCAGAGATTATGGGATATAATATCTAATCTGTGTTAAGGGTTTAGTGCATTTGCATAAATGTAGTAACTGAATGATGATTGTTCAGAATTACAACTGTGTTGGTGTACAAATGTTAACCTGAGAGTCAGTGCCGTAGCGAGCTTAACTCGCCCAGGGCACAATACCTTTTTAATACATTTTTAGCGCCCCCCCCCCCACATTTGAAAACCACATAATACTATATTAAAATATACCATTTGGCACCACTTTGTGAGTAGCGCAGTGGTAAAGAGCCTGGTTTTCTCTTCGAATGTTTGACGAAGCTTAGCCTATATTAATATTTTTTTTAATTTATGTTTCTTAAATAGTTAATATCACTGCAAATCATCGTTTAAATGACTTGATGTTCTTTTTTTTTCCTAGGAACCGATTAAATTCTACAGATAACAAAGGTAAAACAGTTTAACAATCTATTCAGCAAAATGAGGTAATAAGTTTAGCAATCTATCCAGCTAAATGAGGTAATAGGTTTAGCAATCTATCCAGCTAAATGAGGTAATAAGTTTAGCAATATATCCAGCTAAATGAGGTAATAAGTTTAACAATCTATCCAGCTAAATGAGGTAATAAGTTTAACAATCTATCCAGATAAATGAGGTAATAAGTTTAGCAATCTATCCAGATAAATGAGGTCATAATTTAAACAATCTATCCAGCTAAATGAGGTCGTTAACCAAACAATTCACCCATTAGTTTAACTTAGTGATCTTATAGTGTAAGTAGATAAACCCAAAGCTTTTCTCTTGATTCGCTGCAGTCTTTAGTCTATATTGCGATAAACATCATTGTGAAAGTAAAAACCTTGTTTATGTATTTGCAAGGTCTAGATGAGAGAAAGTACGGTTTATAACTGAAATTAACTATAAAAATAAATTTACACATATACTTTGTCTAATTTTAGCAAAGACTCTTGATAATATGGATATCTATAACATGAAAATTGCCGGAATGTCTATAATTGAAGGTAAGTGAAAATCACAGCGTTAATAACTTTACGACAGAAACAAGGGCAGATAAAAAGATAGACTGAAGTATAGAAAAAGACACACAGTAATTTATAGATATTTATGCAAAAACTTCCAAACTAATAGGCAGACAAAAAGACAAACAGTTAATCGCTTAGAATTTACATATATTATATATATACATAGATAGATAGATAGATAGATAGATAGATAGATAGATAAATAGATAGATAGATAGATAGATAGATAGATAGATAGATAGATAGATAGATAGATAGATAGATAGATAGATAGATAGATAGATAGATAGATAGATAGATAGATAGATAGATAGATAGATAGATAGATAGATAGATAGATAGATAGATAGATAGATAGATAGATAGATAGATAGATAGATAGATAGATAGATAGATAGATAGATAGATAGATAGATAGATAGATAGATAGTCTAAACCTTGGTTGACGAGCGTGGTTCGTTTATTGGAGAACCAAGGGAATTTTACAGGTCATGGTGAAATATGCCTCTTATCTCCCGTGGTGCCTCCATAGACATTGTACTTTTAACTTTGTTGGAGATGAAAGACAACATAAAAACGTCCCAATCATAGTATCTAAGAGATTTCATCTCATTCCTACAAGAAATACCAAGAAAAAAAATTCTCACAATGGGTTGCTAAGTGTTGCAATTTAAGCACCACAGTTCTGGAGTTTTGTTACAGTTATTGCTTAGTTAAAGCACTTTAGCAGTATACTAACACACATATTATGTTGGCCATGCAAGTAAAGCGCGCTGAATGAGACATTGTAGAGAGAACCTTTGTTTAGTCATTATCAGGCAATATTTACAATACGAAATATAAAACCTCGATTGCAAATTCAGTTAGAATTTACTTTTAAAAAACATATCGCTTGTCTTGAGGCAAATAGAAGATCAGGGTAAATTGTGAAAATTGTTTATTTTAACATCTTGCTAAAAATTCGTAAATCTAGGTATTCGTAAACTCAGGTTGGACTATATGAATAGGCAGCTAGAATTGAGATTTTAATTGAACAATAAGAAAAATTAAGGCACTTAACCCAAAAACCTATCAGAGGCTCCATAAAAAAATAATTTAATAAATTAAAATGTATAGCCTTATATGTAGTAATTTTTAACTTTTCTTTTATATTACAGATCCGTATTGCAGTATAGATGATTTAGATAACCAAGGTACTTTATACAGTCCTTTTAAAGTACTGTGACACAAAGATGAGATTGCCGATAAAATGTATTAATTGGGAAAATAAAAATGTGTCTTTTTTTTTAAATTCTTTTAGCTGATTGGTTCTATTATAAGTGTTACTTGTTTTCATCTGTTTAGCGTATTGCTTTTATTTTGATGACTTATTTTCGATAACTTTTGTTATTAAGGATAATAAAAAGAAATTTAAAACCTTTACCATTAAAAAACTAAAGTGTGTTTTTGTTTGTTTTTTTTTTTGTGGAAAAAAAAAGTTTTCAGTTATAAATTAGATTGTCTTTAATCTTGGCACACTATTGTAATCACTGGGCTGCATTTGTTGAATATAGAGGTCAGTGTTTATATGACGTGTCTTTGTATCAGATGAATCGTCCACTTTATCCGGTTCTACAAACCCGAAGGGGCCGCGGGAAAGAGGGGGGAGGGGGGGGTCTTTTACTTTGTGTGCATTAAAAACATACACACAAATAGAAGTTTTGGTTTCTTAACAGAATCAAATGGAACTATTCTAAGTTCTCTCTGACTTACACAAAATATTTTTACTTACTCATCTCAAACTGTCCTTCATGATAAATGGTGTTGGATACAATATTTGTTCGATCAGAATATAATCAGTTTTCGTGGAATCAATTAAAACCTAATATTATAATATGGCTGTATAATATGATCATATGGATGAAGTTGGCTAAGTAGATCTTGGAATAAAGTATTTAATAATTCTAACAGGAAGCAACCGATTTTTTTATTTAAAGGCGAATCATAATATTATCATCTCTAACCCCAATTACCAGTGAAAGTCATCTATCTTGTTATAAAACTGAAGACTCATAAAATGTGCAGAAATGAAGCTAAAATCGTGATGGTAAAAATCTCTTATGCTACTAGATAACTTTTCAGTTATTATTTAAACGAATAATAGATAGACTGATTGTATGTTCACTGATTATAAAACCTATAAAAAGAAAAAAATCTTTAATTGTATGTTATAAAATAACTCCGATTAGTGAAATCAAATCTCTGCATAGTGTTCAGAAACAAAACGTAAAAATTAAGAAACAACTTTACGCTTAAAAGCGTTAACAACAAAAGATAACCTCAGAACACAGAATACAATTTATACAGACCTGTATCCCTCGTTTCAATCGATATTTCTGCAAGACGACATTGTTGTTTACGAGATCTAATAATAATTAATTGTGATACATGTCTGGGTGATTGTTTGTATACCTTTCCGGCACCAATAACAACTCTTGCCATAGGAATGACCTTATCTCTCAGTCTTTAAAAAAGATTGCGGGGTTTTCAGCCGAGTTTAATGTATGATCTTTGGTATATTTAAATATCTTACTTAATATAAACAGAGGTCGGGTGTTATTAAAAAAATATGATCACATTAAAGATTAAAACTGTTAATCTACTTATTTGTAAAATGATGTTTTCTTTTTTTAAATGTGGGAGTTAAAATCGGGTGCGAAACAGAGGCGTAGCTGGGGGGGGGTACATATGTCCCCGGGCGCCGAGATTCATGGCGCCAAATGGTATATTTTACATATAATATTATATGGTTTTCGAATGGGGGGGGCGCTAGAATGGTATTAAAAAGTAAAATGCCCCGGGCGCAAATTGCCTTGCGCCCCCCCCTCGCTACGCCTCTGGTGCGAATGTAGGCCCGCGCGTTCGTTCGCGAATAAAAGTAGGCTACTTATTTTCATGATGGAATGTACTTACATTTCCTTTGCGACACTTATGATCGTGGTTTGGTGACACGTCACGCAGCGATCGGACGACGATATTTAAACTCTCGATTGTCTTAAACGAAAATGACATGTCTCGGCGTAACCCTACATAATTTTTACCTTACCTAAGGGATACGTGTACGGTGTAACATATGTTGAGATTCGTTGCTCGAATGTAGTAAGGAAAAGAAAAAAAGTGCTGGATTATCGCTGCTTCACTGGAATAATAACAGTTTCGTACAAGTGGATTAGACATTTTTAAAGTTAATTTCTTGTTAGTTTTTGCCGGGTTTGTAAATGAGTTTCCGTGGTTTTCGTTGAAAACAAAGGGTACAAGATATCTTAGTTTAAAATTTGTTCAGCAACATGACAAAATGGCGTCAACTCTTCATATTGCAAACACACAACCGTTTGAAGATTAATTTTGAAAATTTTATAGAAGTAAACTTATAGATTTCATGTTACAAGACTAAAATAGTTATAAGGAAATCATAATTAATACTATAGTATTATTATTACTAATAGATTAAATTTGTTATTTTTAATATCTTACTTTAGTAAAGAATTAACACAAATTCGGAAACAAACAAATTGAAACACTACAATTTACAGGAAAAATAATTGGAAATTCCCAATATTACATTTCACTTCTGTAGTTCTTTCATTTCTTTTGTTCGCATTAAAGACAATCAATAGTGTAAAACGGCTATTTAAAGACCTGCATCTCTAACAACGTGCTTTTCAATTTGGTATGTGTATTTCTTAGCTTGTCGTTCTATTATTGACATGATCACAGAAAACAGTCGGTGACGTATTGAACTATTTAGTCTATCCCGCCATGCACAGATACACGTAATCCACATTTGGGTATTTCTGTACATGACATAATTTTCTCGAATGTTATTGTTCTATATACCAGCGCCATGCACAGACACACGTAATCCACATTTGGGTATTTCTGTACATGACATAATTTTCTCGAATGTTATTGTTCTATATACCAGCGCCATGCACAGACACACGTAATCCACATTTGGGTATTTCTGTACATGACATAATTTTCCGAATGTTATTGTTCTATATACCAGCGCCATGCACAGACACACGTAATCCACATTTGGGTATTTCTGTACATGACATAATTTTCTCGAATGTTATTGTTCTATATACCAGCGCCATGCACAGACACACGTAATCCACATTTGGGTATTTATGTACATGACATAATTTTCTCGAATGTTATTGTTCTATATACCAGCGCCATGCACAGACACACGTAATCCGCATTTGGGTATTTGTGTATATGACATAACATTCTCGAATGTTATTGTTCTATATACCAACGGTTTTTAGCTTTTTTTTTTTTTTGTTTTTTTTTTTTTTTTGGAAATTGTACCCCAAAAAAGGTGCGAAAATATGTCAGCGGGTACCCCTCACACGTCGATTTGCGAATAAGTCTCATAATGGACTGTGCTTACCTTGTTAATGCGATACTCGGTTGCGAGATTGGGTGACGAATTACGCAACAATTCGGCACTATAAGAAGTGTTTTATTTTATAATCCGTTTTATGACCATTGAAATCATTAAAACTGATGAAAAAAATATGAAAATGAAAAAAATTTAAATTCCATTTAACACTGACCATTTAAGTAATTCTTGAGTGAATATTTATAATGATTCTGATTCATTACTTTTAAAAAGTATCATATCACCATTAAAATCACCTTTTTTCTTACTTTGGAGAAGAATTATTAAGTATTTTTTTGATGTATACATTTATAGGCGGATTTTATGACGGGCGAGCTAAGGGCCCCTTCAGAGCCCAATTTAAAGCCATTAAAAGAAAAAAGCCCAATATTTTCTTCTGCGGCTGGGGCCTCATGGGTGCCTCAACTGACACAAGTCAACCCCTGCATAAATATACCATATCGGTTTTATACTAGATCAAAGTCCCGGTACCCGGACCGGCGAGTGACTCTTTGTAACTGAGTTGTATCCCTTTGACCATCTTTACAAATTCCCCAGTCTATTTTTAGCCGCGGAAGTTACACACACGTACGTACGCCAGGCTAGCCGATTATGTATTATATATATATATAAAGGACCTTCACCATGACCTTAAATATGTGTTTTTTCCTCACCGGAGATCGAACCAAGGACTCCAAGGTCAATGCCTGAGTGCTTTACCGCTAGACCATCCGTCTCCTAGGATAAAAAAAAAACCGTCTCCTTATGTGGGACGAGTTTGGGCTTTTGATGCCCTTCTTTCATTTCCACAACAGTCGGACGTGAAATGGCCATGGAGGCACTAAAGGAGCAACGTCTTTGAATTTTATTTTTATTGCACCTCATTTAAACAGTTGTTCTTTAGCGGTAATCTGTACTATTAGAGAGATAAGGCCTAATGCAAAATGTACGTAGCCAGATCATTCATCTACACAATGCCAATGTAACTGTATGGCGACTAATGGGAGTAAAAACACACGTGACACGCAAAGGCGTAGCAATGTTGCAGCGAAAGGGGGTAGTAACGAGGGTATTTAATGTATCATCATCATCATTGCCCTTCACCCATGGCAGGGTATAGTCCACCACCACCAACAGATCTCCAGAGTCCTCCGTCCTTTGCCATCTTCTCCAGCTGGTTCCCAGTTGTGTCCCATCTTGATGGTGTCCACTTCCAGGTCTCGACGCCAGGTATTTCTTGGGCGACCTCTTTTCCGTTTACCTTGGGGGTTCCACCTCAGTGCCTGCCTTGTGACACTGGCTGGTGGTTTGCGTAAGGTGTGTCCTATCCGTCCCCATCACTAAAAGCGTCGTGAGACATACTATTTTGCTTAGGTCGGAACGTAGCGGCATTTCTAGCCAGGGTGGGGCGAGGGGGGGTTGACTAAAATGATACGCCACTGATTACACGATAATTATTATCATATCTGCGGCAAGGCATTCTAAATGAGACCTAGCTTTGAGCTCTCGGTGTGTGAAGTGAGGATGAGATGAAATATCTTAGATATTATAAACCACTAATGGGACGGCTTTTTATGGTGCCCTTCTGTCATCCGCATGATGGTGCAAATGGCACCACGGGAAATGCAGTGGAGACTTAACCGTGACGTGAAAATCCATTGGTCATCACCGGAGATCAAATTTCAGGTCTACAGTCGAGTACTTTAACACTCGACCATACGTTCCGATTTCGGATCAGCGTCTGTCTCAGTTTAAAGTAGAACACTTACGTAAATGTAGATTTTCCCGAAAACTAAGTTATTTATCATGAAATTTTCTTTTCCTAGAAAATATCAAAGTTTATCCCAAGCATGTATGTGGCTGAGTAACCACCAGCTGTTGTCATTAACAAATCAATAGAATTCGTTTTTTTTAATAAACCACCAGCTGTTGTCATTAACAAATCGATAGAATTCGTTTTTTTTTAACAAACCACCAGCTGTTGTCATTAACAAATCGATTGAATTCGTTTTTTTTTTTAACACGTTCATTTTCAGAACATAAGATTTCTTGAAAAAAAAAACATAAAGTATGTTTTGGTTTACATTTTATTACTTAATAAAAAGACATAATTTGAATATTAGCGATAACATATGCATCGTTTAAGCACATGTATATGTGACGTTTAGCTTCATAACACATATCTCTAAGTGTGTGTTCAAAGATAGATTTACTTTTTTTCTGCTCCGATTAATTGGAGAGTTTACAGTATACCTAGTAATTACAGTGGAGTATATTATTAATAACTTTATTAAGTTTCCTCTTTTATTTTTCCCTGACAGATATAAAGACAGTAGAATGTTATTTTTCCTTATAAAGAATTTCATTCAAAAATGGGTTATGAAAACAAGTGTACCGATGGTCAAAATGTCATGGCAACAGATAAACATAACGCGACATCTGTTGGTACAAAAATTGACGTCAACTACCATTCTGCTGAGAATAAAGTATTTATGAATGAATTTGAAAAAAATCAACGAGAAATATTGAAAGAAGCCAAAAATAAAGCTTAGAAATCATACCGAAGGGCAAAGGTCATGAAATTTAAAGAAGTTAGTGCAACAGAGAGAGCAGACATTTAAAAAAAGCGTTTTGGCATTGCTCGAGAAATGTGTCCTGAATAGTTTAAGGAGTTTAAGGAGTTTCTTCAAGATGTAGACAATATCAACACGGAGGCCTTTGAATTCGATTTGATTATGGACATTTATTTTTTTTAATGAAATGAAAAAAGCTTAGCTCTTTCAGGTCCTTGTAATAATTAGATGTGAACCGCTTGGATCCTATAAACCACTGTGTACTTCATTCATATCAAACTTCGAGGACTGTGCTACGACCCTGTTGGCATCACGTGAGACATGGAGAGATCGTTAACCACCACCTCCAGGTTATTAGTGAAGCATTTTATACACACAAACACCTATCAGAACTTGATATATCAAGTCTTCTTGCAACATTAACATCTTTATTGGTAGACAGATTGATGAAACCAGGTCGTCTTGAAACACTGCAGTGAAAGAAGCGCAGGGGGGGGGGTCTGAAAGAAGCGCAGGGCTGGTCAAACAGCCACACGGTTCTTACATCGCCCAAGTCTGGTTTATAATATAACTCACAGGTGCAGGCAGCAGCTAACACTAAATATTTATATATGTTACCAGCAATGTGTAAAATTCCGGCATTCTATAGAATGCCTAGGCAATGTATAGAATGCCTTTTGGTTTTAGGCAAAGTATAAAATATCAGTTATTTTTTTTTTAATTTTGCATACTTTTCTTAGTCATTCTATAAAATGCCTAGGCATTGCATAGAATCACTAGTGTCGTTTAGGCAAAGTATCATAACAGAACAAAAAAAGCCGTTATTGATAATAATTATTATAATATGGAACGAATATATATATATATATATATATATATATACAAAAAAAATGTATTTATGTTTTCGGTTTTAAGTGAGAATAGGACAAATAAAAAAACGGTATTTAAACATCCATGTTTGAAAAAAAAAACGTTATTTTCTAAAATGATACATTAGTACATTTAATAATGTATTGTCGTATTTCAAGGTTCTAATTTTCTACTCTCTACCCCAGACAAATATATGAAGCTAGTTTTTGTTTGGGGCTAATCTCTACAAAATGAACATTATACAGACCAAACCTATCGTCTAATTGTTAAAAAGTAAACAAAAAAAACAAAACAGCTGTAAATCATTGTGTTCATAAAGTGAGAGTAAAATTAGACTCAAGAATAGTTGATAAAATATTGCTGTTTTATTCAGTAAATTGATATAATGATTTATCTTCTTTTTTTCATCCATTCGCTATATTTGTGCGTGAAAGCATTAAGTTTAATGTGAAACAATTTATTCCACAAATATTAGTGACAAAATAAATAAATGTAAAAAAAAAATTTAATAAAAAAGTTACAAAAAATGTTAAAAAAAACAACAACATTGTTTCACATATAAAGTTGAACTTTTTAAATCGTATAATATATTCCACATTCAACAAACCAAAGAAAAAATAATACAAAAAATGGCTGAATACGACTTATTATGATATGAACTTTTCAATCTTTAAATATCCAGTATACGAAACAATTAACACTAAAATAAAAATATTGAACCTCCTATAACACATTTCTAAAAAAAGTGGAACGTAAATTCAAGTCACAAATACATTACTGACCCACGAATATAGAGTGGTCTTCACGGCATTAAGCCTAACTAGGACAAGTGTAAAGAAATTAGTAAATGTGCCCAATATGCCCAATGTTAAGGCTTCAAACAGAGACGGGCTTGGGTGAGTCAATACCCCGGCTGAATAAGAAACTATTGGGCACCTTAAATAAAAAGAAACTTTAAAAATGTGAGAGTATGAATTAGGTTTAAAATTTGCCAAACTATACGTTGTTAAATAATGGTTTTATAATCTCAAGTTCATAATCGTCTAGTAGATTTGATGAATTGAACATGAAGAAAAAAAAAAAAAGACTTATTGTGTTGCATTGTGAAGATAACGCTTCATAAGAAACATT
The DNA here is from genome assembly GCA_021962125.1 of Bulinus truncatus. Lineage (NCBI taxonomy): Eukaryota > Metazoa > Mollusca > Gastropoda > Planorbidae > Bulinus > Bulinus truncatus. Next base: position 3,096,511 of record JAGDYQ010000089.1, read on the forward strand.
TTCTCTCATGTTGAGAAAAAAAACTGTGCAAAAATATGACACATATAACACATTTTATATTCATTAATAGTTGCATTGAATTAGGGGTGGACAAACTTTTGGCATCGCGGGCCGCGTGGGTTGTAACAGACCGGCCGGACCGAGAGTTGATGAACGTACTTAAATTGTCGTGAATGAGAGAGGATAGTTGGGGATGGAAAAAGGGGCTAAGCGCAGGCCCTGATCAAACAGACAAATCGGCCGCAGTTCGTCCAAGTCTGGTTTACCTTGCAGCAGTGTCATTGAATTTTACACTTTAGGTTGGTTGATGCCACAGGCGTTAGAACGGATGATCTTGTGGTACAGCGCTCGACTCTCGACCTGAGTGTCCCGGGTTCGATCTGCGGTGAGAACCAATGGATATTTCTGGTCATAACCTATGTCCCCGCAACATCTACCGTGGTGATCCATGGCCATAGCACTATCGGCTCTGATGGAGATGAAAAAAATGACACTATAAAAAATTGTTTATAGGATCTAAGAGATTTCATCTCATCCTAACACGGAATTCACACACAGGCATATAAAAATTAATAAAAAATGCCTAAAAATAAAAGAAAACATAAATGTAGGTATAAATTTGAGCACTGAGTGGATCTAGTGTATCCCGTCATTAGATCCGCCTATGAACCATTTCCTAATTAGGGTGTTAGGGCTACATATGTATAACTACTGTGAATTCAGAACCTACCACTTAAAATTTCTTTGACATCACTGCAGGAGCAAGAACCAACACATGATAAAACGCCGCTGATATAACAACTTATTTAAAATGTATTCTGTACTCTAGCTTTGAATTTTATACTTTCTGAAAGGGCGCTAAAACAAGTGCCCAAGGGGCCCGTGCATAAGTATTCGGTCCTATATCATGACTCAAAGTTTATATCACAGTTCATAAACCCTTTACTTACTGAATTAACAAAGATGCGCAAACGATTTTTTTTTTCATACCAATCAGCACCTATTACCGCATTATATAAAATTACACTAAAACACTTTTAAATACTAATCAAGACCATAAAATAGCATCCATTTTCTTTTATTTTTTTAAAATAATATCAAGACTGCATTGAAGTAATCAACTTTATTTGGATTTTATTATCTTGCGTTATACGTGACATATATTACACAAAAAAGCAAAATAATACAAACAATTTCAGTCCTTCTTAGAGTGTATCTGTAGTCTAATATTATTATATACACAGAAAGGGTATTTTACTGTAAGACATATATAGAAAGAAAAAAGAAGACACATTTGTATAATGAAAAATAACATTCAGAGTGTCTGACCAGTATTTATATTTTATTGTTTGACATAGTAACAGAGGCGAAATAAAAGAAATTAAAAGATTAGACCAATATTAGTTTAAAATAAAATACAAATATATAAATAATGTTATTTTTTAATACAAGTGATTTTCCCCCCCCCCCCGAAAGTTTGGTCTAGTTGCGCCTCTGCCTAGTAAGCCTCCTCCTTCTGTTGTAAGACACTCCCAACCGGTGACCTAGTTTAGCTAAGTATGGAATGGCTATCAAACCAGCAGAAATGGGCAGACCGACAAGGGGGATGAAAGCGATCCCAATGCTAGCTCCGGTCAACACAGTATTAGCGCTGAGCCATGCAAGAAAACTTATGTTGTCTTTGACTAGAAATTCGATCTTTTCTTTTATGTCGCTGACGGCCTGTTTGAGATTCTGGATAGCGTAACACTCATCTTGTGTATGATCACTGATGCGCAACTCCAGCATTGCTGCTTCAAGTCTCAATGCATCAAATCGCTCTCCTGGTTTTTTAACAACAGGGATCTGGATGATCGTCACTTTCTCTTCCAGCTCACGGAGGTCGCTCTCAATGGCACGTATGGTTACGTCGTGCTCTATCTCCTCTCTCAGATCACTCAGTCTACCAGCGAGAGTTTGAATTGTGAAGGAAAACGCTTTTTCTTCCTTGTTTGAAGCAATAAGGTTTCTTAGATCTTCCAGCCTTGAATCCAACTCCGCCATGTCTTCGACAGTCGAAGCGTAGCACATTTCAATTTGTAAAAGTTTCACTTTCTCCATGATGACATCTTTGGCTAAAATTTCCATGTTTCTAGGGAAAATATATTATTTTAAATATTAAAATGATACCTTTCGTCTTCATTTCATTAAATACACTGGGCAACAAACTTTTTTTTTAAATCGTCTAGGGTTTTCCAGTTTAATTATACTAATTTTGGTGCTCTGATTCAGAAAATGATCTTGGTTTTGCCCAATCAGGTCAGGATTTTTTGCTACAGAAATTTCTAAAAAATCAATTTTTGTAAAAAAAAAAAACACATTTTTTGCGGATCATCAGCTGACGATTTTTTTCCGTTTTACTCAAAAAATAAAAGTCAACGTATTCAAATTCATTCCGTTTTTATGTACTCCACCCAATTTTATAAGCATCATTATCATAATATTAGTATAACAATGAGCATTACGTCAAACAAAAGTTCAGAGTTCAAGGCATAAATCGGCGTTTCTTCGATTCCCGTGTGTGAGCAGCTGCTGGGTTGCAGCATGACTGCGTCCCACTTCCCCGGGTACCTTTCCTCCATTTGGCGGATGTCCTGGTGGAACCTTTTTCCCTGCTCATCGGAAACTTCTCCATGTGTGAGAACAGGAAGTGCATCTTTATACCCATCAAACACCCGAGCTTTTAGAAGTCCTCTTCATGCTGCTGATGAGTCTGGCGTGGTATGCTGCCTTCGTGTTCCCCAGGAAGTTATTCACCATCTGCACGAACGATTTCCAGGCGGCGCACTCTAGCGTGTTCATGGACTTTTTGGAACTCTGTGTCCTTTATGAGCTACCGTATCTTGGACCGTCCAAAATGCCGGCCTTCAGATTTTCAATGGAATTGCTCAGCACATGTAGTTGAAGCACCTCCCATCCTTGTCCATAGCGCGCGTAAACTGTTTCATTAACCCAAGCTTCATGTGTAGCGGTGGGATCAATATCTTCTCCCGGTCAACAAGAGGTTCGTTTATGATGTTTCTCGCCCCAGGTACTAACTGCTCTCGTGCCGGTCACTCTTTCTTTACATAGTGCTGGGCTCTGTCGCGACTGTCCCACATACATATAAAGCATGGGTACTTCGTGAACCTGGACTGCTGACCAAGTAGAAAGTTCACCATCTTCAAGTCGACGCAGACGATCCATTGGTGCTGTTTATATTGGATTTTGTCGAGCTTCACTGCTTCATATTTCTCTTCAAGAGTTGTGAAGTGTGCAAGAGGGATTGAGGCGAACTGGCTCCCGTTCTGGAAAAGTACACACTTCAAAGAGCGCTTGCAGCTGTCAATGAAGAGTCGCCAATCTCTCGGATCGTATTGAGGACCGCCGAGTTTATCAAGAAGACCAGCGACATCTCGGCAGTAAACAAGGTCTTCCTCCTGGCAGAAGTAGCCCATGTAGTCCTCATGCCTTCTACAGAAGAAATGAATATGCGCGTCCTTGCCAAGAAGATTTTTCTCTTTGAGTCTGGAGGCCAACAGCTCGAAGGAAGTATTAGACAAGCTGAGATCCCGATGCAGATCATTAAGCTCATATTGTGAGAACGGCTGCGGACCATCTTGTGATTCATACTCCTCTTCTGTATCTCCTCCCTCCTCTAAAATGGTGGCCTCATCGTCGCTGTCGGGAAGATCTCTGAACGCTGGTACATGAATTTCTTCGCAGTGAGCAGCTGGACGACGGGCAGATGGAAGGTTGGGGTACTGGAGGCTGTGCCCAATCAAGTGCTGATGCATTAAATAATCAAGTGAAAATCCAGATAGATGATTTATAAATAAAATATAATTGTCTCTGTTTTTAAAAATGTGATTATTTTGCTGCTAATGTGTATGCAGCTAATTTAGAGAAAAGATTGAACTCATAACCCCTGATATTAGAGTACGTATAGCTCGTCATGTAGGTATATGGCTGTATCTCAAGAAGTTGACCTGACCGAGCAAAATCAATGTGATATTCGGACTCAGAACACCAAAATTAGTCTAAATCAGTTGAAAAACCCCAGACGATTTTTTGGCTGTTGCCCAGTGATATTAATACTTTTTGAAAGAGTTTATAAGTTTGAAGTAAAAACACGTATAACAACAGGCTGTTTGGGTTATAGAAAACACCGGACCTTTGTTCTATTGACTAATAACAGAGTAATGTCATTTAATGAGGGTAAGAGGTATCCTCCACGACACGCATTGGCTTACTGAAACGGGAGCGTAAATGGAGAGGCGTGGACTGAAACTTAGTTTACACACAGAGCCAGGGGCGGCCCGACCAGTATTTGTTTGTTTTTTTTTTAGCCTCGTTTAGAGTTTAGACCATTAACACTAGCTTCGTCAAAGATCACGTGATATAATACAATCAAACAACCACTACCACGGCAATGTAGGGTAAGATATGTAAACACTTACCTAAAATGTCTGTACTCTCTAAACTTTTTACTTGAGCGCCTGGTGGCGTTCTGGGTTGGAGGATAATTTTTATTAAACAACAGCTGTCGTCTCAACGTGACCTAGTTTTGTGCTCTCGGTGAAGCATATGTCTGGATTTTAGCAGTCTTAGGCACTCATTTATACTTGAGTCTACGTAATAGCAGAATTTCCCGAATTTTAGTTATTTTTACCGTCCATAATTTACTCACTTGTCTGACAAAAACCTATTTCTTCAAAAAAAAAAAAAATATTTACAGTTTGTTATCATAAACCAGTCTCTGGCTGCTGGAGTCAGGTGTTGTATCCATTAACACATTGTAAGAATTCCCTTTTAACAACATCATCGTTCGAGGAATTCAGACTTTCTCAATAAAAGAGAACATAAGTAATTATTGTTTTTTCCCATCTATAAACTCAAAAGAAAACAACATTACAAAAAGGAAATTCGGGTTTTTGCATATATTATTCAACACTGGCGGCGGAGCAGGGGGGCGGCAGCCCCCTTAAAACTTTTAATGGGTGGCGGCGCCCCCTTGAGTTTCCAGTCTGCCCCCCCCCCCCTAAAATTTTTACTTTGTTTAACTTTTTTAACTTTGTAATTCATTTTAGTTTATATGTATCATTTTCATTTTCATAATTCATTTGAATTATTTCTTAAATTTAATATTTGAAAGAAATTATAATTAATTTACTTTTTTACAGTAATCACATTATTGAGAGTTGTGGCATATTTTAAAAAGTGTTGCCATCTACCGAACGACGGCCAATGTAATTTATAAAGTAAACGTAATTATTTCTTATCGAATTTCCAAATGTTGAGGAATATTTTCGCCAGAAATATTTTCAGGCTATTGATGCTGCAATTGGAGCAATACATGAACGGTTCACTGAAAATGAAGGACAACAGGTTATGACAAGTATTGAAAAATTAATTGTGGCAGCAACAAATGAGCCACAACAGATCAATATGGAACTGGATGAAAACAAATGGCTTCTTGGTTATCCAGAAATTAACTGTGCTCGACTTGCAACACAAATAAATATGTTTTGTGATTTTGTTAAAAGCATGCACTAAAACTTTAAAAAAAGTTACACATAGTTCAACGATAAGCGACCTCTTCAACCTTGAAAGTTCAATTAGAAAAACTATGTTTTCAGAGATGTACACATTGCTGCCTATTTATCTCACATGTCCAGTTTCATCTGCAACAGCTGAAAGAAAGTTCTCGACTCTCCGCCGTCTATAAACCTATCTACATTCTACAATGACTCAAAAACGTCTCAACAATCTGCTTATTCTGCACACACATAAGGACAGGGCTGATAACGTTAATCTTACAGAAATTGCAGAAGCCTTTATAAGTTTGAACGAACATCGCAAAGAATACTTTGGTGCATTTAAATAGTTTTATTTATACTGGGATTGATTTGTAATATTATCCAAAAACTATTGAGACTTTTTAATCTCGATACTTAGTAATTATAATATATCTTAAATGGATACTTACTCGTGACAATATATTTGATCAGTGGATAGAGTCATAGAGAGAGCTATAATAAGAGTTTGAGTCTTTTTAAGACACAATCATCATTTTAACACTTGGAAAAAATTTAAAAAATTGCATTATATTTTTATAAAATTATAACTGTGGAGAACAAGGTTCTCACATATTGGTTAGAATGTAGAATAAAATATAAAGTAAATCTTTGAGAGTTTAAATCAAGAGTTCAGGGTTAAATCTTTGGGGGGTAGAGTCATTACGTTTTCTAGCGACCTGGGTTAGGGACTTGACATATGATACCTTAACCTTTGTTCCGAGAGTAGGGAGAGAGTCGACTGACATTCTTGACAAAAAGATATATCACCGAACACAACCGAAGGTGGCAAAGGGCGCTAACCTTTTAATGAGTTTTTTTTTAATTAGCCAATCCAACAAGTGGGTGGGGCACTAAGCCTGATGGAAAAAGTTTGAAGAAACGGAACGTGGGATAGATTAGGACAGTAGATTTCTAGACGAGGTGGCCGAGAGTGGTCACAAGTAGATTACCAGTAGATATTAATGTTATTGTACTTAATGAAATTGATGTTGGACCATATTGCATGTGATGTACCTTATGTTTATAATAAATATTACCATATACACGGAATGCAAGTGCCTCTGTTATAAATACTGCTGTGCGGAGTTTGAAAGCGTTTGCACTTAGACATATTTATAAGAGAACGATTGGATACAGACTGAAAGAATCCTAGGCTGGCAATATACTAAATACACAGCCGAAGTGGCACTTAAACAAGCTCGCAACAATAACAGTAATGAACATAATTCTCAAAAATATGTTCGAAATTATTGAATAGTAAAATTTAAATATCTTGCTTAATTGTAACTGATCTAAATTTCAGAATGTCATAATTTTTTTTTCTATCTACAGATGTAATTATTATAAAATATAAAATATCAGAAATAAATAATACAGGAATGTTTGAAACTGATATTATGCGTATGCCCTGAAAGACAAGAGATAGTTCTACTAACTGTTATATTTGTACTTAGCACATAAAGCTGCAATGTTTACAATGATTAATAATCCTGTCAGACTGCCGAATGTGCTCACTTTAGCTAAAAGTTAAATAGTACCATACCTAACATTTATTTCAGTAATGAATCAGTTGACTACGGAAGTGCTCAATGTTCATTTGTATTTTTTAATATATTATTTTTTTAATAATATCGATTAAATACTTGCTACAGAATAACTATATTCTATTATTGAATTAAGGGGGTAAAATTTGTCTTTCGGTCATATTTTGTCTTGCCCTCCCCCCCCCCTTGAATTTTTACTTGCCGCCCTTAAAATATTTCGTTCCGCCGCCACTGTTATTCAAGCAACTTTCTAAAGCAACGATCTGCGTCCAACTTTTTAAAATTTATCTCTAAGTATGTGCTTAGTTATAATGTACTTTTTTCCCCCTGCTATAATAAATTCGACAGTTTACACATTATTTAGTAAGTACAGTTGAGTTTAATTTTCAAATATTTTGTATTGATATTACTTTTATACTTTGAAAAAAAAAATAATAATAAGGTGTTTTAAATCTTATAGCGTTGAATCCACCTAAAGCACGTCTTCGACAGTCGATGCTTTGCAATTTGATTTTGAAATAGTTTCACTTTCTCCATGATGACATATTTGGCAGAAACTGTCACGTTTCTGGAGAAAATATTATTATTTTTATAACAATACTGAAACACTTTATGTTAATTTTCATTAAATATTATTACATTTCCTGCAGGAGTATTTATAGAGGAATTAAAAATTATGTTACAACCAAAAACAGCAGGCTACACTAATGTAGGCCAAACTCATACATACATACATACTTGCATACATACATACTTGTATTACATACATACATGCATGGATACATGTATACATACATGCATACATTTATATATGCGTACATATATATATGCAATTATGCATACGTACATGCATGCATACTTACATACATGCATACACATATGTACACATGTATACATACATTCATTCATGTCATGGTATAGCTGTGTGCACTCTGCACACGATGTGTGTGCATGTTGGAGCTTGGCCAACCAGGTCAACCTGAGGTCACGGGGTCAAGACTCTAGTTATTTCGAGAGGATAAATATTATGTTTGTTGTAAATAGGATTGTCTAAGAAGGTGATAGAGAGGGACGTAGAATGTTCGAGTATGATGCAAGCAAATTATATAAAGAGGATGTTTGGAAGATATGGGAGTTGAGTTGAGTTGAAGTCAGAGAGAGAAGTCAGTCAGTTCAGTTCGGAGTTCAGTTAGATGATCATCAGTCAATTAGCGAATCAGCATATTCAGTGTATCAGAGTATTTGAGTTTAGTTAATCAGTTGAGTTTATTGGAAAGTTAATAAGTATTTATTCATTGACTTAAGGAGATTATCAGTCATTGTGATAATTCAGTTTATATTGAATTTATTCTACTGTTTATATTTTATTGTATTGTTAATAAACTATATGAACCATGGAACGTGAATTGAGTTTCTCATTATAAACCAGTTCATATAAATTATTCCTTTACAGTTCATGTATACATACTTGCATGAATAATATATATAATAGCGATTTGGATACTGCAGTAAATCAAAAGTAAAGAATTAATTCAACAGTATTCCAGTTTAAAATAGCAATCATAAAAAAAATTGCCCGAAACCAAAAAAAAAAATAACCTAGCCTACCGATCAAGCCTAAGGGGATATAACTCTATACAAAGGCTTTGTAGGGTACAGCTAGTACATACATAATACATACAAACATTCATACGTTAAGGAAAAAAAACTGTACACTATGCTACATTTAAAAACTAAAAAAAATGCTGGTAAGTTACAGAGGTTAACTAGGGTGGAGGGGAGAGGGGGGAGGAGGGTCCTAATTCGAAAATCTCCCCCCGGCCCTTATTAAATGTAAAGTAAATTATCTCATATCATGGTGTCAAATGTCAAAATGCAGGGGCGGAGGGCAAAGCGGCCAAGCCCCTCCCTCCCTCCCGGGCCCCCAAATCCCTAGGTTCGGAATTGGTAAGATAGAAAAAGAAATGTGCTTCATCTGGCTTACTGGTAAAGATACTTAATTCTCCAGTGGCGTTCTTCTTTTTTCCCATGGTGTACTTGATTACCCCCCCCCCCACACACACACACATCGATATGCAGAAAACGCCCACGAAGTGAAGACAAAGTAAAATATTGAATGCAATGTGTTGTTGAGATGGAACAGCTTTCCTTCCATCATTTCCTCCCCCCCCCCTTCCCCCCCCCCCCCGGTCAATGCCAAAGTAACTGTTAGATGAGTCAACAATGTCGTTCAATAACAGTAAAAAAACACGTGCTTACGCGCAGCGACGTAGCAACAGGGCAGGGGAAGGGCGAGGAGTGGAGGGAGGGAGGGTCAGTAACGAATGAAACTTTAGTTTACCTCAGGTCAAGGTCGGCGTGTGCAGTACTGTCTTATTTTTTTTTTGTATTTCCGCTAGGAACGTGGCGGGATTTTCAGACCCCGCCCCTCTTTTCCTGCAACCCAGGGGAATAGGGGGAGGGGATTAAATCTTTCTACGCCGCTGAAAAACCGATATAATTTTAAACAAAAAGTTTTATCAACTCTTCGTTAAAGGTTTGTTAATACAAGTAACTATTGTTCAAGTGTTTGGATACTTACGAGACGTAGTTTTGAGCTCTCGGTATCAGCTGCTGCCTGGAACGGGTTTCAAACCCTTTGTTATAGCAACACACTTACGTAAATGCAGAATTTCCCGAAACTTACGTTATGTTTACTGAAAATTTGTTTTTCCCTCAAAATACTTCAGAAAATTTCACAAATTTTGAGAATTCCCTATGAGGCTTTCTCGAAAAAAAAACATTGGGAATTTTTTTTTTTTTTTACAGTATCTACTTAATAAATACCGGTTATAATTAAAGTACCGTAAACTAATGTGATTCACAATGATTTCAGCCTTCTGTGGTAATGTTCTTATGAAGTACAACTTCTAAAAAGAATTCTCTAGGTATGTGCTCAACTGTAATTGTACTGTTCGTTCTACTAGAATAAGATTGGACAGAACACACATAGTAAGTACAGATGAGTTTACAGTTTCAAAATTGTATTAATTTTCCATTTTTTTTTTTTTAAATATTTTTAGCAGATATAAAGACAGAAGAAAATTGTTTCCGTTGACAACGAATTTTGTTTAAAATGGCTAATGAATACAAGCCTTGCAATAGTCAAAATGCCATGACAACGGATAAACATAACGCTGATGTCAAGGCAACGGATAAACATAACGCCAATGGCTTTTCCAAGCCTTTAGAGAATTTAGAATTCAAAAATGGGCTGGAAACACTTGCTGACCAACTGGAAAAGAAAAATCTTCAACTTAAACAGTCAACGACAGCGACATCTATTGGTGCGAAAAATGACTTCAACAAACATTCCGCTAAGAACAGACAATTGATGAATGAATTAAAAAATCGACGAGAAATATTGAAGGAAGCCAAAAACAAAGCTGAGCAATTATACCAAAGGGCAAAGGTCATGAAATTTGAACAGTTTAGTGCAGAAGAGAGATTAGACTTGAAAAAAAGCGTCTTGGAATTGCTCGAGAAACGAGTCTTGTTTAGTATGATATGGGAACAGATTAATGAGATTTTTAATGATGGAAACAATGTCGACATGGATGCCTTTGAATTCGATTTGATTATGGATTTTCTTTTGAATGAAATGAAAAGGCTGAAAATCACTGAAAAGCGTCGAAATGCACAAGAGAAACTTCAGGGATTAAAACAAAAGTATTACACACTTTCCAACACAGACACTTGCAAGCAGTTCATTAAAAAACTCATTCAAGAAGCTAATGGGCTAAAAAACGATTTGGAGAAAAAGAAGTTAAATCAGTTGTTTCCAGATTTATATGAAATTTTGATTAATTTGATAGAGAAAATTAAGAGTGCTAATAAAAACTCAACCAAGCAAATTGCAATAGAGTCAGTATCAGGAGTGCTTTCCCTAGGCTCCGCCGTTGCCAGTGGAGCCATCGGCGCAGTCGCCATCGCAAGTACAGTAGGTAGCAGCACCGCCTCTGCAGCCTCCTCCACCGCCAACGTGGCCGGGGCTACCGCATCAAGAGCGGCGACGGGGACTTCGGAGGCGTCGAATTTAGCCGGCACCGCCATTACTAGAACCACCCAAGTGGTCGTTGCATCGTCCAAAACGGGTTTGGTCGCTCAACGTTCAATCCAAACTTCAATAACTATTGCAGCCCAAATGGCACCAATAGCTGAAGGTGCAAGCACTGTTTCAACAATTATAAAGGTGGGAAAGGGAATAGCTACAGTTGGTGGTATTATTAAAGAAGCCATAACTGCGACGAAAGCTGCAACTGATTGTATAAATACTAAGAAAAGCGATTCTGCAAGTGAAAATGAAGATGTTGAATGTGATGAAGGTATTGAATCTGGTGAAGATGTTTGCGTCAATGAATCGGAAGAAAACGAGTCATCAAATGTTGGTGCTAAGCAGTTGGCATCGCAAATATATAAGAAAGTAATGCGATGTAATGAACTCGATAAAGAATGAGGTTTTTGTTTAATCTATCTATCTATGTACACAACAAATAACAATTACATTATAAAAAATTATTTTATAAAAAACAACGTTTTTCTTGCGTACTAAAAAGCAGAGAATTTTTCTATGAGCCTAGAAACATTTCTAAATAAATTGTTCGCATTGTAATAGACTTTATATGAGCTTGTAATTTTTATAAAACGAAAAACGTTGGATGCATGAACTCAACCATCCATACCTTTCTAACATACTCTAATTTCTATAAATGAAAACCTGTTTAATATAATTTCACTATATTAATATATTGATTCAATTGACTTTACAAGTATTACATTCTATGCCATGAGTTCAGGTTAATACAACACTAGATTTATTTGTACATACTCATATGCATTTTGTAATAGAAGTTATAATAAATGATCTGCAATATCGTGATATTTCGAAAACCTTCTGTAATAATTATTTTGAGATTTAATCGTTAACATTTGATGATTCTGATACTGTAATACAAACATTTTCATATATATTGTTATAAAATCGAATGGCAAGCAGTCTTATGTTAAGAAATATTAAGTCAGTTTGAGGCAAGTCAATTTCCGGCAAGTCAATTTCCAGGCAAGTCATTTCCAGGCCAGTCAATTTATGACAAGCCTATTTCAGGCAAGTCAATTTCAGTTAAGTCAATTTATGGCAAGCCAATTTCAGGCAACCTAATTTCAGGCAAACCAATTTCAGGCAAGTCAATTTCAGGCAAACCAATTTCTGGCAAGTCAATTTCTGGAAAGTCATTTTTAGGCAATTCAGTTTCAGGCAAGTCAATTTCAGGCAAGTAAATTTCAGGCATGTCAATGTCAGGCAAGTCAATTAATATCAAGTAAAGAAATAATTTATGAATTAATGGCAAATAAACTAAAAGCAAAGTAACACTAATCAGTTTAAGTGACGAATATTGTTTTAAAGGAACTAATGTCAAGGTAATTTATTTTTCAAGTACATTTTACTTTACATTAATGTAGATTAATCAAAGCGCAAAAGATTAAAATATGCGTTATAAATGAAATTAAAAGTTTATGAAAGTAAATGAAAATAAGAAAGATGGACAGTATGTTTAAAGTATTTCCCATATATTGATGAAATCTGCAAAATGTATATAGTCAGCTATACAACCAAACGTTTTCAAGTCCGTATCAAAATCTGAGTTGGCAGCTCTTTGCTCGCTGGCTGTAGCTATCCTACCTCTGCTTTAGGCTGTGTTTACTAGCATTAAACCATAATAATGTTATCCTTTATGTGCCTTATACCAGTGGTCCCCAACCTATTTCTCGCCACGGACCGGTTAGCGTGTGATAACTTCACCTCGTCCATGGAGAGTCGCACATTCACGAAATCAATAAATAAAAAAAGCAAACAATGTAATATTATTTGGGCGGTCCAATAACATTCGTTCCACCGACCGCAACAGGTCCGCGTCCCGGGTGTTGGGGGGAAACAAGATCTTAAACGACACCTTAGATACGCAATATTTTGTGAGCATCGACCAATAAATTTTGATGTTTTAATCTTTAAAAAATATTTTTCCCTACACATTTGTACTCAAATATATACAACATATATATATTTTTTTTAATATTTGTTTAAAATATTAATAATTGGTTTATTGGTGTTTTATTTGTTTAAATATATTTGTATTTACTAAGATTCTCTTGAGCGAATGATTTTTGTTAAATATCTTCAACTTAATGAATGTATCTACAAATAGTTTATTATCATGTAAAAAGGTATACTCAAATACATATAGTCTATTATCATGTAAAACAGTGTACTCAAATACAAATAGTTATTATCATGTAAAAAGGTATACTCAAATACATATAGTCTATTATCATGTAAAACAGTGTACTCAAATACATATAGTTATTATCATGTAAAACAGTGTACTCAAATACATATAGTCTATTATCATGTAAAACAGTGTACTCAAATACATAAAGGATAACTCTTGGTGATGAGAATTTTATTTGTTCATTGCTTTACACTAAATAAATAAATGGAATAAAAACATTACTCCAAATTATAGTTTTTATTTTACTTGTTTGTTGTTTTGGCCATTTCGTGAGTAAATATTGTGTGTTTGTAAGCTTGCCCCAAGAGTGTGTATGAATATGTATAATTTGACAGTGACCATGTGTATAACAAATGTGTAAAATACTAAAAAAAAACAAAAATCAGACATAAATACTCACACTTAACCCTGTTACAGCAAATGACAAATGGCCTGGGCCCAACAAACGGATGAGCCCAGGTAAAATGTTTACCGATGAGGCCCCGCATTGCCAAAGGCCGGCCCTGATTTGGATGACACGAAGTTTGATACGTCAGACTGTTTTATTTGGGGGAAATTTACACTGGCCACACAATAAAACAAGAGTTCAGACAAATTGATAGACACATTGACAGACATATTGACAGACACATCGACATACATATCGACAGACACATTGACAGACACATCGACAGACACATCGACAGACACATCGAGAGACACATCGACAGACACATCGACAGACATATTGACAGACACATCAACAGACACATTGACAGACATATTAACAGACACATCGACAGACACATTGACAGACACATTGACAGACATATTGACAGACACATTGACAGACATATTGACAGACACATTGACAGACATATTGACAGACATATTGAAAGACACAATGAGACACATTGACAGACACATTGACAGACTCATTGACAGACAAATACACAGTCTCGAAACTGTATTTTTTATAGTTCACTATTTTGAGTTTTAACAGTGAGAACGAAAATTATTAGAATTAGAATTTGTTTAAAAGCCAAAAAAAAGTAGAAAATAATTCAATAGATTATACTCTTGAACTATGAAATGACTACACACGCACGTACACACACGTACACACACGTACACACACACATATCTGCTACCAGTGGCGCAACCAGCAAAAAATGCTGGGGGGAGGGGGCTAACATATTGAAAAAAGACAGTTTGACATTCTTTTTAGTAACTTTATAACGTAAAATATTTATTGATGATTTATTGAATGAGTGTGATATGTTCCGCTTCCATGCTCTTACACAGTTTGGCAAACAAGCGACATTTAAGAGGTTTCATCTTCATGTAATTAACTTTTTTCACCACCTTGTCCAGTACTGATTTTAAATCTTCTCCCACTGTTTTAGCAACTAGTGTTTCTCTGTGTATGAAGCAGTGGGTGCCCACGATATCTGGATTCGTCTGTCGCACCAGTGAGACAAAACCTCTGACGTTTCCCATCATTGCAGGAGCACCATCCGTACAAATGCCGATGCAGTTTTTCCATGTCAAGTCACCGGACTGCAAATATGCACGGATAACGTCTTATACATCTTGTCCTCTCTTTGTTTCCGACAAGTCTTTACAGCAGAAGAAGTCCTCAACAATAGCATCATTGTCAATAAAACGTACAAACCCTAACAGATGAGCTTTACCACTGACACCAGTGCTCTCATCCACCTGAAGTGCAAACAATCCGCGATTCTTAATCCTCGACAGGATATTACTTTCAATGACAGTTGACATGTCTGCTATACGCCTGCTTTCGTGTTGTCTGACAGTGGAATCTTATTTATTTCAGATACGGCAGTTTGTCCAAACATAATTTTAACCATCTCTTGGAACGCTGGTAAAATTACTGTTTCAGCGATAGTTTGTGATTTCATTTTCTTAGCTACAATCTCTGCAACAGCAAAGCTTGCTTCTAGAGTTTTCTCATTAATTTTGACTTTTTTCTCGAATATTGCTGTTTGTTTTTTGTTCAGGTTTAGTGCTCTCTCGAAGTACGCGACATCTTTCTTTGCTGTATTGGGATGTAGTGTAGTCTAGTGTCGTTTCAATTTAGCTGGTACATGTACCAAGGCACTGTTAGCAAGCTGTTCCTCACAAATAATGCCAAGAGGCGATGGACAGTCGGCTTCTCTTGTCCAAGTGAATCCCATAACTAAATAATTGTCACTGTATTGATGAATCTTACGACGAGAATAGACACCATCAATTTTCTGCACCGTCGGTTCTGTGGATTGGGATGCAACTTCAG
Source organism: Bulinus truncatus (assembly GCA_021962125.1). NCBI lineage: Eukaryota > Metazoa > Mollusca > Gastropoda > Planorbidae > Bulinus > Bulinus truncatus. The sequence goes on from JAGDYQ010000089.1 coordinate 3,112,256, forward strand.
GGGATTCCTCAGTAACGTCATCTTCAACTAACCTTCGTTTTTTTAATAAATCGGTCCATGTTAACGGTAAAAGTACATTTAGAATAATTTAGATTTAAAATTAATTAAAAATCAATGCCTACGACGCCGTACGCGTCTAACAACGGAAACGGAAATAGTATGGAGGTAAATAAGTGCAACAACTAATAACCGTATAGTGCGCATGTATAGCATGGGGCAGTTACGCAGGTTCGCAGGCTAGTCATGATGCGGTCCTGATCGGATTTGGCCCTAAATTTTTGTTATTATTTTTTTTAATTCAATCTCGGAACCCCTGGCTGGCCCTTGCGGAGCCTTGGTTGAAAAACACTGGTCTGGAGACTTTAGTTAGGGGAACCACCTAGCCCAATGGACAATAATGGACATGTATCCACTTGTGAAAGATGTAAACAAAACATTGGCTGGTGGTATCATCGAGGGGAATTACCTAGTATGGTAAACATGAATCTTTTGACTGTTTGGTCCACAGGTGAAAAAAAAATTAAACAAGGCATGGGCGAGTGGCTTCATTTATGGGAACAACCTAGTCCACTGGACTGGTGAAATATGTAACCAAAACACTCGCCCCCAGTGATTTCAGTTAGGGGAAGTACCTAGCTCAGTAAACATGAACGGTGTGATAACCTTGTCTACTGTATCAACATGTAAACAACATGCAAACAACACATGGGTTAGTTGCCTTGGTTAGGGCAGTGGTTGCCAAAGTGGTCCCTACGGACCCCTAGGGGTCCCTGGCATCATTCAGGGGGTCCGTGGAAAATTAAAATTCATTTGGTGGTCCCTGAACAACTTTAGGGGGTCCGTGAAAGGTTTCATGTAAAATAGTAAAATTATGATATATTTTTATTATTATGGAAATTAAAATTTTAAAAAATAAACAATAAATAAACTAGTAGTGCACACTAATTAAAATAATAATAAGCATAGAGCGGTGTGAGGTAGACAGCTGAAAAAAACGTTAATACTTTACACAGGAATGAAATAACGCCGCTGCACGCACTAACTTGTCTACAATATAAACATAAACAATAAAAGAGTTGTGCATCGTACTTTAAATTAAGTTCTATGTTTCTGATACAAAGTGTATAAACTAATTTTCTCAGTCTTAGACAAAAATGATAAGGAATTAACGTTTTTATTTCAAACAAAGAAAATTATTAGAAAATACCGTCACTGCAACAATTCATAGGGACAACATCTAAGCGAGATGCAGCCCCGTAGCGTGAAAATTTTACAGCAGGGGCCAGGCATTCTACAGCAGGGGCCAGGCAATAGCAGGGGAGGGGCAGGTAATACATTTTACTAAGTAGAGCAAATAAGCAAGGGGGCCAGACAAAACGCAGGGGGGCCCGGCCCCCTGGCCTCACGCACGCAACGGGCCTGGCGAAATGATGATGAACTGATTGCTGCTTCTTATAACGTTTCTTTATTGATTTCACAGTCTGGAAAGCCCCATACTATTGGTGAAGAACTAGCTGTAAGTGAGTTAATGAGCACAGTTTTGCACAAACCATCTTTCGATATTATAAAAATAATTCCGCTGAGTAATAATACAGTACAAAGAAGGATTGACGAATTGGCTCAGTCCGTAGAAAATTCTTTTTGTTATTACTTTAAAACTTCTGAAATTTCTATACAGCTTGATGAGTCCACTATTGCAGGAAACGAAGCTTTACTTTTAGCTTTCATAAGATTTGTAAAAGAAGAAAAATTATGTCAATAATTGTTCTTGCTAAATGTTTGGAAACAAAAGATGAAACGTTATTTACTGAATTAAAAAGATTGTTCAATGTAAAAGCTTCACCCTTGACTAATACCACATCTTTTTGCTACAGACAATGCTCCGGCAATGGTAGGAAGATAAAGATGCTGTCTGGTATACTTTAAACAAGCTGCATCAAATGTATTTTAGTGCATTGTGCCATTCATTGACATCATTTGGTCGCAAAAAAACTTAGTAAACTTTTGCATATATCACCAGATTATGTCATTAAAGCAGTTAATAAAATCAGAAGGAATGTCTAAAATGAGATATTATTTTCTCAACTTTGTTTGAAAAATGACGAAGACTATAACCGTTAACTACTGCACACAGAAGTACGTTGGTTATCTAATGGTTCATGTTTATATCGATTATTTGCGCTCTTTGATTTAGTGTTGGAATTCATTGAAAGCAAAGACAATGATTTGCGATACAATTTAACATATCCTAAATGAGTGATTCATTTGACAAATTTAACGAAACTATTTTGAACATACAATGTGACAAATTTAATTTAATTAAAAACTAAAAGCGTAATGGCTGCGTTTGTGGCAAAACATTTTCTGTGCAAAAAAACTTTGAAAGAGGATAATGTTTTCAGATTCGAACTATTTCGAAATTGCAAAATAAAGTTGAAGATCAGCTTGCTTACTGTCAACACTTTACGGTTCTTCATGCAGAACTGAACCAAAGATTTGAAGACATTTTTCACTTGGATATTCCCAACTGGGCGTAGAGCCCTTTCACGCTTGGACACAGATGAATCCTTACTATTACAGGAGCAGTTTATTAAAATATTCACAAAAGAGGAATTTAAACCAATCTTGAAACAAGGGTACCACACATTCTGGTTTTAAAAAAAGATCCCATTTTTATATGCCGCATTATGTGTTATTGTACAGAAGTTGTTGACTAATTTTCCGCCTTACTATTTGGTAGAACGATGATTCAGTGTCGTCATGAACTTCATCACACACAAACACAACAACAACAAAAAAAAATCACAAAATAACCATAAATGTGTGCTCCTGGGAATTTGCAGTCACTACTCACAAACATTGAGCTGGACATAAATGCACTCATATCATCTCATCAAGTTCATCCACGTCATTGTTTTTTGTTTTATTTCAAACGAAAATTATAATTTCAGTAAATACTTTTTCAACAAAATGTTTTTTATGTATAATTTTCATACCATGAATTTATGCAGCTTTTTCACTTGGGGGTCCGTGAGCAAGTTTTGATTATAAAAGGGGTTCATGGGTCAAAAAAGTTTGGGAACCACTGGGTTAGGGGAACCACCTAGCTCAATGGACCGGTATCCACAGGTGAAATATGTAAACAAATCATTAGCCCCAGTAGTTTCAAAGGGGAAGTACCTAGCTTAGTAAACATAAACTGTGTGATATAGTATAGTGGTTTCCCCTTTTTAAAAAAATACACCACGTGGTATAGATGATGTACCCCTGTTGTTCGAAAAGTTTGCTTACCCTCCGGTATATATATAAATGTAGTAATTTACAAAAAGGAATAAAACAGAAAAAAAAAACAACAGAAAAAATAAATAAATCAACGTACAACGCAGTGGCGTCACTGTCGTTTGGTGTCACCTGGTGCAGAAAATTCAGGGTGTCATCCTCCCAGGCCCGTAGCGTGCGGGGGGGCAAGGGGGCCGGCCACCCTGCGTTTTGTCTGGCCCCCTCTGCTAATTTGTTCTACCTAGTAAAAGTTATTACTTGCCCCCCCCGCTATTGCCTGGCCCCTGCTGAATAATGCCTGGCCCCTGCTGTAAAATTTTCCCGCTACGGGGCTGCATTCTCCCCCTCCCACCTCATCAGAAACGGTACATATTTTGAATTTTTCTGCCCTAGACCTGAGAGAATTTACTTTAAAATACTTTAGAGATTAAAAACAATAGTATTACTGACTGTATTTTAGAAATAAAAACGACAGTATTACTGAATGTATTTCAGAAAGAGGTATATTACTTTCATTAAATTGTGTTTGTAAACTACGTCTCCATGGTCATGAAACCACGTGACTACATGCATCATTTTTTTAGAACGTTTGCAAAAAAAACTCTTAATTGATGAGAGAAGATTTGCACTGAATTCATTTACCGAAGCTCTAGATGCTCTGCATGGTGGCACCATATGCTACTGCTCAAGCATGATGGCACCCTGTGCTACTGCTCTATGTGGTGACACCCTATGCTACTGCTCTATGTGGTGACACCCTGTGCTACTATACAGCATGGTGGCACCCTGTGCTTACATGCTCTATGTGGTGACACCCTGTGCTTACATGCTCTATGTGGTGACACCCTGTGCTTACATGCTCTATGTGGTGACACCCTGTGCTACTGTTCAGCATGATGACACCCTGTGCTTACTACTCTATGTGGTGACATCCTGTGCTACTGCTCTATGTGGTGACACCCTGTGCTACTGCTCTATGTGGTGACTTCCTGTGCTACTACTCTATGTGGTGACACCCTGTGCTACTGCTCTATGTGGTGACATCCTGTGCTACTGCTCATGTTTTCAACTGTGACCGGTTATAAAACCGACTATACTGAGTATTTTATTTTTATGAAATTTAAAGCTGTTCGTTTAGGTGCCCACACCCTCGTAAAATGGTGACGCCACTGGTACAACGTAACGATCTGTATGCTAGTCAATATTAGCCCACCCACGTTGACACTTGCAAAGAAGGAAAGAAAGCGATAGTTTTATTTACCAGTAGCGTGAGTGCGGGTGGGAAGACCTGCAGGAGAATTTTATCCCTCTCCAAGGGGACACCCCTTAGCAATGTGAACATAATCATCCCTGCTTTAGATCCACAGTGGGGTGGTGAAGGGGACTTGACACGGGGGGGGGGCGAGATAGGTGTGAACGCAAGGGGTGACATCCGCCCAACTTTCTTGACATCAAAGAAACGCCACCGGAGTCAGACCACGTCGCGAAAATACAAGGACGTTAATATTTTAATTTAATAGCAGGTACACATGACGCACACTTTTGGGTTCCGATTTCTAAAAGGCTCTATAATTATAAATACAGTTTTAATAAAATTGTATATAACTGAAGAGGAACAAATGCAGATGCATTATACACATAGCTTTTTATAACACTAATTGATAAAAAAAATATTGATTAGGATATATCAAAGTTAGTTGCCGTGAAACACTTATGTATCGTATTGCAGTTTTTTCAGCGGCGGGTCCAAGTTGAGATTTGTTGGGGGGGGGGGTGCTGCTATAGGACGACCAGATCGTGTCTAACAGCACGCCATTTTATAAACTCACGAGACTGTGAGAGTGCTCACATAGAAGAATACGAACCTAGGGATTTGGAAGCCTGGAGGGGGGGGGGAGATTGGCCTCTTTGGGGGCCCCTGCATTTTGGCATTCGACACCATGACATGAGATAATGTACTTAATATTTAATGTAAAAAAAATGTTTGGGGGCGCCCCCTCAAGCTGGGGCCCGGGGAGACTTTTGAATTAGGATCCCCCCTCACCTTCTCTAGGTACGCCTCTGCGTGCGGAATAGGTCACCCCAGCCTATTCCTAAATGCCCGGCTTCTGCTAGTCAAAAAGTCAAAACCCGAGTCGTGGCCGACTTGCTGAGCTGCACACAGCTCCTTATAACGCCACATGCGGCTCGCGAGCTACGATTCGCCGACCACTTGCAATAGTCCTTCGGTTGTTCTCTTCAATCCATTTCTGAGTCATTTCTGAGTCTAAAAACTAAACAATATTTAATGTTAAATAACAGCTGCAATCATCAATATTTAATTGATCATGACGAGTTCATCTCATTTCCTTGTAAAAGTTCTTTGTGCGGGGATTTCCAAAAAAAAAAAGAAAAACAACCTTGTCCTTGATATTGTTTACTTACCTCATCAATATCTACACGCAACTTTCTTGTGATGTGTGACACTACATTCTAACCTCATACGTGGTCATAACGGGAATTTCCGAGACTTTTACGAGAAAAGCATAACGAAGTAAATAAAAGGTCAGAGTATTTTATTCTCTCTTTCTCTCGTTCTTTATCTCTCTCTCTCTATTTAAAAATTTTCATTATATCTGTCTTAAAATATCTTAGATATGTTTTTTTTTTCCTTATTGTTCCTTTACAATGTAAACATTTAAAATATGATATTGTTTACATTTTTCATTGAGGATATATAAACGAAGTGGCTACGGTACCATAAAGTGCCATTATATTAGGGTTAGGAATATGGCTGGTGCCCGTATTTTTTTTTCGGGTACCAGCAATTATATTAGGGTTAGGAATAGGGTTAGGATTAGGGTTAGGGATAGGGATAGGGTTAGGGATAGGGTTGGGGTTAGGGTGTGGAGCAATATCTATTGCTGGTACCCGGAAAAAAAAAATACGGAGTCCCGCTTGATGGTACCGTGGCCACTGCGATATATAAAACATCTGTTGTTGTTGTTAATTCAAAATAAAACAACAACTAAATATGTATTGTATTCTATTGTTCATTATTTTAGCCCATTTCATTACTTCGCCTCAAAAAATTTATAGCAGTTCAGTCCCATGTTAATGCTAATAGAGTACATTTAGAATTATTTCAATTAAACCGCAATGATTCAGTCTTTAAAGAGTTTTAAATGTAATATTTTGTAGATGATATGTCTGTACAGTAAGTGTACACTTATTGCTGTAGAAGATTTGTGTGTACATTGATTATTAAAAAAATTATTGAATAACTTATTCAACACATTTTTTTCTCTATGATTGAATCCAAAAAATTCACCAATTCATAACAAACCAAATCACTGCCCAAAAAAAAAAAAGAATTAACTTTCATTAATTTCTATTTTAAGAAGCATAATTTCATATGCTTATGTACAGAGACAGGTAAATAAAGGGAACTAATTTTAGTTTCAGACACACAAAAATAAAACATAAATAACGTTTCAACTTTATTTAATTGAATCGCTATTTAAATAGTTTTAAATTAAAAAAAGAACCATTCAACGTTTTTTTAAAATCAAATCTCGTCATAATTCATGATTTTTTTTTTTAAACTTAACATTTAGTTTACTTTTGTTAAATTATCTTCATAAATTTCCAATGATTAAAAAATATCTACTTTTAGATGAGCTCGGGAAAAAAGGACCCACAATTTGGTAAGTAAACTTGCTCTTCTTATAAATAGTAATGAAAAAAAATACATTAAAGTCCATGGTAAAGTCCACTGTAATTAAAGTCGATTGTAATTAAAGCCCATAGTAATTAAAATACATGGTAGTCAAAGTACATGGTAATTAAAGTCAAAATTAATTTAAGTGCAGGGTAATTAAAGTCAGTTTTAATTAAAGTCCAACCTATACCTAATCCAGCAGAGTCGTTCTTTATGGTTAGGTAAATTATTGTGCTGGCTAGGGGTGAATTCGATAAATGGGATGTCAGATATTGGTTTTGTGGGACTTCATTTTATGAAATTATATAACAACATTATATATATATATGGGGCCCAGAGTAAGTAACCTTTGCCAAGGCTCCTATAGCCCTAAGAACGGCACCGTTATCAAAATTTTGGGTGGAGAAGGTGAAAGGGGAAGGAGATCTGGTAATTTAATGTTTAGGAAAGCAAGCACTTTGTACATGCGTGGAATAGTTAGGCTGTTAACTGTAATTATATTTACTATTTTATAAATGTGTTATTTAGAAATACATGTAAATATCTTATTTTCAGTGTAATGTGGTGATCTCGATCAATGCAGAACTATTATTAGGTTTATAGGCACTGTTTGGCTTGAATATTTTTGTTGTTATACAATCTCATCAAGTGATAAACTTAGCTTCACATTTTTATTTCCTTTGTTTACATATTAAATGGGTGGGGCAGTCTATAGAGCGCTCGACTGTCAGACACAGGGGTCTCAGGCTTGAACCTCAGTGAGATCCTTGGGATAGTCCACCTAGCTATGACTTGGCTTTGGGCTAGCCACACATTTTCTCAGTACGCCGTGGCTAATGAAACTGATGAATTCTACACTTCAGCAGTCCTTGATAGGGATTCTGGGAAATCTTTATTTACATATTAAATACTAGATCCACATGTGTACTTAGACTTTACGTCTCTAGATAATTACATTTAATAGTTTAAAGTTCTTTTTTTTTTAATTCCATTATTGATTTCATTGATTTCAGTAGGCGATAACTATTGTGTCTACATTTTATTAAAGTTGTGTCTGTCTATCACCAACTCTTATGTCTGTCTATCACTAACACTTGTGTCTGTCTTTCACTAATACTTGTGTTTGTCTTTCATCAAACACTTGCTTCTGTCTTTCACCAAACACTGGTTTCTGTTTTTCATCGAACACTTGTTTCTGTCTTTCACTAACCCAGGTTTTTGTCTTTCACCAGACACTTGTTTTTGTCTTTCACTAACCCATGTTTTTGTCTTTTACCAAACACTTGTTTCTGTTTTTCACTAACCCATGTTTTTGTCTTTCACCGAACACTTGTTTCTATCTTTTACTAACCCATGTTTTTGTCTTTCACCAAACACTTGTTTCTGTCTTTCACTAACCCATGTTTTTGTCTTTCACCGAACACTTGTTTCTGTCTTTCACTAACCCATGTTTTTGTCTTTCACCAAACACTTGTTTCTGTCTTTCACTAACCCATGTTTTTGTCTTTCACCGAACACTTGTTTCTGTCTTTCACTAACCCATGTTTTTGTCTTTCACCAAACACTTGTTTCTGTCTTTCAATAACCCATGTTTTTGTCTTTCACCAAACACTTGTTTCTGTCTTTCACTAACCCATGTTTTTGTCTTTCACCAAACACTTGTTTCTGTCTTTCACTAACCCATGTTTTTGTCTTTCACCGAACACTTGTTTCTGTCTTTCACTAACCCATGTTTTTGTCTTTCACCAAACACTTGTTTCTGTCTTTCACTAACCCATGTTTTTGTCTTTCACCGAACACTTGTTTCTGTCTTTCACTAACCCATGTTTTTGTCTTTCACCAAACACTTGTTTCTGTCTTTCACTAACCCATGTTTTTGTCTTTCACCAAACACTTGTTTCTGTCTTTCACTAACCCATGTTTTTGTCTTTCACCAAACACTTGTTTCTGTCTTTCACTAACCCATGTTTTTGTCTTTCACCAAACACTTGTTTCTATCTTTGACAAAGAGGCTCAAAAATGTAACGGTACGTTTCAAGCCAGAGTAACCACAACAGGAACCTTGGTGACAAAGTATGTGGATGTTGACATGGACTATGCCTGTCGATACGAGATGAAGGCACCCTATGTAAGTTGATTTCATAGTTCATTATATAACCTAGCTGCCACGAGAATTTAGAAACTAACTTCTAGTCTTATATCCACTCATTGATTTATGGCCGATGATCGCAAAGCCTGTCAAATTAAAATTAAAAAAAAAATATTAAATTCTTACACTTTCAAAATGCAATTTTTATCATTTTAAATAAGGTCGACAGAGGTTTCAAAATAGGGCCCCGTAAGTACTAAGGTATAAAAAGTATTATTTTCTGGTGGGCCACAGATTTGTTAGCGATTCCACTGAAAGTTTAGCCATGTTTTCAGATATTTTTAAAGTCATGCACTACATTAAAGCAATGCATTTATAAAATGAATTCATATTGTGTAGAGAGTATTAACTGGAAAGGTCATAGCCCTGCATGGTATGTTGAGCCATTGGAGGGAAAAAAAAATCACTTTACTGTACAACTCTTATATTAATTACAGCTCAAGAATCTCTTTATGAAAGAGCTGGGCTTGTCCGGTAAATATAATATGTCTCTTATATTGGATCAAACAGAAAGGCGTGTCTCAGACAACGAGACTGTTGTAGAGCTCTATAAGCACTTTGAAAAAGGATTGTTCAAAATGACCCCAAAGTAAGAACATATTTTTGTGAATTTTAAAATTTATGAACCCAACGGTCCAAAGTGAAGCATGACATAAAGGAAATTACCAAAAAAAAAACAATTGACGTTGTTAGAGGCTGGGGAAGGGGGAATACTAACAGATGTGGGACGCCCCTGTAAGGATGAGGTGTAATCTCTTAGATCCTATAAATCACCAATGGGACGGTTTTGGCAGTGCCCTTCTTTCATCCCCACCATAGCCGATAGTGCAATGGCCATGGAGGCACCACGGGAGACATAGCGGCGACTTAAGCCATGACCTGAAATGTCCATTGGTCCTCACCGAAGATCGAACGAGTGACACTCAGATCGACAGTCGAGCGCTTTACCACACGACCATCCGTCCCCCCTTTGATACTAACTGATAACGTGTTAAGTTTTGGTAGTTGAGTACAACCTAAGACCATGGCTCCAAATGACTATTTCCAAAGTGAGTATTGAGTGACCTTTTATCCATGACCAGAGCCGCAGCAAGATATCGTGGCGCCCTGCGCAAGTTAAATTTTTGGCGCCATCTTCCCAATCTGAAAAGTGCAAACAAAAATTTAACGCCGCTAGTTCAGCGCCCAGTGTAATCGCACGCCCCACCGTAAATTTCCTATGCTACTGACCTACTGACTACAACCTCCCCTCCCCCCCCCCCCAACATTTACAATCAGGTTCAAAAATAATGGAACCAAGCCATTCAATTATAAATTACAGAAAAAGATCGTGTCTTTTTTTATGAAATTGCTTGATTACATATAACATTTATTTTAAAATTATCGATTTTAAAATTTGAAAAGAATATAATCAGCTAACGTGATTTATTTTTCATTATAATATTGTTTCCCCTTGAAATAGTAAAACATATCTCAAGTAAAAATCTGTTTCCTTTTTCCTTTCAGAGGCTAGATACTCAATGTAAAAGATTGTTGGCCGCCAGAGAATTCTCTAATTCGTTTTCCTTTTTTTTTCATCAAGAAATCCAACTTTTATTTTTAAAAATTCATTCTCGGACACATCCTCTATCTCAGCTAGCTGCACAAGGAAAGATGATATTATTTTTTTAGTTAACAACGGGTACTCTGAAAGATATTTCTTTTATTGTATTTTTATGATTATAATTCATTATTATTTTTTTTTACCTTTCTGTTGTTATTTATATAATGTTAGTGAAAGTATGCGCACATTTTATAACTCGATAATTTTTTTTTTAAAGTTATACTTAGCTTGCAATCTCCAGACGTCTGCGTTTAGACAGGACATGTCCCAGTGTGTCAGATGGGTCAAATAGAAATGTCCCAAAAAAGGCCAGGACATGTCCCAGCGTGTCAGATGGGTCAAATAGAAATGTCCCAAAAAAGGCCAGGACATGTCCCAGCGTGTCAGATGGGTCAAATAGAAATGTCCCAAAAAAGGCCAGGACATGTCCCAGCGTGTCAGATGGGTCAAATAGAAATGTCCCAAAAAAGGCCAGGACATGTCCCAGCGTGTCAGATGGGTCAAATAGAAATGTCCCAAAAAAGGCCAGGACATGTCCCAGCCTTTGGCGTTCTCCGTCGTACGTTTTCCTACACCCAATTAGCTTAAAATTTTCGCTCAGTATGACTTCATAAAGTAGTCGGTTTTTTTATGTAAAACGAAACTCTTTATAGTGCGCTACTTTTATCTAGCCTTGATAAGTATTATAAGCTTTTTTTTAATTCACCGAGAATTTCATAACAAGCCGGAAACGATTGATTTTTGGTTATTGATCTTTCAAATTTCCAACACACTTCTGCAGTGCCGAAATTTTCGATCATTTCACAGAATATAAATAATATAATAAAGAAAGCCAATCGCTAATTAAAATAGTTCTCTGGTAATGAAAACAAAATATGCCGCCATTAGATATACTTTTATTTGTGTTTCACCTATATATTGGTATTCTTCTTCCTTTTGCTCTACAGCCCATTTAGGGCCCTGGCCTGCCATACTACTCTTCTCCACTTTTCCATGGTCTTCTTCCTCCACTCTCTCACTCCTATGGCTTTAAGGTCTTTCTCCACTTCCTCTAACCATCTACTTCTTGGTCTGCCTTTAAACCTTCTCTCATTTGGGTGTTGACTTCGGTCTTAAAATTTAGTTTTGAAAGTTAATAAAATGTATAGCATGTGCAATTTCAAAATCTAAAGAACTAAATACATGACAAAGCTCTTCTTGCTAGTTTCCTTACGCCCGCCTATGCAAGCTTATAATACAGAGGGGGATTTAACGGTGGGGGCACATCAGAAGGGCCATAAAAGAAATCAACTTTACAGTTGTATATGTTTTTTTTCTCTTTCCCACTCTAGTGAAAGGGGGCCAACATTTTCTCGCGGGCATCAGTCGACCTACATCCTTACCTGAAAGTATATAATGTATAGACGACTTATGAATTCAACCATTCTTCTAAGACTTATGAAAGAGTGTTCTCGTGATGATTTTATGTCATTCAGTCACTAATAGGCGTTTGACTCAAGGGGGCTTAAATCCATGACTTAAATCCAAGTATTCAATTTTCTTTAAAGATTGCCGATCTTTGATGACATGGACAAAATTTTTTTTTTTTTAAATGTTGGCTTGGAATTTGTTCTTTATTCCTTGAATTTATAATTATTTTTTTTTTTTAAGATTTATTTTTTACGATCAATTTGGGATTACTGATTTTTTATTACTGTGTTTTTTTCTTTCTATTGTATCATTATTTTATTATGCATCACCATATTCTACAAATTAATTTTATCATAATTGACACACAATTGCCCAGGTACTAACACATGTTCTATTAGTAACAATGTTTGTAGCTGGTTGTTTTTTTTTTTGCAATAAAAAATAATGTTGATTGAAGTTTTTTTTTTAGTTGTTTTTTATTCAGCCTTAATTCTTTAGGACAGTTGGTCTCAAACATGTATGATTCGCGAATCACTACGAGACCTACTTTGGTTTTTGTGCCTCATCTGTGTGTGAAGTCCCTGTAAGGATGAGATGAAATCTCTTAGATCCTATAGACCACTAATGGGACGGTTTTTATGGTGACTTATTAGAGAAGTACAATGGCCATGGAGGCACCACGGGAGATATATCGGGAACTTGAGCCAATACCTGCAATATTTCCTTGATCCTCACCGGAAATCGAACCATATACCTTCAGATCGACAGTCGAGCGCTTTACCGCACGGGCATCCGTCCCCTCTAAAGAATTTCTGTCGTTTAAATAAGATTTTGTACCAAATACATCGTGGCGTTGCCTTTGGGCAATTGAAGCACCAGTGGATTAAAATCAGCTGGGCCCCCCCACACAGAAAAAAAATGTATTCCCCCTTAGAAATACATTGGGAAAATAAAATTATAAGAGTAAATTTTCGGTTTTGTAGGGTCCTTTAGAAGTTGCGGCCTAGGGAGCGTTTATTCCACCTCTGAATGGTAGATCTATGCGTAGCACCTTGTTTTTACCAGAGCTATTCTCAGAAGTGGAATAGCCAATGGCGACATTTCAGAAAAAATTTATGATCCTAAAAAAAAAATCAGCATCTTTTATACCGTAAAAAAAAAAGTAAATTTCTCTTAAGCCACGAATCAGGGCTCGATTTATCGCCGGGGATATTCCCGGCACTGAGACATGTGAGTCCCGGCTCTGCTTTAGCTAATCTATCCCAGTCGGGGATGAAATCATAGACATTTATCCCCGGCTCTGCAGAAATGTTTGTTTATCCCCGGCGCTAGTTTTTTTTCTTAAATCGGGCACTGCCACGAAGGCTCATCGGGGCAGATGAAGTGTAGAGTGTAGAATTCACCTGTTTCAGTAACCTCGGTATACAACGCCCGGCCACCTTTACTCCCCCAACTGAAAGTCAGGTGCCCATTTATAGCTGGGTGGACTTGGAGACTTACACCAGAACCTGAAAAAAATCACAATGTTCTCACTGAGATTCGAACCCTGGACCCTCCGGTCGACAGTCGTGCAATCTACACAACATGACCACCCATCCCCTTTTTATACCGTAACCCCTGACCCTATTTGCACGTCACTTCCTCTGAGTCAATTGAATCTCAATTTATAAGTCTACCGTACAGCAATTAACATGCACACAGATAATCTGTTTTTGCTATTACTCACATATAGTATCATATACCTACGAATAGATTTGCGCGGGTTAAACAATCAAGCGAGGTTGTGTACAATAAAGAGCTATATATAGATATTATCAATTATGTTAATCAGATACGCCTCACTAGATATGTTATAAAATCAGGTTAATCTCTTATGACCGAACTGCCAGCACTGCTGGATGTGGTTGTGTGTGAACTCTATTAGATCCTGTAAATCCACGGTCGACAGTCTAGCGCGATGTGGTGCTAACAACAACTAGATGCGGGGGGGGGGGGGGGGGGCGATATGCATTCGTATATTGTAAATTATCTGTCATAAAGGCTTTTAAGTTAAAAATAAAACAATAACAAACTGTATATTATTTTTGTTCTTTGTCAAAAATAAATATTCACTTCAATGTTTTATAAAGTTGTCACTTTTTGTCACATTAAAGCACCCCCACCCCATCCTTTTTGGTTAAAAACATTAGGCCCACAGTAACCATAATCCGGCCCTGACTACCTGAAATTGCAGTTTTGTGACGTAACCCCATTCGTGACTGTCTGTTGTGGTCTCACCCTGGAGTCTAGGGAACTAAACTGTTAATGCAAATAATTGCATTTAGGTGTTGTTACGGGTGACTAAAGAGTGATATTGTCTAGATGGCTCTAAAAATGGTGCAAACCGTATGTAGAATGTATTTCTGTTTTCAAAGCATATACTCAGAGTTTGAGAATTGTACTACATTAAATTGAAATGTCAGTTCAATTATATAGACACTACTTAGAATAAAAAGCGAAACAGTTTCTAAATGTGACAACTTCCTGTCAATTCATCTCATTTCCAGTTGTAAACAATGGAGTAGTTACATTTTAACTTTTTATTAAAAGGCTAACGCAATTAGAAATATTTGGACTCCCCATTGAAATCTCTGGTTCGTCTGATTTGATGTTTGACTTAATCTAAAAAAAAACCTAAAATATTAACTTAATATATAGAATACGTATTATTTTCTGCTCACTCATAGATTGCTCTTATACAGACGACCGGTAGCTAAGAAAACTAACTTGATAGTTATCGAGCTTTTAAAAATAATAACATGTTTCACAATTTTCAGGGCATAAATGCATACAGATGTCTACATTTCAAGGTCATAGAAATTGAAGCCTTGATAATAGTTTGATTTGTAGATGATTGCATAGCGAAAACTTGAAAAGTAGAGAAATTTGGAACTCTGGCAGTGTCCACTGTTGGTGGTGAAGTAAGAAAAGAGTTATCTATTCTCAAAATGTACTATCATTAATATTGCCCTAGCTAAAAATAGTTATTTCCAAATCTTTGATTAACAAATTAATAATATTATTTACCAGATCTAGCTTCTATACCTGTTCTCATTGTTTTTATGTGTTTATTATTATTATTTTTTATATTTCATGTAGTTTGCAGGCCTGCACATTTCTGTCCGATCTTATAGAAAACCATATAACTAAAACAATAATAAAGTCTGAGGGCAGACATAATTATCTCTATATTAGAATTCATATATCAACCATAAGGATATAAAATTAATAATATTTTATAAATTAACACATAGTCTTAGTGTCTTAGGGAAATCTTAGAAATAGAATGAGATGATATTTATTAAGCCAGGCCTATAACTATTCCCTTTTTAGCTGAAATGTATGTCATATTACTTTAAAATTTGTGTTCATATTAATATTACTTACTTAAGTGAATTTTTATTATCATTCTGATGAATCTGTCATTTAATGTCATGTTTATTTTTATTATTTTTACATTTTCAAGCAAGCATCTGACATTTTGATTATCAGTTTTGGAAAAAGAAATTACAGGCTAAGAATGGCTGCTGAGAATGCAGAAAAGGTAATTTATGTTACAATTCACAGTAAATATTTCTATTTTTCAATAGCATTAGATAGTATTTATGATAGTATGTCAAATGGTTTTCCATCCAGCAGAAAATTTGGTTTCTATAGACTATCAGAATTTCGCGCAATGTGTGCCTAATTTAAGTGCAGAGCAGAAAATCTCTTGTAAAAAAAAAAAAAATACAAAACGGAAAAAATATTTTTCAAAGATAATTCCATTCAAATTGAACAATAGTTTCAGTTGAAAATTCTCAAAAGACTTAATAAAACATGAGCTTACTTGAATTTTAGATAATTTCTCTTATCAAAATATGCTAGGAAAATAGCTCCATCTAAAATTAACCTTTTTACAGAAGCTTTAGTTTTTCTCAGATATAGACAGTTTATAATTTTAAAATAAACCTGTGTCTTATAACAAATGTAATTAGTAATTGAACTGACATTTTATATTTGATTAATATTATGTTATAATCCTTTTTCTTATATAAAAGCATAAGCTATCTGTCGATTTGGTATTTTAATGAATTTTTTGTTTTATCTGCAGAATCAGAAATGTTTTACTTATGGTAAGCTAATTTTTTTTGGAAATTTTTTTTTATAGTGAACTATCTTGACCTATTATTGTTTGTTACTTGCAAATAGTTCTTTTTAAAAATTAACATTATTTCATATCTCTTTAAACATACATTACGACATGCAGAAGCTGATGAGGATGATGGTATTTTAGAAATGAAATGCTATCTCCCCAATCAACAGTCCTATCTTACCAAGATCATCACAATGGACAGTGATAATTTAGTTCTTCATGTGAGTAAATTACTCGTTTACTTTGTATGAAATCTCCACAATCTGTGATAATATTTTAGCCTGTCGATTTTGCGTTTTTTTTTAACATAATTATCAGTCCGTTGTATATTTATATAGCATGAAAAATTGACAGAAAAGATTCCCTTTTTAGAGCCAGTGCAGTTCAGATGAAGTGTCGTGTGTATCTGTTTCAAAGGCACATCATATTGATTATACACATAAGCCATAAAAATATTTTTTATAAGTGTATTGTATGGTCTGGACTTTGGAGAGGCATAGTCCATTGTGTCTCTCGCTGAAGATAAAGGAAGGACATCACAAATATGTACCATTAGTGTTTAAGAAACTAAACATACTAATAAGTAGATTCATTCTAATATTTATCCTAATATATTACTGTGCATTTATTACCATATAATTCCAATACATTCCCCTGTTAAAATATTTGACAGAATTTTAATTTTGGAAAAATAAAATGGTGGCTAAGTGGATATGAAATCCAATGAAAAACATCCCCAATGAAAGTTGGGGGGAAAAGACCATGGCTACATAGGTCTTTTCACCTTTTTTTCAGATGTGTCCCTGGGTAAATGTACCATGGGGTTCCTTTGCATACGTACAATTTGGAGGCCCAGATTGAAGATGCATTAAACGCTAAATAAGTATCACAACAAAGGGTGGGGTTTACTTCATCCTTTTACCTATTTGTTTTTTTTAACCGATTACCATTTTCCCTTTATTTTTGGCAGGTGAAAAGAGACATCCTTGGCACTATTGAGCCTGCAGACTATCATATGATTGTGGTGACCACCAACAGTGTGAAGCACATGGAAGAAAACCGACCAATCACAGATTACTACGATGATATGGAGAAAGGACATATCTCATTTACTAGAAAGGTTGCTATTTTATTTTTTAAAATGTACCATTTTGATGAAACATTGCTTTTAAAAATGATTATATTTATCCCCTTCCAATTAGTACGCTGTTTATTTATTTCATTCACGGGAGCAGAGTTAAATCACATTTATTGCAGAAATTATTTTTTTGGGCTTGGTACCGAATCGTAAGTGGCAATATGGGATTAATAGCACTGCATTCTGAAAATTTTGAAAAAACTTATTTTGCTCATAGATTTCATTACAATTTGTGACAATATGGGATTAATAGCATTGCGTTCAGTAAATTTTGAAATAACTTATTTTCCTGATAGATTTCATTACACTTTGTAAAGGTACAAATCATCATTGAAGATCCCATCAAATTTTTTTTCTATAAAAGTGAAAATATTTAGATATTTCTCCAGCAAATCATCCTTTTTACAGTAATACTTATAAAGCATAAAGTCCTACTTAATGCTTGTTGTCTCGTTCTAAAAAGATGCATTTTGGACCAATTCAGTAAATAAATCTGTTTATACAGCATTATGATGCACATACACCCTTAAAAAAAATGTCCATAAATGTTAATGACTTTTTTTTTTCTTTTGGGTCGGAAGAGTTATAATTAATGTAGTTGATTAAGAAGATGATTAAGTAGACGGTGGGCTTCAAATTTATACAAACTAGTATGTCTTTAATTGATTCAGTTAACTTTTTGAAAATAAAAAATAAAAAAAATTCTTTCTAGTGATTTAAAGTCGCATGTACACAACATTGCTTTGAAACAAAGAATATATGTTACTTTTAATTAAAAGAAATGAAAAACAAAAAGAGTGTTGTTAATAAGTAAATGTTGTCATTAAGTAAATGTTGTCATTAAGTAAATGTTGTCATTAAGTAAATGTTGTCATTAAGTGAATGTTGTCATTAAGTAAATGTTGCCAAGTTTGAATAAAAAACAACTCTTGGGTAATGATTACAAAAGTTCAGTTTTGTTACATAGTTTAAATGTTGTGTTTCAATTGCACACGTGTTGGTATAATATCAAACATTTTTTTACTTGCATTTATTTTTTGTATGAGTGTACATGTACCAGTATTTTGTTACTTGTAAAACTTAAAATTATTGAATTTTATAATATTTTTAATGAGCTTGAATCGAAAAAACTTATATATTTAGGCAACATATGTATATGTAGACATATAGGCAAAATGTGTATTTACCTGTCTGTATGCATACATTTAGGCAAAGTGTGTATTTACCTGTCTGTATGCATACATTTAGGCAAAATGTGTATTTACCTGTCTGTATGCATACATTTAGGCAAAATGTGTATTTACCTGTCTGTATGCATACAGTTAGGCAAAATATGTATTTACCTGTCTGTATGCATACAGTTAGGCAAAATGTGTATTTACCTGTCTGTATGCATACATTTAGGCAAAATGTGTATTTACCTGTCTGTATGCATACATTTAGGCAAAATGTGTATTTACCTGTCTGTATGCATACATTTAGGCAAAATGTGTATTTACCTGTCTGTAAATATAAATTCAAATGTATTCACTTATTACAGAGTAATCAGAACTAGGAGGGAAAACAGTGAAGAAGTTGATGCTTACATCCTGTCATCTATAAACCTGTATATCGACTGCTGGTGTTTAGGCAATAGTGTATGCTGTGGCTGCATGAAGGCTCTTTATTTAAAATTATGCTAGAAATTTTTCATTTGCAAATGTGTCTTTTTTAAATTAAAAAAAAAATCAATAGGTTTCAAATCACAATTTGATATATGGCTATAAATATTTTTCTGCTAAGCTGCAATACTGTATATTCTTTGTTAAAAAAGTCAGCTGGGACATAACTTTAAAATTGTGCGGTTGATACCAGCATCAGGAGAGCTCAATAAAACTTCACAGTTTTATAGTTTAAAGAATGAAGAATTCGAAAAATAGGACCCTTTAAAAGCTCCCTCTTGAATCTGAGCAAAAGTTTCAATGATAAAACTTACACCTGCTAGCGTTCAATAATGAAAAACAACCTCTGGGATGTCAAAAAAACACTTCATCATTTATAATCACAAATTTATGACTAAAACTAGCTAAATAGCAATGCATTATTTGCCAACTGTTCATAAACGGGGCACCATAAATGGGCTTATCATTATTCCTTAAGCAAGAGGAATAGAAGTTTTTATGTTGTCTGTTTTTTGCTGATGCATTTGGACACAAATCAAAATAAGATTCATCAATGGTTTTAATGAGCTGTCTCATATCTATAATCATTATCCTGATATTATACAAACTAATTAGGCAGTTCATCCTGTTTAAATTGTTGAAGGCTTTGAGTCCAGATGATTTCTGTACCACCGCCTTGAAATCATTTATTTTTTTGCCCAGTTCATAACTCTCCTGCAGAATGTAGTTGAAGGTATAACAGTATGGCCCTGTATTATAAATATGGAGAACTGGAAAGAAGTTTCTACTGTGTTCATGACAAGTCATCTCTGTTCTGTAACTTGTTATTTTTTTTTTTCCTGGTGGCTTTTTTTTGCTGTGGTTGATTTAACAGTGCCCCAAGTTTTAAAAACAGCTTCTGTTTGCTGTGGTTGATTTAACAGTGCCCCAAGTTTTAAAACAGCTTCTGTTTGCTGTGGTTGATTTAACTGTGCCCCAAGTTTTAAAACAGCTTCTGTTTGCTGTGGTTGATTTAAGAGTGCCCCAAGTTTTAAAACAGCTTCTGTTTGCTGTGGTTGATTTAAGAGTGCCCCAAGTTTTAAAACAGCTTCTGTTTGCTGTGGTTGATTTAACAGTGCCCCAAATTTTGTTCTGTTAATAATCTTATAAAAACAGCTTCTGTTTGCTGTGGTTGATTTAAGAGTGCCTCAAGTTTTGTTCTGTTAATAATCTTTTAAAAACAGCTTCTGTTTGCTGTGGTTGATTTAAGAGTGCCCCAAGTTTTGTTCTGTTAATAATCTTTTAAAAACAGCTTCTTTTGTTTTAAATGAAGGGTAACCGTGTCAGGCTTAGCCATGTAACATTATACACAACAGAATCGTTGTGAAGAATGAGTGAGATATTGCATATCTGTTTATCCATACAGTGAATATAAAAAAAGAACAGGAAAGCCATTAAGTATGTACTAGTATCTGTTATTTTTTTGTGAACCTGAGTCACTAATCCTGCATTAAACCTGGTGATTTTTGTTTTGTTTTTTTCTGCGCTGTCTGTTACACACATTTTACGATTCAGAAATAATTGTGCCTTTTTGAAAACCTGTGATCAAGCTCATGGTTACTGTGTATTTTTGTGATATTGTTCTTTTATTTAATCGATCCCGGTGCAAAGTGATTGGTTAAAAATATGAAGTGATTTTTATCTTAATAATGTTCTCCCTTGACCAAATTAGTATACAATTTTTGCTAACTGTCTCATACTATATTGTGTTCAAATTACTATACACAATTAATAATATGATCAGAATTCTGTGACATAGCTAAGAAAGCATAGAGAAATGTAAACAGGTTGGCTTTAAGGTTTTAAAAAAAAAGTGATAATTTATTTGTAAAGTAATTTACATTTTTAAAATTCAACATTTCCTTAATGATGATTTGTATTTCTTAGATTAAGTTTAAATAACACTGAAACTGTTTGACATAATAATCAGATAATAATATATACAGTAATTAACTAATTGATAGCCTATACAGTAATTAACTAATTGTTAGCCTATACAGTAATTAACTAATTGTTAGCCTATACAGTAATTAACTAATTGTTAGCCTATACAGTAATTAACTAATTGATAGCCTATACAGTAATTAACTAATTGATAGCCTATACAGTAATTAACTAATTGTTAGCCTATACAGTAATTAACTAATTGATAGCCTATACAGTAATTAACTAATTGATAGCCTATACAGTAATTAACTAATTGTTAGCCTATACAGTAATTAACTAATTGTTAGCCTATACAGTAATTAACTAATTGTTAGCCTATACAGTAATTAACTGATTGTTAGCCTATACAGTAATTAACTAATTGATAGCCTATACAGTAATTAACTAATTGATAGCCTATACAGTAATTAACTAATTGATAGCCTAAACAGTAATTAACTAATTGTTAGCCTATACAGTAATTAACTAATTGATAGCCTATACAGTAATTAACTAATTGATAGCCTATACAGTAATTAACTAATTGATAGCCTATACAGTAATTAACTAATTGATAGCCTATACAGTAATTAACTAATTGATAGCCTATACAGTAATTAACTAATTGTTAGCCTATACAGTAATTAACTAATTGATAGCCTATACAGTAATTAACTAATTGATAGCCTATACAGTAATTAACTAATTGATAGCCTATACAGTAATTAACTAATTGATAGCCTATACAGTAATTAACTAATTGATAGCCTATACAGTAATTAACTAATTGATAGCCTATACAGTAATTAACTAATTGATAGCCTATACAGTAATTAACTAATTGATAGCCTATACAGTAATTAACTAATTGATAGCCTATACAGTAATTAACTAATTGTTAGCCTATACAGTAATTAACTAATTGTTAGCCTATACAGTAATTAACTAATTAATAGCCTATACAGTAATTAACTAATTGTTAGCCTATACAGTAATTAACTAATTGTTAGCCTATACAGTAATTAACTAATTGATAGCCTATACAGTAATTAACTAATTGATAGCCTATACAGTAATTAACTAATTGTTAGCCTATACAGTAATTAACTAATTGTTAGCCTATACAGTAATTAACTAATTGATAGCCTATACAGTAATTAACTAATTGTTAGCCTATACAGTATTAACATGAATTGTTAGCTTATACAGTAAAGGTGAATAAAAATATTACCAGTGCTGACCGCCCAATCATAATACATGTACATGCATATGCCAAATGATATTTCCAATTCTGTCCATTGTCCATAATGCAAGAGTGAAAAAAATAATCTACTTTCTTCTGTAATTCTTTTGGGTGTGTGTGTTGATAGCAACAAGTTATCATCATTTGTAGGTTCTATTGCAGATGTTGACAGTCATGATTCTTTTGCTTAGTTTCAGTTTGTCTGTGCCAGTCGTAAGAATCTGTCTATCAGTTTTGTCATGTCTAGTGGTCCTTACGTCTTTGTTCATTGACATTGGTTGATAAAACCAAGAGATAAACATCTTGTGGATGGACACAAGGCCCATGTTTAACCTTTTATGGATATGCTGTACGTCAAAGGTTGAACTCTTGGCAACGCTAGTTACCTCTGTTGCATAAAATTCATTTTGTGAAAATTGTTATCTCCCTTAGTGCCTTTCTATAAAAAAAAAAAACGTTTCGGGTCAACTCTTGAAATGGGGATTTACATACAACTGGCATTAGGGCACTGCCCTAGTTATGGTGACAGGACAGTGTCCTAGTTATAAATATCATCCCTAATGGAACATCTGAGCAAAACATTATATTTGTTGTTGTTTTTCATTTTTGCCATATATGGTATTATGGTGAGACTGATCAGAGTGTTCCAGGTTAAAGGTTGTAGCCCCCCCCCCCCCCTGTCATTGCAGTGGCCTGTCTTCTGTAGAGCTTTAACTGTCATTGCAGTCTTGGCTGTGGTGAGAATGTAGAAAGCCTTCTATGACAATGTTCAATATATATAGTAGTATAAACGATATGTGAATTAAATATACATTCTTCTCATCCTTCAGGGAATCATTAAAAAGATGGAATATTAAACGGTCAAATTTCTTATTTAAAAAAAATACCAAAGAAACTTCAACATAAAGCGTCAACATTCCGAAAATGACTTACAAAATTTTTCATGAGATATACATTGACATCATTCAGCTAAAAACATGACTTTGATTTCTAAGACCCAAAGTATTTCATAAACTGCATGAAATATCTTTACACATCTGACATGTGCACATGTTTGGGTCACTTTATATAGTTTCTAGTGCAGTGTGGTGCAAGTTGTGTGGGCGTTTAAAGATACAACAAAAATATTATTACTCAATGAAAATTTAGTCCTGTTAAATAATGATTCCATAATTTGTAAAAGAAAAAAACATTTTTCTTATTTGTTTATTTTGATATGAATTTGTATCATTTACACTTGATCTCTCATCTGTATCATTTACACTTGATCTTTCTTCTGTATCACTTGTATCAAATTTTTTTTAACATGTTTTTGTTTTAATTTGTTAATTTGCAGTTCATTTTATATGTTTGCTATTTATTCCACCCCTCCATATTTCCACTTGTTTAATGTCTGAAATAGCTGTACCATGTTCATTGATGAGTTGTTTTTTTTTAAACTCATACAATCATTTTGCTTTTTTACATTTTTGTCGATTTTTCAAAAAATTACAACAAATCTAATATATTCATGAATCATCTATGTCATTTCAAATTTAATCCAAAATTGTTTACTTTGATGTAACCTGTATTTTTTTTTTAAGTTTGTTTAGAAGCTTTATGGTGAATATTTGAATATTTAGTTTATCTTTATTGCTTTTTTACTTTTTCCAACTTCTGTTTGATTGACCAGTGAAAATAGTGTTACAGGAGGTCTTTGATACAGTAGGGAGGTCTATGATACAGTCGGGAAAATATTTGTTATTAATCTCGATCACTTTTGCAATTGTTGTTATCTCCCTGTATGCATGCACCAACAACAAACTGAAGTCTTGTTGCATCCAATGTTTTTGAGCCTCCTCAATTTTTTTTATTTAAAAAAAATAAAATCCACAATATAATTACAGTATGTACACTAAACAATAATTAATGAGTATGATAATAGCTCTTCCTTTTTATTCAATTCGCAACCTTGTATAAAAACTGCTTTCAATAGTTAAACTATGTGGTGTGTGGATCTTACGGAATCCCTATCACATTTAGTCAGTGCATGCAGCTGTTAATTCAGAGATCAGCTGCTGGTGGTCCATGGACAATAATTGCCGAAATATCACTTGTTTTCCCATGTGAATGATATTTATCCATTAACTATGCATTATTTATTTTTTTGATGTATGCCTGAAAATGTACACAAATCAGTAGTGTTCTGACGAATAAACGACTCTTGAATTTAAGTGAATGTGATTTTTTCGTTTTGTTTTAAGATGCACACCCATAATCACGCTTGTATAAAAAACTTTAATTGGGTCACAGTAATAAACTTTTTTTAATTCAGTGGACTGCATAAATAAACTCTTGAAATGAATGGTCGTGGAGATTAAGTCATGAACTTAGGATTCCACAAGAGTGGGGGGGAAACAACCAATGAAGTGGTCTGTGAGATATGAATGGATGTCCTCCGCTGGTTTTGTTTCTTTAGTTGTAGAATAAGATTGTTTTAGTTTTTTTTTTAAAAAGGCCAGACACCGTTGATTATTGTTTTTAACTCTAGAACAGTGTCAAGAATAATAATTTTATTGAATATATATTTTTCATTGTGTCAGAATAAAAGTTTATTGTAAATGTTTGATGAACGTATATTTTTTTTCTTCTGCATGTTTTTAGTTTTATGACAACAACCGGGTAACATAACGCCCATCAAGATTGAAATTTTCTTTTTTTTTTAAAACGACTCAAGATATTTGTCAATAAAATTGATTGCTTTGTTCATTTTTGAAAACTCTTTATTTGATTTCTGTTCCTTACAAATTACATGTGTTTAATTGTTGTGTCGGGTTCATTGGTTGTGAGATATACAGGAGGGGGGCTACTTATATGGGTCCCAGTGTTGGGTGCATTGGTTGTGAGATATACAGGGGGGGGCTACTTATATGGGCCCCAGTGTTGGGTTCATTGGTTGTGAGATATACAGGGGGGCTACTTATATGGGCCCCAGTGTTGGGTTCATTGGTTGTGAGAAATACAGGGGGGCTACATATATGGGTCCCAGTGTTGGGTTCATTGATTGTGAGATATACAGGGGGCTACTTATATGGGCCCCAGTGTTGGGTTCATTGATTGTGAGATATACTGGGATGGGCTACTTATATAGGTCCCAGTGTTGGGTTCATTGATTGTGAGATATACAGGGATGGGCTACTTATATGGGCCCCAGTGTTGGGTTCATTGATTGTGAGATATACAGGGATGGGCTACATATATAGGTCCCAGTGTTGGGTTCATTGATTGTGAGAAATACAGAGGGGGCTACTTATATGGGCCCCAGTGTTGGGTTCATTGTGAGATATGCAGGGGAGCTACTTATATGGGCCCCAGTGTTGGGTTCATTGATTGTGAGAAATACAGGGGGGCTACATATATGGGTCCCAGTGTTGGGTTCATTGATTGTGAGATATACAGGGGGGCTACTTATATGGGTCCCAGTGTTGGGTTCATTGATTGTGAGATATACAGGGGGGCTACATATATAGGTCCCAGTGTTGGGTTCATTGATTGTGAGAAATACAGGGGGCTACATATATAGGTCCCAGTGTTGGGTTCATTGATTGTGAGATATACAGGGGGCTACTTATATGGGCCCCAGTGTTGGGTTCATTGATTGTGAGAAATACAGGGGGGCTACATATATGGGTCCCAGTGTTGGGTTCATTGATTTTGAGATATACAGGGGGGCTACTTATATGGGCCCCAGTGTTGGGTTCATTGGTTGTGAGATATACAGGGGGGGGGTTCTTATATGGGCCCCAGTGTTGGGTTCATTGATTGTGAGATATACAGGGGGGGGGGCTACTTATATAGGTCCCAGTGTTGGGTTCATTGATTGTGAGATATACGGGGGGGGGCTACTTAAATGGGTCCCAGTGCTTCCGGTCATCTAGGTTACCCTTAGTGTCATCTAGGTCTATTTTGGGTGAGGACGTAGAAAGGACAATAAAGCACTGTCTGAATAATTAGAATAGCAGGCATGTCTAACAGACAGAACTATCTGTCCACATGTGTTATCTTAATAACAACTGGGTTAATTTTGCCTGCCCCACACAAGGGGGGGGGGGGGGGGGGGGGGGGGGGGGGGCGGCCTGGTTGTCCTTCGCGGGGGTGGGGGGGTGGGGGGGGGGGGGGCGTGGGGGGGGGGGGGGGGTGCAAGACCTGAGCCCCCCCGTGCATGATTTGAGTTTTTTGACAAAATTTTAATAATAACGGCTATAAAACATCAATCATTTTGTTTAATAAATCAATAATAATAAAAACTTAAAAGTTTATATTTTGGCAATCATTCAGGCTATTTATATATACTAACATATATAGCTTATCTAATT
The DNA here is from genome assembly GCA_021962125.1 of Bulinus truncatus. Taxonomy (NCBI): domain Eukaryota; kingdom Metazoa; phylum Mollusca; class Gastropoda; family Planorbidae; genus Bulinus; species Bulinus truncatus. The sequence goes on from JAGDYQ010000089.1 coordinate 3,138,933, forward strand.
TTTGGGCATAAAAGATTGAATCTTATTGAAGTTCACTTCTAGGTATTTTGGGCAGCATTGGCATTTGGTGCTCCAACAGCCGTATGTGAGAGCAGTTTCTCAACCCTCACACGAATGCTCACCCCATATCGCAGATCAATGTTACAAAAGCGTCTAAGCAATCTTTTACTGCTTGCATTTGAAAAAGATTTAACAGACAATCTGAATGCTGAAACATTTTTAAGTAAATTCAGTGCTAAACCCAGGCCCGTAGCCAGGTCAAAGTAAGCAGGGAGGCACCAATAACCAGCAAGGGGGCACCTTTACTTTTTCTTTATTTATTTTTTCCTCTTTTTCTTCTTTTTTAAGTGGGGGGGCACTCCACACCTAGCGGGGGGGGGCACGGCCCCCCGCCAGTGCCCCCCTTGACTACGGGGCTGTCTAAACCACGAAGTTTGCAAATTTGAAACGTATAGTAATATAAGTTCGCAACCAGTGCCGACGAGTGGGGGGCAGGGGGGCCAATGCCCAGGGGCCCGGCGAGTTTTAGGGACCCGGACTAAGCTGGCCAATCAACTTTTTAAAATATTAATATCAGCCCAGGGGCCCGAAATTTCTGTCGATGGGCCTGTTCGCAACCTTGTAATAGTTTTATATATTGATATCTTCTGAGGACAACTAGCAACTTAAATAAGTTAATAAAATAACATTGGCTTCTGACTTCATTTTTATACATATGTATAATAAAATAATAAAGTACAAACTCCGTGATTTCTGAGTGATGTTATTTAATTTTCAAATTTACTTTTTAGCAGAATTAATTTTATTTTAAATTGAATAATTGCTACTGTTGTTGTTGATAGATCTGTTCTTTGTTTTCAATATTTTGTAAGAAATATCACACAAATAGCAAAGCTTTATTCATGCATCTTTGTCGTTCTTCCCGGTTGGTACGTTAAACAAACAGTATAATAATATAAATCTATTATGTAACAATTGTGTAGCAGAACTATTGGTCAATATATTTATAACAGGAATCAGAAATTGCTCAGCCTCAATGCATTTTTATCATTAAAACTCTTTACTATTTTAATTATTTTTAACAAAACTGCAACATGCCATGCATTATTGAAACGTAGTTAAAATTATATATTTCTAATTAATAGCTAAACAATCGGTACTAAAATGCACCATTCCAGATATGGAACTGCAAAAAATTTCATGGGGAGGGGACTAGGGAGCGACCGATATGCCTTTTTACCGATAGTCCGATATCGATATTTTCCCCCAGCATTTTTTACCGATACCGATACCGATATTTTATTTTTAGGGGCTGTCCATTATTTATGTCAACAAATTTTTGGCGATTTTTACCTCCCCCCCCCTTGTCAACAACTTGTCAAACTTTCCGAGACCCCCCTATAAAATTACGTCAACATTTGATTACCCCCCCCCCTAAAAAGGTGGCTTCCAAAATGTTTATGTGGCAAAATTAGTAGGAATATAGTTAGTTTAATTAAAATACTGAATGTTAGGCGAGTGTGTAACACAGAACTACAAACGCTGCTTAATTTTCCTATTTATTAAGTAGTTATATTAAATTTGAAAAAGTAACATTGTTGACGTCAACTTTTCTTGACCTCCCTCCCCTCCCCCTTGTCAACAATTGTCAAAAATTTTCTGACCCCCCTCCCCCTATTTTGTTGACGTAATTAATGGACAGCCCCTTAAGCAACAACAATGCCAATTGCTAAACACGTGTTTCTCTCGTGCTATAATACAGCTAATGACGTATGTCAACCCATGCTTACCCCTTCCCTGTCATATTTCGTGACGCTTCGCCCACAAAAAAGTCTTGTTCCCCCCCCCCCCCCCAAATTCCCATCCCAACAAAAAATACGCACAGATGTTGACTAATTGTATCATTCATGGTCATACATTAGAATTAAGAAATGCCAATCCTATTGTTTCAAGGTCGTATCTCTGATGTATACGTGACAATTTCTGTGTACGGGTTTTTTTTTCCTTTTTTTTTTAAATCTTGTCTGATCTAGTTATAGAATTGGGTTATTTACTGTTTTTCTTTTCTGCAACTCTGTTGTGAAAAAAAAAACAATGTATCGGCAGCCAAAAAACGGCCGGTCCGACAGTTAACCCATAGTGCCAATATCGGTTCGACTATCGGTCGCTCCCTAGAACAATCGGCCGATCCGATATTAACCGATAGTGCCAATATCGGTCCGATACCGATAGCAATCCGATTATCGGTCGCTCTCTAGAGGGGACTCACTGAGATCCCCTCCCCAAACCCCTCCTCTCCGTTCACAAGCTTTCGGCGCTTCGCGCCTCCATTTTCGCCCCCCTCCGAGCATTTCTTCTACCCCACCAGAGGCGGATTTAGGGGGATCGGCCGGGGGGGGGGCATGCCCCCCCCCCCCGTTATCGCAAATTTAGGTAATACATCATTAAATTACGAAATATTTTCAACAATGAAAACAGTTTTGCCCCCCCCCCCGTCATAGTTGTCTAGATCCGCCCCGATCATTTCTTCGGCACCCCCCCCCCCCGAAAACAAAATTCTTCGCCCTCCCCGAAAATGTCTTCGGCCCCCCAATCCAATATTCCTGGCTACGGGCCTGGGGGGGGGAGAAAAGGCGGCTGGGCGTTGTGCTAACCACACAATCCCTTTATATGCCGAGGTTACTGAAACAGATGAATTCTATACTTCGTCTGCCGCGATGAGCCCTCAGGGTCTTAATGGAACTTTTCTAAACTCTAGACACCAGGTAAACCCGCAATTTTTTTTCCCCGGTCCCTGACTAATAACTAGTGGCGTGGTAATAGTGGGGAAAATTTTATGAGAGCTTTTTATCAAACGTATTGTAGACGGACTCTTAGTTTTGTTAGTCACACTACTGCCAATAACAATGGACTGGATCATTTTCTTTTACAAAGCTCAATCCCTGCGTTCATAAAAAAAAAATTGCTAAGTTCACCTAAGCCGTTAAGGGCTGATATGGGCGGATTCAACTGTTTCAGTTACCTCGGCATATATATATATATATTATATATATATATAAACGGGTTGTGTTGTTATTAGCACAACGCCTAACCACCTGCACTTCTCCAACTTAAAGCCAGGTACCCACTTATTATAGCTGGGTGGACTTGGGGAATTACATCAGGGCTTGAAAAAAAATCCCACTGAGGCTCGGGCCTGGGACCCCCCCCCCTCCATTCGACAGTCGAGTGCTCACATCGCACAACCACCTATCCCCAGACCTGCCGTTCATATAAACAATGAAAATGTGTTACAAAATTTAGTTGTCAGGGGCGGATTATTGCATCAGTTGAGGCCCCGGGCTCAGAGGAAAAATATCGGGCCCACTAGAAAAAAAAGAGATATATATTAAAGTGTTAACAGTTGAGCTCTGAGGGGGCTCCTTAATAGTCGGGTGGGGGGGCGGCTTGGGTGCGCGCCCAGTGCGCTCGTTCTTTATTAAATCCGCCTCTGTTTTAGTCTGTGAAACAAGATTTAATGATTTTTTTTTTTAATGATTAAAAAAAAATTAAACCGTCATCGGGAGCCTCAGAAAACAAAACACGAAGTGCGATTAGCTAATATTGAGGTCAACAATCAGATGTAGCCATGGCAACAGAAAGTCATAGGTAAACTACTAGTGCAGGGGGGTCGGCAACCTACGGCTCGTGAGCTGCATGCGGCTCTTTCGATGTCAAGTTGTGGCTCTTTCGATATCAAATTGCGGCCTAATCAAATACCATAATATTGAAACAACAATTTTAGTGGCTCTTAAAAAAAAACTGAGAAAATTGTAAATTATAACTTTTGGCTCTTCCGTCTCAAAAAGGTTGCCGACTCCCTGAACTAGTGCCACAAAATGATCACCCCCCCAAAAAAAAAAAACTGACCAATGACTCGTCATAACATAATGGTCCTCAGTGCATCCATTGTTTTGAACCCTACGAATACCTCTCGAAGATTAAAAAAAAAGGTGATAAAACAATAACTTTTAATTGACCCCAGGCACGCTGAGAGGGGGGGGGTCAGGGGGTAGTCATTGCCACGGCGCCTGCATCTTTATAGGGGGCCCGGCCACCCCGACCATGTCAATTTTTTTCACGACTCATTGTTTATTAAGGGGCCCGCAATGATGTCCTGCCCTGGGGCCCTTGTTGGCTCTCGACGGCGCCCCTCATTGACCCATATAAATTGAGGGGGAGGGGGGAGCTGACTCAGCTGAGCCAAAATTATAATTATCAAAAATGGAAAAGTTATAGTTATCCAAAAATGTCACAAGCGGGAATTCCCCTTTAGCCTGGCCTGAGCAATTCATAGCATCATTATTAAGCTATTTATAAATAATTTTCGACAAATGTTTTATGTAGCTGGCTCGGTGTGTTATTCTGATTCTAATAGCTTTGTGAAATTGTGTGACTATAACCGGTGTGCGCGAAAAGAATTTTTTTTTCCTAGTTCACTAAATCTTTTCTTTCAATTGAGTAACCTGCGTTTAAAGCTAAGCTATTGCTAATTTTATATCGAAATAATACATAAACGTGACATCATCTTTCTATACTTTGTATACTTCCCAATATTACAAATATCTTTTAATAGATATTTGAAAATCCGTTTTTTTTTCCCTTTATTTTGCTAAGCCGAAGCATCACTTGACAACAATGGCTGAGGTAATTAACAATACAATACATTTGTGTAGTATAAATGTTAGTACAATATAATGGATGTTATACATTAATACAATGTGTTGGATGTTATACATTAGTACAGTATATTGGATGTTATGCATTAGTAAAGTATATTGGATGTTATAGGCCTACGTTACTACAGTTTATTGGATGTTATACATTAGTACAGTTTATTGAATGTCATACATTAGTACAGTATATTGGATGTTATATATTAGTACAGCATATTATATCTAATACATTAATACAGAAGACCAAGAATGTTATGACGTGAAAAGAAACACTTTTATTACTTGACACCTTTTAAAAAAATCAATTTTAGCCCCTCTGTTAACAGTTAAACATATAGGCTGATAATGTAGTGCTACTGAATTACGGCTATGTAACAAATTTTAAATTTTAATATTATCTTATATTTAAGTTGATCCGAGTGGATTGGCTATATGACTAAATTTGTATTGAAGACTGTATTGATTATTGTATAGATATTTTCAGTGATTATTTTTTTCATTTTTTTTAAACACAGAGAAGTACCTCAAATAAAGCAATTCACTTTGGTAAGATTTCTAATAAAAAAAAAATTCGCGCTGCAAACGTCAATAAACTTCGATATTTATTTTGCTTCTATCAATCTATGTTACCATCAATCGGTATCTTTCTTTCTATTTATCTATACACGCATACACAAACAGAGACACACAGACAAACACACACATGTATATATATATATGCCTCACTATAAATCTATTTAACTATTTTTATTTAGATCTTTTTCGATATATCTATATATTTTTATAGATATATTTATCTTGCTGTACATGTTGATATTTAACAATATCTCACTATCTATATTTATCCCTATTTATTTTCAATTTTTAACATTATACCATTTATTTACATATATATATATATATATATATATATATATATACATATAGGCCTATATATATATATACACACACATATATATACATATACATATATACAAACATACATATATATATATATATATATATATATATAAACACACACATTAGGGTGCCACTCAAAAAAAAAATTCTGAGTTTTTATCCTGCCACCCCCAAAATGTGATAGTAATGTTATAAGAATAAAATTGGCAAAATTTGAATGTATTCTGATATTTATTGGTAGCTCAACAGTGTCAAAGTTTTGCAATAATCAGTGTTTCGCTACATTACCATACGTTAATCGGTAATCCTGCTGTAACACAAAAAAATCAAAATTATTTGAAGACACCTATTGCTGTATAAGAGAACAAACAACTGTTTTGTACATTTCAACAGAATAGTAACTTTCAGAACCTTCAGCTAATTAACATAAAGAGTCAATTCAACATAGTTCAGACTGAAAGATCACTATTCACTAATTACATGTCTTTAAGTCCAAGTAATGATATTCTAGCTGCGGCTGGGACAGTTAGGGTGGACTTGTTAGCATTAGGAAAGTCATGAAGGTGTTTCGCTACTACTTGTAACAAAAACTGTTTCAGTTCCTCTTGGTCACTCCACGCTCGGCTGCATCATTGACGACTTTCAAACTCGCAACTTTCTTCTGGCCAACAATGTAGTTGTTATAAATCAGAAATCAGAACGTTTATTTTGTTATAATGTTGGACAAAGGCTATTCTGTTGTTATCGTGTTAAGTGCTTCAACCATGACTAACTTCGTTTCAGATGAAACATCATTGTCAAAAAAAGCAAAAAAACATACCAGAATTTCACTCAAATTCCACAAGTGTCCAGAGAATGATTTTATTGCTGCTTTGGCAAAGGTGTCATTTGTTTCCTTGTAGTTCTCCAATTGTTGAAGTAACTGCAAATCTCTACGGGGGGCAGATGTAGCACATGGTGATGTAAACTAAGAATTCAGGTAGACCTTAAGTATCAAAGAGTTGAAGTGACCCAGTGATGGCAATTCACGTGCAGTAAGTTGGAACTGAGAACGCCAAATGAACATTTTAAGGTTGTAAATAAGTTTTGCCATCCACCGGGCCCGGTGATAAGCTCCAGGAGCCAGAATCTTTTCATCTGCGCCACAAGCTGCACCTAGAAAAAAAAGTTGAAGAAGCTCACTATAATCATCTCTGGGCTGAAACACTGTTAGCTAATGCTGAATGAAATGAATGAGTTCATCCCGAACTGGATTGAGAACCACTGCAATTAATCTACATCTATTCCACTTGCATACATTGATGTGTCAATTGAGCCCACAATATTTACGAAATCTCTGGAATAACTTGATACTTGATAGATGGACCCATCAGTGAATAAAACACCTTTACCACAATGAGTTCCATTATAAGGCGCCTGCACGCTAAACTGATCAATTCTCTGCCAAGTTTCTTCTCCAGAAGAATGCAGGCACCTGCATTTATGCCAGCGTTACTAGCCGTAGTGTCGAAACACATGAACTTGATGTTATCAGCAATGTTCCATTCTTGAATAAGATTAAACACGGCAGTTGCCTCGGCCTCTCCGGTTCCATTTGGCAATTTTGGTACCCAACAAAAAATACGCACAGATGTTCACTAATTGTATCATTCAAGGTCATACATTAGAATTAAGAAATGCCAATCCTATTGTTTCAAGGTCGTATCTCTGATGTATACGTGACAATTTCTGTGTACGGGTTTTTTTTTTCCTTTTTTTTAAAATCTTGTCTGATCTAGTTATAGAATTGGGTTATTTACTGTTTTTCTTTTCTGCAACTCTGTTGTGAAAAAAAAAAACAATGTATCGGCAGCCATAAAACAGCCGGTCCGACAGTTAACCCATAGTGCCAATATTGGTTCGACTATCGGTCGCTCCCTAGAACAATCGGCCGATCCGATATTAACCGATAGTGCCAATATCGGTCCGATACCGATAGCGATCCGATTATCGGTCGCTCCCTAGAGGGGACTCACTGAGATCCCCTCCCCAAACCCCTCCTCTCCGTTCACAAGCTTTCGGCGCTTCGCGCCTCCATTTTCGCCCCCCTCCGAGCATTTCTTCTACCCCACCAGAGGCGGATTTAGGGGGATCGGCCGGGGGGGGGCATGCCCCCCCCCCCCCGTTATCGCAAATTTAGGTAATACATCATTAAATTACGAAATATTTTCAACAATGAAAACAGTTTTGCCCCCCCCCCCGTCAAAGTTGTCTAGATCCGCCCCGATCATTTCTTCGGCACCCCCCCCCCGAAAACAAAATTCTTCGCCCCCCCCGAAAATGTCTTCGTCCCCCCCCCCAATCCAATATTCCTGGCTACGGGCCTGGGGGGGGGGAGAAAAGGCGGCTGGGCGTTGTGCTAACCACACAATCCCTTTATATGCCGAGGTTACTGAAACAGATGAATTCTACACTTCGTCTGCCCCGATGAGCCCTCAGGGTCTTAATGGAACTTTTCTAAACTCTATACACCAGGTAAACCCGCAATTTTTTTTCCCCGGTCCCTGACTAATAACTAGTGGCGTGGTAATAGTGGGGAAAATTTTATGAGAGCTTTTTATCAAACGTATTGTAGACGGACTCTTAGTTTTGTTAGTCACAGTACTGCCAATAACAATGGACTGGATCATTTTCTTTTACAAAGCTCAATCATAAAAAAAAATTGTTAAGTTCACCTAAGGGCTGATATGGGCGGATTCAACTGTTTCAGTTACCTCGGCATATATATATATATATTATATATATATATAAACGGGTTGTGTTGTTATTAGCACAACGCCTAACTACCTGCACTTCTCCAACTTAAAGTCAGGTACCCACTTATTATAGCTGGGTGGACTTGGGGAATTACATCAGGGCTTGAAAAAAAATCCCACTGAGGCTCGGGCCTGGGACCCCCCCCCTCCATTCGACAGTCGAGTGCTCACATCGCACAACCACCTATCCCCAGACCTGCCGTTCATATAAACAATGAAAATGTGTTACAAAATTTAGTTGTCAGGGGCGGATTATTGCATCAGTTGAGGCCCCGGGCTCAGAGGAAAAATATCGGGCCCACTAGAAAAAAAAGAGATATATATTAAAGTGTTAACAGTTGAGCTCTGAGGGGGCTCCTTAATAGTCGGGTGGGGGGGGCGGCTTGGGTGCGCGCCCAGTGCGCTCGTTCTTTATTAAATCCGCCTCTGTTTTAGTCTGTGAAACAAGATTTAATGATTTTTTTTTTTAATGATTAAAAAAAAATTAAACCGTCATCGGGAGCCTCAGAAAACAAAACACGAAGTGCGATTAGTTAATATTGAGGTCAACAATCAGATGTAGCCATGGCAACAGAAAGTCATAGGTAAACTACTAGTGCAGGGGGGTCGGCAACCTACGGCTCGTGAGCCGCATGCGGCTCTTTCGATGTCAAGTTGTGGCTCTTTCGATATCAAATTGCGGCCTAATCAAATACCATAATATTGAAACAACAATTTTAGTGGCTCTTAAAAAAAAAACTGAGATAATTGTAAAATTATAACTTTTGGCTCTTCCGTCTCAAAAAGGTTGCCGACTCCCTGAACTAGTGCCACAAAATGATCACCCCCCCAAAAAAAAAAAACTGACCAATGACTCGTCATAACATAATGGTCCTCAGTGCATCCATTGTTTTGAACCCTACGAATACCTCTCGAAGATTAAAAAAAAAGGTGATAAAACAATAACTTTTAATTGACCCCAGGCACGCTGAGAGGGGGGGGGGGTCAGGGGGTAGTCATTGCCACGGCGCCTGCATCTTTATAGGGGGCCCGGCCACCCCGACCATGTCAATTTTTTTCACGACTCATTGTTTATTAAGGGGCCCGCAATGATGTCCTGCCCTGGGGCCCTTGTTGGCTCTCGACGGCGCCCCTCATTGACCCATATAAATTGAGGGGGAGGGGGAGCTGACTCAGCTGAGCCAAAATTATAATTATCAAAAATGGAAAAGTTATAGTTATCCAAAAATGTCACAAGCGGGAATTCCCCTTTAGCCTGGCCTGAGCAATTCATAGCATCATTATTAAGCTATTTATAAATAATTTTCGACAAATGTTTTATGTAGCTGGCTCGGTGTGTTATTCTGATTCTAATAGCTTTGTGAAATTGTGTGACTATAACCGGTGTGCGCGAAAAGAATTTTTTTTTCCTAGTTCACTAAATCTTTTCTTTCAATTGAGTAACCTGCGTTTAAAGCTAAGCTATTGCTAATTTTATATCGAAATAATACATAAACGTGACATCATCTTTCTATACTTTGTATACTTCCCAATATTACAAATATCTTTTAATAGATATTTGAAAATCCGTTTTTTTTCCCTTTATTTTGCTAAGCCGAAGCATCACTTGACAACAATGGCTGAGGTAATTAACAATACAATACATTTGTGTAGTATAAATGTTAGTACAATATAATGGATGTTATACATTAATACAATGTGTTGGATGTTATACATTAGTACAGTATATTGGATGTTATGCATTAGTAAAGTATATTGGATGTTATAGGCCTACGTTACTACAGTTTATTGGATGTTATACATTAGTACAGTTTATTGAATGTCATACATTAGTACAGTATATTGGATGTTATATATTAGTACAGCATATTATATCTAATACATTAATACAGAAGACCAAGAATGTTATGACGTGAAAAGAAACACTTTTATTACTTGACACCTTTTAAAAAAAATCAATTTTAGCCCCTCTGTTAACAGTTAAACATATAGGCTGATAATGTAGTGCTACTGAATTACGGCTATGTAACAAATTTTAAATTTTAATATTATCTTATATTTAAGTTGATCCGAGTGGATTGGCTATATGACTAAATTTGTATTGAAGACTGTATTGATTATTGTATAGATATTTTCAGTGATTATTTTTTTCATTTTTTTTAAACACAGAGAAGTACCTCAAATAAAGCAATTCACTTTGGTAAGATTTCTAATAAAAAAAAAATTCGCGCTGCAAACGTCAATAAACTTCGATATTTATTTTGCTTCTATCAATCTATGTTACCATCAATCGGTATCTTTCTTTCTATTTATCTATACACGCATACACAAACAGAGACACACAGACAAACACACACATGTATATATATATATGCCTCACTATAAATCTATTTAACTATTTTTATTTAGATCTTTTTCGATATATCTATATATTTTTATAGATATATTTATCTTGCTGTACATGTTGATATTTAACAATATCTCACTATCTATATTTATCCCTATTTATTTTCAATTTTTAACATTATACCATTTATTTACATATATATATATATATATATATATATATATATATATATATATACATATAGGCCTATATATATATATACACACACATATATATACATATACATATATACAAACATACATATATATATATATATATATATATATAAACACACACATTAGGGTGCCACTCAAAAAAAAAATTCTGAGTTTTTATCCTGCCACCCCCAAAATGTGATAGTAATGTTATAAGAATAAAATTGGCAAAATTTGAATGTATTCTGATATTTATTGGTAGCTCAACAGTGTCAAAGTTTTGCAATAATCAGTGTTTCGCTACATTACCATACGTTAATCGGTAATCCTGCTGTAACACAAAAAAATCAAAATTATTTGAAGACACCTATTGCTGTATAAGAGAACAAACAACTGTTTTGTACATTTCAACAGAATAGTAACTTTCAGAACCTTCAGCTAATTAACATAAAGAGTCAATTCAACATAGTTCAGACTGAAAGATCACTATTCACTAATTACATGTCTTTAAGTCCAAGTAATGATATTCTAGCTGCGGCTGGGACAGTTAGGGTGGACTTGTTAGCATTAGGAAAGTCATGAAGGTGTTTCGCTACTACTTGTAACAAAAACTGTTTCAGTTCCTCTTGGTCACTCCACGCTCGGCTGCATCATTGACGACTTTCAAACTCGCAACTTTCTTCTGGCCAACAATGTAGTTGTTATAAATCAGAAATCAGAACGTTTATTTTGTTATAATGTTGGACAAAGGCTATTCTGTTGTTATCGTGTTAAGTGCTTCAACCATGACTAACTTCGTTTCAGATGAAACATCATTGTCAAAAAAAGCAAAAAAACATACCAGAATTTCACTCAAATTCCACAAGTGTCCAGAGAATGATTTTATTGCTGCTTTGGCAAAGGTGTCATTTGTTTCCTTGTAGTTCTCCAATTGTTGAAGTAACTGCAAATCTCTACGGGGGGCAGATGTAGCACATGGTGATGTAAACTAAGAATTCAGGTAGACCTTAAGTATCAAAGAGTTGAAGTGACCCAGTGATGGCAATTCACGTGCAGTAAGTTGGAACTGAGAACGCCAAATGAACATTTTAAGGTTGTAAATAAGTTTTGCCATCCACCGGGCCCGGTGATAAGCTCCAGGAGCCAGAATCTTTTCATCTGCGCCACAAGCTGCACCTAGAAAAAAAAAGTTGAAGAAGCTCACTATAATCATCTCTGGGCTGAAACACTGTTAGCTAATGCTGAATGAAATGAATGAGTTCATCCCGAACTGGATTGAGAACCACTGCAATTAATCTACATCTATTCCACTTGCATACATTGATGTGTCAATTGAGCCCACAATATTTACGAAATCTCTGGAATAACTTGATACTTGATAGATGGACCCATCAGTGAATAAAAACACCTTTACCACAATGAGTTCCATTATAAGGCGCCTGCACGCTAAACTGATCAATTCTCTGCCAAGTTTCTTCTCCAGAAGAATGCAGGCACCTGCATTTATGCCAGCGTTACTAGCCGTAGTGTCGAAACACATGAACTTGATGTTATCAGCAATGTTCCATTCTTGAATAAGATTAAACACGGCAGTTGCCTCGGCCTCTCCGGTTCCATTTGGCAATTTTGGTA